>OZ024906.1:23484100-24024100 GCA_964017125.1 Flabesymbios commensalis | reverse complement strand
AGATAGCAAACATTTGTGATCTAAGTTGAATAACACGTTTATGTAATGGTTTAAATTTATAGTATGACAAATTATGATAATTTGAAGACTCTTACCTGCTAAAAATGACTTTTTGATTTACCACGTCGTAATGATCAAAAGAAAAAATGGGCTCCTGTTAATAGTCAGGAGCAGATCACTTTAACTGGTAAATTAAATTTTGTTCCTATATTAGCTGAATGACTTGAGCTGTATGGTATATTACGTTTGAATATCCTACCATATACACTTTTAAATTAGCGTAGCCTATATATAGCGATATCTCATTTATGTTATTATTTTAATTATAATTATAAATTTAAAATAATTTGTGTGGACCAATATCTGTTTACAATAATTTTCGTCGTGTAATACTGATGGAAAAGTATCCAATAAAATATTTTACATGCATTCATTTCTTCACTTGTTTGTTATTCGATCGTAAATTACACAGGTTCCTTCTACCCAATTCTGTTGATATATTGCTCGTGCCTGCCACTAGAAGGATAAATGTCAATTATTTTTATTAAAAGGAGCCCTCCCCGTCTGGAGGTCTGGAGGTCATCTGAAGTCTTTAAAATCTAGTCTACGCTCTTTACTAGTACAGTATTATAAAGGTACTGGCTGGCTGTGCAGACCTTCTGTACAAACAAACTGGACTCAGACTTTTAAAACTTTTATTCGTCCATTCAACATATTTAAATCATAATACATATGCCAAATACATTTTACAATGGACTGGGAGATCAGCACTAAGGCAAACATATCGCGTAGGCCCAGTCACACATACCATCACGCACGTCCAACGCACAAAAATAGAGAGTTTTGATCAGTGCGCTGTGATTCGCTGGGCGTACGTCAGAATTCGTTGATGATTTGACGAGAACTCCTGATGAGCGTTATTCATTTATTGTGTGCGTCAACCTCTGCGCACATTGTCTGCATGCTCAAAAATGTGAACGTTTTTCTACGTGTGAATGTAGACGCCAGAAGAACGTCAGACCAGCGCCAGTCTAACGTTAGGCACAAGTAGAGCACACGTTCTAAATTTGTTGTGTTTGTCCCAGTCACACATAAACGACGCACAGTCCACGCATAAAAAAAATAACAATTTGTGTCGGGATTGTGAAAAACGTGGCAAGCCGGTACCGAATGCACAGCGTGTTTTCAACGCAAAGTACAAATGAACAGCGCTTTGCTAAAGCGTTGGACGCATACAGTGCGTATTAAACCCTAGAATGCTAATGTCGACGATTATAGTAACTTTTATCAGTTTGTTTTGTAACCATTTAAAAAAAAAAATGTGTCCTAAATTTATGATAACATTATATGTTTGGACTTAATGTCGACAAATTAAAAACAAATTCTGCACCTAAAGCCGTGTATTGTGTGAAACACCACCTCAAATGATTAAAAATAAGCTCTAAGGGTTAGGCTGCAGAAATAACACAGGCTGTTGCTCGAGCGCAGCCATGTGATACAAATCATAAGTAATTAGTGTGGATATGACGTTGTTCTAGCACGTCCTACGTGTTTCTGGTGTGTCCATGTAAGCGTTCGTCGTACAAAAATATGCGTAGCGTTAGTGCAGCGCGCTCCACGAACCAGTAACGAGAGTTGACGACCGACTGACGCACGAGATACGCTCTAGCAAAAAATAATCAATTTTCAGTGAGTGGGTCGTGCGTCGACTATGTGTGACTGAGACTTGAAAAAACACAAAAATGCCGGCATTGAGCGCGCATATAGCGCCCGACTAACGTGTTCCTAACATATAACATGTCCAACATATGTCCTAACACATAACATATAACATGTCCAGCGAACATATAACGCACATGGAGCGTGCTAAATGAAATCTAATTTCATTCGTGCCTCGCGCTGGCGATGCGCGATGTATTCGCTAACTTTGTCGCTCTGCTAACGCGCAACGCGGTGGCGAAACGCTGTGTAATCGCTGATTTATACACCTGATTTATTTATAACACGCTGTATATTCGTCTTAAACTCGCTGGGTCATATCCTGACAAAATTCATGGGCGAACAACGACGCACTGCTCTAATTTTTTTCACTCGAGGCGTGGCCTGTGCGTCGTGTATGTGTGACTGGTGTTTATCGTGCTGACCACCACGTTGATATAATAATAAATGCCTTATTTTGATATAAACATGATGGCTACGAAATTGAAATTACTTGAATGCACATCGTGGAAGTGATTACATACAAAATAATCTGGAATAAGGCAATGTCTTTCATAGTTGGATATGCATAATGTTTTTAAGATAATCAGATATACATAAAAGTGGATGGGTATACAGTTTTTCCACAATAATAGGATGACAGTCGATGGTAAATATTGAAAATGTATGCTTGACTTTTGGCAATTTCAATGCGGTTAACCTGGTATTATAATTATGTAAATTTGGAGTGAAACACAAGGTTTCAAAATATTCAGAAAGGCTGTTATTTTTGTATTTATAATAAAATTTCAACTGCTGCAAGCGAAACAAATAAGCAGTGTTTGTTTAGTCGAAGATGTTTAAACATGGGTTAGTAGCCTATGTGCATGACATTTACCAAGTGTTATAATGCGAATAACTTTTTTCTGTAGTAAAATAATATTCCAGGTTTATATCCCAAGCATATTAAACAGCAAGTAATATAAAATGCGGACTGCGAAGTGTATGATACAAAAACATAAGTGCAATAAATGGAAATACATACTTCATTTTATTGCCTACACGAATGCCAATTGAGATTTTGCTTGATATTTTATTAATGTGATAATCTCATCGTAAATGAATATCAAAGAGTTAGTCTAAGAAAATTAAAATCATCTACAGATACTACAATATTATTTTAGATTTCAGGAATGATAATATTTCGTTGGGCTTGTGGCACACCATAATTGTTTTACTAAAATTGGGTGATAATTTATTTAGTTTTAACCACATAGACACTGTGACGCTGGGCCAACATTATTACAACAAAAACCTTTAGTTTAAGCTCTTAACCACAAATATAATCGTGAATATTTTTTCTCTGAACACTTGTTAAAGACAAAAGTACTTAACCTAAGGACCTGAAACGTTATATTGCACATGTTCATAAGGACTGGTGTACAGAAATGTTTACCGTTTCCCTAAATAGGACACAAACTCAGACAAAATAAACTTATTAGGATACCGGACGTAGGCCGGTCCTTATTAATCTGCTATGTCTGGAGGAGATCTATTGTTATTAGGACCTAAAGATCTTCACGTCCCTTATATGATTTCATCACGTTACATATCGTAAGACTTATTGCCTCTAACATTGATACCTCCTATTTTATTAGGTTCATGCATGACCAGTACCTACTGATTCCATACACATTCTACCACATCTAGAAAGATTCTGTATTTCACGTTAATCTGCATGAAAACATGCTGATTGTGTTACGAGCATTATCAATGAATATTGCCTCAATTACCACATAATTTATCCTGCATCATATCTTGTTGCAGTAGTGCACCCAATAATCTTTGGTGACTTGTTTATGACACTACATAGCATTTAGTTGCCAAGAGTAGGACAGTTACTTACATCGTCTGAAGATGGTGTATGTTCAAAACATATTCATAAAATAAAACATAACAAACAAAACATAAATAAGTCAGCCTCTGCACTAAATTACATTTTCCCGATATCGTGTAACTATATGTTATCATATTTATGGACGGTGACATCATCTATCTCAGCCTATTCGGAAGTTAGAGGAGTAGATGTATGTGTACATTGCAATTTTTGTGTGGATCTCCGAGCCGATGGTTGTGACTTTAATTAGTTGTTCGTTTAATCATGTCTGAAAACTGTGCTATAAGCGCATTACCTGGCTATTCTGTAGTATTTATTTTTGTCATAAATGTAAAATTGAAAATGATTTTATTATGTAAATGTTCAATCCGATTGAGAAACATATTTTTTTATGTGATGTGCACGTTCTGACCGGCACAATATATCCAGCTACTAGAATCATAAATTGTTCAATTTAAACGACTAATTATTTATCTCAACAAGGCTAAAGCTTTTAGCTATTTTTTTCTTGGGTTTTCGAAAAGTGGTTTATACTTACAGAACGGAACATGTATGTGGTCAGCATTGTCATGGTTTTGCTCAAACCTAGCATAGGGCTTGGCCCGAAGGGTGCCACCCGTGGCCAATGGACATACAAATTTAAATTAATCTGATTGATTTCTTCTCTATTGTAAAGCATAATACAGGTCAATATCACATAGGCCTAGAGCGGATATATAGTGAACGCCACGTTATCTAGTGCCGGGCAGTGATCAACAATCATAACATATTTTTTGTCAGTAATCTAAACTGTTTTACAAAATGCCTATTACGCTGATTTCCCTCGGCTTCTGAATGTGAAAAAATGGCCTTAAATAAATTATTACTTTGAACTGCGATGTGTCGTTTTCCAGGCGCAACATTTGTCTTGTTCCCTATAACTTAGTGAAATTTTGATAATAGATGTTATAGCCGCTCCGAATTGATTCCCTGGGTGTGTAGACACAAAAAAACACATTTCTACATTATTTGGAAGCAAAGTTATGACACATTACGTTGCAGTGGCGGCCATTTTGCCCTCTAGCGGCAAACGCAGAAGGTGAATTCAGGGGACTTTTAATATTCTGCTCGGGTGGGGGCCCTAGGGTGGTGGTTAGCACCGCTGCCTTTCACGCTAGAGTTCGGGGTTCGGTTCCCGGTTTCGGAGGTTTGGAAGAAACAAAAATGTTTCTTCCCCATCCACATGTAATACTCAGTATTGTGGGGAGCCTCCGTGACCGAGAGGTAGCGTGCTCGGCCTCAGACCGCCAGGGCTCGAATTTCGAATCCTGTGTCTGGAGGACAGTGTCATTTCATTCATCTCACCATCCTCAGGAGGTTCTCCTGGCCCAGTTTAGCCTATATGTGTACAAAGGTGGCCTAGAGCCCGATTCATTTCATTTTTATTTCATATTCTGCTCAGGTGGGGTTTAAGATACAATTCCCCAAATTTCATCTTTCTCCGAGCAAAATCCTAATTTTACTGGACTATTTACCGAAATCTACCTTGAACGAGATCCCGATCAAAACTTTGGTGAGATTACTTCATGTGTTGGGCGGGCCCCTAGGGTAGTGGTTAGCACCGCTGCCTTTCACGCCAGAGTTCGGGGTTCGGTTCCCGGTCTCAGTGGTTTGAAAGAAACAAAAAATGTTTCTCCCCCATCCACGTGTGAAAGTCAGTATTGTGGTGAGCCTCTGTGACCGAGATGTAGCGTGCTCGGCCTCAGACCGCCAGGGCTCGAATTTCAAATTCTGTGTCTGGACAACAGTGTCATCTCATTCATCTCACCATCCTCAGGAGGTTCTCTTGGCCCAGTTTAGCCTGTGTGTGCACAAAGGTTGCCTGAAGCCCGATTCATCTCATTTTATTTTTTACTTCATGTGTTATTATAGTAGTGATTACATTTAAGTGCCACTGTTTAACAATGGTTACAGTAGCTAATGCCTATATGACCTTCTGAAACATCAAAATTGAATTTCCTGAGCCTAAAAAAATATATTTTAGACACCGAAAGGATGTTTTTATGTTCATTGTGAGCCAAGCCGTAATGACATTTTCGGTAATTTCAGCGGCCATTTTGTTTTTTAATTTGAAGTAGGAAACAGACAAAATATAGCTTGGCATGGAGAGTTGTGAAATCAGCGTATTCAAAATGTGTAAGAACAACTGCATGCCTAAATTCTACTAAAAATGCCTTAACAAGTCAGAAATTACAAAAATGGGCCCTGACTTTAAAGCAAACTAGTGTAGTGGTTAACGTTGACGTCTGTCATACAGGAGCTCGTGAGCTGGTTCCCCGCTCTGATATTCAGATATTTACCTCGCACAGTATTTACCTCACATTGTATCACTATAATGTCTGATTCATATCACAATCCTCAGAGATGTTAATGACACGTTTATCGTATTCTACCTAATAAATTAAATAGCAAATGAATGATGGTGGTGATTGGCTGATCTCGTCATGTGATATGGTGAGCCAGTCTTGCATTGGTCGGCAATGGAATACCATACTTGATACAATGTTGCGAACATTTCAGTGTCGAGAGTAAGTCAGCGACATATCCAGCTTGATTGTCTTCTAGGGCTGTGAAACATATAGTGTATATTTAAAAAAAACAGGAAGCCAATGTAATTGTTTTATAAAAGCAAGAGAACGACTAAACGACGGGGTTTTATTTACCACTCTATGACAATACAGTCTATGGCAATACAGTTTTGAACTTTTCTGGGACATTTAATTGTGAAAAAGTGAGTTACAATAATCTATTCTGCTACTGACCAGTACCACTGCAATTTTGTTTTGCAGTGGCTAACGGTTGACGTTTTAGAATGCAGGTCACGGATATTATAAAAACATGAAGTAGATATGTGGGAAAACTAGGGGTATACTATTGTGAAATACCAAAATAAGGTGCTTTGCCAATGCAAAATCGACTTGTATCACGGTATGTTAAAATCGTTCTTATTCAGTTGCCGTCGCAATCAAATCGTTGTAAATTATAGAGAATAAAATATAACCCAAAAATTACTAATCGGGCGAAAATAAAATAAAGCCTTGAAAAAATGTTTTTTTTTGTGATTACTTCAATGGATATTTTTTACCGTCATGACAATAGGCAGCAATGTACACCTCTTTAAATAATTATTTTGACAACATTTCGGTTGATTGATTGATTAAAATAAATGTCATATTCGTGTAGGTATTAACTTCTTCACCGACTGAATTATTAATATAATACTCACGACGCAGTACTTCCACGGATTGGACTGAATAATGGGATTAACCAAAGCAAATACTACCTCACCAAATCAACAAAGATTCAAAGGTGACATTACGACACCGTTCCATATTTAATCTTCCTCGTTTGTGTCATCATATTTTTTCTGGCACACTTGAAGACAAACAGACATGAATGGCTATAATCCATGGAATAATGCATCCCCACAGGCACACACCCACTGCGTTACAGAAGTGTGTTAATTAAATGAACCATATACTTGTGGAGTTTGGTGTTTTAGACATTCAAATTCCAAAGGCCAGTCGGGAATCTATGCGTAAGACATATATACCTATTAAATGGGTGAATTTTACACGCATTCTGTAGAATTATGTGGAAAAATTGAAACTAATATATCTGATAATAAAATCGATCGACGTCTCATTTATTTTGCTGTTATATCATACGAATATAGCAAGCGAAATATTTAAATAAAATGTAATGTAAAAAAAAAATTCACGTGACATACTGCTGATCATAAAGGGCATTCCATTATTTTGTTCTTTCAACATTTATACTTTCAATATAACATACATGAACAAATTATTTGTACTGGTGTATTTTTCTAGACAGTTAATAAGTGGAATAATAGCATAATGAATTCATACGATCATTTAATATTAAAAAATATATAGTTTCTGATTGTGTAGGAAGACCATACATTAGGATATACATGTATTTTAAAGCCGTTTTCTTCCTTGTCATGATTTGCTATAGCTTAACACAATATTACGAGCTGAAGCATAAGTAACGTTTTTTGCTTCTGTATCAAAGTCTGCCATCATTTAAGAAAGAAACAAAATGACATGACACTGAGTTGTTCCTGTCCTGTGGCTAGAATGTGCAGCATTTATTTAGACATATTATTTAGACGTTTTTACATGTACTTTGCCCGAATAAAAAATGTCGACAGTATTTAAGTGAATATTTGACTTTCACTTGCTCTCATTCATTCTTCTTAATTTTATATTACAAATGACAGTTTCTTCTTTCTAAAGCAGCAGGTAATACTAAAAATTAGAATTGTAGGTGTCGGTTATTGTATTACTGTAAAGGGTTTAGTGATGCCAAACCGTTCTGGGTTATCTATTCAGCTGCTGTAGAGCTTCAGTAAAACACATCGTCCCCTTGGATATGAAAGGGTGTATCTGCCACTTTACAAAGTGGCAGATACACCCTTTCATATCCAAGGGGACGACATATTGCGTTAACAGTTTAGATTTGAGATATTATGCTTTCTCAGCAGATTCAAAGCGTTAAACATATGTTGACTTAATGTTGGGCCAGCGTCGTGGATGATGCTCTAACATTTAACCTAGATTAGTTCAATGTCTTTTGACTGCCAAATGATTGCAGACGATGTTTTATATACGTGGAAATATTTATTGATATTAAATTACCTCCGATACGGCTTTATTCACTAACTTCAATCAAAGTAATACATATTACGCTCACGCCAATAATCGATTTTTAATCACAGAAATGTTAATTAAGTTTGCAGTTTGCAAATTTATATCAGTGACCAATTTATCCAAATACAGGAAGTAAATGAGCACAACACGTGGTGGATAAACAAAGCCGATATGAATCATCCCTGGCCCAAAATTTACTTTGGCATCGCACTATACCTAATTGGCATTATTTTCCCTACGCTGTCATTCAAACATAAACTGCACCTGAGGTGATTCTTCATTCAGCATTCATTCAGTACTATTTTGAAGGCCCAATGTTGTTCTACTGTTGGTCCGCCGTTTTCGACGCCGGCCACACATTAAAACAACATTTGGTCATTTTTGGTGAGTTTGTGAGTTTGTTGGGCGGGGGGAGTGACTTGATTGACAGGCAGTAACGGTGACTCCTTTGTCCATAATGCCCATCTAAATCCACGTGCAGAAAGATCACATGCCCGAGAAACTGATATAAAATGTTCACTTCCTGACAGCCAGAACAGACTATGCGTGTGACACAGTGTTGAACATACATCCCAGTGAAGTGTCTATACGGGTTATATCACAGTATTAGGAATATATAGACAGTAAGTGTATTTTATTATAGTCTGACTTCATTTCACTTTATTAACATTTTTGATAATCACCATGCAGATAAGTGTTTTCATAAGAATAATTGTTACAAATTTGGATTTATAGTGGTATTTTACCCAGATTTTAAATAAGTATGATATTTTCAGATCTTATAAATCAAGAAGATGCATGTCTACAAATTACTGACGTTGCTGCTGCTGAGTGTGTGCTTGATTACTGTTGCTAGTGGTTTTTGGGGAAGACGAAGAAGGAGATGTAGCCCTACTAAACACTGTAAATGGAGCACCTGGGGAGGATGGAGCTCATGTCCTACATCTAGTTGTGATGTGCGTGCTACACGAACACGTTCAAGAAGTCAAATGTAAGGCACACCACAAATTGTAAAATGAGCTTTCACTTTGAAACAGTTTGTAACACAAGCTATATTTAACTTACATTATCCCCGTTAGCGTACAACCGGTACAAGAGACTAAGCCAAATCTATAAAACAACAAAGTAAAGGGTACTTTGCGGAATACAATAATCATATGTGTATTTTAATAACATGTCAACATGTACGCCTATGCAAAATAGAATTAATTTGTGTATTTAAAAACTAGCATGAAATCAAGCTCCAACTATTTTGCCATCTATCTAATCATGCTAACATAATAGAGAAAATTGGTAAAATAAATGATCATTCAGAGATAAATAAACATTATGTAATAGCCTTTCATCCACAATAACAGTTCATCTGTTACAAAAATGATACAATACAGTATTAAGACCAGATATAAAAGTTAAGTGCATAATCACCATCGAAGTAAATTAACCATCACTAACCATCAGTAAGGGGCCACCATTCAATATCTATCCGGGGGGGGGGGGGGGCTGGAGTATAAAAAATAAATATTTTGAGCCTGAACTGTTTCAAAGACATGTTATAAATAAATATTCAATGGCCATTGAAAAAAAATCACCGCGCTTCATTTGTCCAAAAACTCGAATTGAATGGTGGCCCCCTAAGGTCTTATCATACAGCATTAAAATAAACAATACATTGGGTAGTAAATGTTCCCGTTATCGTACTTTCCTATGTCATTCCCCAAACATTTCAAAGACAAGCTGTGCATATTACTGACAATTAGTTATTTTTCCAATCTAAGAAATGTGTAGCCTACTTCATGATGTTGTTAACCAGTTAAGCCATTTTTAGCAATAACATTTTGACCCCAAGATTACTAATCTCCGCTGTCATGCTCGCTGTCTGCTTCCATTCGGTGGAACTTCAAACCGTATGATGATCAATCGTCATATTAAAAGTTTACTTTCATGCACGATCGTCTAATTGCTGCCTTGTTTGAATTTCATTATGTGATGTCATACCATGTCTTCTCTGTCATACCATGTCTTCTCTGTCATACCATGTTTTCTCTGACATACCATGTCTTCATTTTTTTCTATGTTTTTTCTCATGATTGTTTTTAATTATATGATTTTTCTGTTCGACTATTATGATTTAACGTTAGATACCGAAAACTGTATGATAAATAGTCTAATATTACGCTTTCAAGACAGTTTGAATCATCAATGTGTTTCGTCCTTCTGTCACTGTTTTACTGTAGTTGTGATCAGTTTTTTTTATTAAAGGGACATGCCCAGATCTAAAATCAGCAAAAAATCGGTGATTTTATTTTAGCTTAATAATATGACCATATGATGTAAACATGTCCATAGACTAGAACTGCAAAAAAAAAAATTGTGCTACGCACTTCCCAGTTAGGCTAGATATAGAGACAAAATTCCCGTATTTCTTATTTTTGACATGGTTGTCAATAATTAGAAATCAGGAATTTCGTCTCTATATCTAGCCTAACTGGTGAATGCGCATCATAAAAATTAAAAAAAACATTGTTTGCAGTTCTAGTCTATAGACATGTTTACATCATACGGTCATATTATTAAGCTAAAATAAAATCACCGATTTTTTTACGATTTTAGACCTGGGCAGGTCTCTTTAATGTGGATAATAATGCCATTTTTAATTTCTCTGTACAGTCAGAAGGCGAAGTGTGGTGGAAAGGCGTGTTCAGGATCAAGTAGACAGACCAAGTCCTGCTATGGGACTTCCCCCAGACATTGTTCATATAATACATGGAGTGATTGGGGGCGTTGTAATGTGACGACATGTGGAGAGCCAGGGAAAGAAAGACGTGACAGAACAGTCAGGTAATTATCATCAACTATAAGGTGATATATAAGTGTTGATCGGAAATGAAATGAATGGGGTCCTAGGCCACCTTTGTGAACATATAGGCTAAACTGTGCCAGGAGAACATTCTGAGGATGGTGAGATGAATGAGATGACGTGGCCAACTGAACTTGCATTTATACACATAGACCAAACGTATATTACATTATATCTGGCAATTTATATAATTATATCATATATATTATATATATTCTTGGCGACTATGTCATGTCAATAATATGGAGCTCCAAAGTGGATTTTTCCCTATTTACTGTAACTTGATCAATCATAAGTATTAGAAGACAGTATTATTAAACAATTAAATCACTGAAGGAGGTAATAACACTGAATATAATATGTCTAATATCTGAAACCTGATTTAAATTTGTAGTGATATTTGTGTGCAAGGTATATAATTGTTAATCCCTGGATATGTTTCTGATTCCAGATATATAGCTGGATGTGGAGGGAACAGCTGTGAAGGTGATTGTCGGGATCTACGTGATTGTGTTGGTGATTCTCCTGTACATTGTGAATATGCCACCTGGTCAGAATGGTCAACTTGCAACGAATCAATCTGTGAAGTTAAAGGAACACAAGACAGAAACAGGACAATCAGGTTAAAATTTGTTTGTTCAAAATTTGTGAATCTTATAAGTTGAAATGAAATACTGCGGCTTTCGTTCAGAACACACACTGATATTCGGCATGCTTTTTCTATCATTTTAATTAAATTATGTTATATAGTTCATCATAGATTATGTGACATGATTTATTGATTTAATTTATATTATTGGTGATCAATGGATTGACATGAGGCACAAACACTCATTTCAAGGGTACGTATGTATCTTATACTCCCTGACTATTGTATCTCCTCCTCTACGAAAACGTGCGTATTTTATTTCACGAAGATGAATAGGTCTAGACTTTCGTAGGAAATGGGTTTTGCTGGTTTTTTATGAGCTCCAAGCTCCAAGAATACAGGTTACTGTGATGTAATGTCAGTGGCGGATCCGCAAGGGGTCAGGAGAGGGGGTCGTTATTAGCTGAAAAAAAACATATAATGTTGCACTATGCCACCAAGGTGTGGAGATAGAGATTGTACTGATCCTAATGTGACATATGATATTGCAGTATACCAGCCAGGTGTGAAGGTAGAGATAGTACTGATCCTAATGTGACATATAATATAGATTGTACTGATCCTAATGTGACATATGATGCTGCATTATACAAGCCAGGTGTGGAGGTAGAGATTGTACTGATCTTAATGTGACAGATGATATTGCAGTATAACAGCCAGGTGTGGAGGTAGAGATAGTACTGATCTAATGTGACATATAATAGAGATTGTACTGATCCTAATGTGAAATATGATATTGCAGTATACCAGCCAGGTGTGGAGGTAGAGATTGTACTGATCCTAATGTGACAGATGATATTGCAGTATAACATCCAGGTGTGGAGGTAGAGATAGTACTAATCCTAATGTGACATATGATATTGCAGTATACCAGCCAGGTGTGGAGGTAGAGATTGTACTGATCCGGATGATGAATCCCAGAGTTGTGATGGGGAGGAGCCCAGAGATTGTATAATGTGTGAATGGAGTAAGTGGTCACCGTGCACCCAGAAAACATGTGAGAGCTCAGGTATAAGATACAGATCAAGAGAAGTGACCACAGAGGCAGGGTGTGGTGGTCAAGACTGTACAGGACAACTCACAGACCAAACAACATGTAATAAACCAGAGTGCAGTAAGTTAACGTTACATTTGATAGAACATTCTGATTATTATGTTATAATTTAAGCGAACTGTAAAATATGCCAGATTTGTACGTATTCTCAAATCTCCGCAAATTTTAGAGATATTCGTGAATTCTACTGCAAACAAGTATGTGTAGCATAAAAATGGATTGTAGAAAAATTATAATCCTAAAACATTTAAAATAGGATATTGAATCGACAATACGCCCCCAAGAAAAACATCGAATATATTATTATGCTAAGTGTGAAATGGTTGCACACCAACTCTATTTGCAAGAGTATAATGACCCACTTTACAAAAAACGAAATTTTAACACCTGTGCAACACGGTTTCCGTGCAGAGCATTCATGCGAAAGTCAATTACTATTGACCACCGAAGACCTGGTTCAAAATTATGAGGATAAAATTCAGACAGATTTAATTGTTTTAGATTTTAGTAAGGCTTTCGATGTAGCTCCCCACCAACGTTTATTCCACAAACTTGATCACTACGGAATTGGGGGATCCACATTACTTTGGATTCAAAATTTTCTCACCACTCGAACGCAAAAAGTAGTAGTAGATGGTAGCTTTTCGGACATTGCTCATGTAGGATCTGGTGTGCCACAGGGTACAGTACTTGGTCCGATCCTATTTCTATGCTACATTAATGACCTCCCATCCTCGGTCTCATCTGATGTTCGACTCCTTGCTGACGACTGCCTCCTTTACCGGCGCATTAGACCCAAGGCTGATCAAACAAAACTGCAAGAGGACCTAACTAAGTTGGAGCACTGGGCAGACACTTGGGGGATGAAATTCAACCCATCCAAGTGTTCTGTCCTCCGAGTGAATAGACCCCGGGCTAAAGATATAGCTTCAGACTATCAGCTCAAGGGGTTCACACTCGAGAAAGTATCAAGTACACCCTACACCGGAATGGGGGATCACATATCCAAAATTGCGAGTAAGGCGAATTCCACACTGGGTTTCTTAAGGAGAAATTTAAAGGGATGTCCGCCAAAATTAAAAGAGATTGCATACTTTTCAATGGTTCGGTCACTTTTGGAATACACTTGTCCTGTATGGGATCCTTATATACAGGCAAGGTGATGTCGATAAATTAAACAAAATTCAAAGAGCTGCTGCACGTTTCGTAACAAACAACTACCAGCGTAAATCAAGTGTGACAGCTCTTATCCAAGATCTAGGCTGGACTGACTTACAAACTAGAAGAAAGAACTTCAAGCATGACAAGCATGTACACAATTTTGAATGGATTAATCGCTGTACCTGTCAGTGACCTCTTAACCCCAGCAGACGAAATAACTCGTGGTGGACATCATTTAAACACATTAGAGCTAACACCACGCTTGGACAAAATTCCTTTTTGTACGGTACTATTCCTGATTGGAATCACCTTCCACCAGCTGCTATTGAATCCACATCAATAGCAGCTTTCAAGGGCGAACTGAACGATTAGTCTGGTCGGCCGCTCAGCACCATCCCTTCGCCTGATACTCCACTGAGGAGGACTGCAAAGTCAATATTCAAAGTTTATTCAAAGTTCAAACGTATTTCTGTTTCAATCTGTTTCAATAAAAAAATTAAGATATATAATTATTTCAAATGTTTGTATGGTTTTCACCAGATTTTTGTAAAGGGGGGCTTTGGTCCACATGTGAAAGTGCTGCCAAGGGTGATACAAAACTTCAAAATTATAAGATTTCACATGTGAAAAAGTATAATTTTAAGCAAAAGGGGATTCGACCCCCCCCCCCCTCCCTGGTGACGGGCCTGTGGTCGTACTAATTTCAAGCTCCTACAATTTTTGTGGTTCGTAGATATTCATGGAAAGAGGCACCATCCTGTAAGACCTTGGTAGTTACAAACTTAATAACCGATCGCGAAAGTTACTGTTTTACGGCCGGCTTGAGAAGCCACCATACCAAGCAATGTTTAAAGTCCTGCGTTTGTACCGGTCATTGAGACCGAGGCTTACCTATGTCATATGTTAAACAGCAAATTAAAACAATGCAAATCATTTGCATTTTTATTTTTTACATAACACATAATGATGATGTCTAATGTATCTTTATCTTTCGCAGCAGGATGTATGTAATGTTGATAACAGCTGCTTGTTAAAACAAAAACATTATTGGAAAACTTAGAAATGCTGAAGTATTTGTATCTGCGCCACGGGGGTAAATTAGCAAGGCCTGTTATCATTAATGATATAATTCATAGCCTTATGTGCATACCAAGTACTCCACATTGTGGATTTTCCGGGGTCTCGCCGGATGTAAACTGCGCTTACGTCCATTGAGGTTATTTTACGTCCAACTCAAAGTCAGTCAGACGAGCCATCTGATTTACGTGGTTCTTTGAGCCCCACGACACGACATCGCTGCACGATGTCCTAGTGTATACGGCACCTGACAGTCCCTGGCGGTCACCCATCCAATTATGAACCGGGCGCGACGTTGCTTAACTTCAGTGATCGAGCCGACACCGATGAGACAACGCCGTATATCGAAGTGGTTGCAATGAATAGAGAATACATTATACCAGATTTAGGAAACAGGAGACCTGTAATGAGCTGAAATGTTGATTTCGGTCAATTCATATGCGTACTGAAATATAAATAACAAAAAGTGTATTTCTACATTATATTTTCTACATAATTGCGGAGGTCTGTTAAACTGTGGGTTGCTTTGGCAACGTAACAAGTGTGGCGTAAGCCCGATTTATCAGTTATCCCGTATTTTTTTATTTTGGACATGCATGTCCGAAATTACATTTCGTCAGTATTTCTTGCTTAAGTGCTAAATGCGCAACACAAAATTTACAAAACTTATGAAATTCTAGTCTATGGACATGGCCATTTTAAGAAGCCAAAATAAAAATACAGATGATTTTAGCCTTATTGTGTCGCTTTAACGAATGAATGAATGAATGAATGAATGAATGAATGAATAAATGAATGAATGAATGAATGAATGAATGAATGAATGAATGAATGAATGAATGAATGAATGAATGAATGAATGAATGAATGAATGAATGAATGAATGAATGAATGAATGAATGAATGAATGAAGCTTTAGGACACTTTTGTGTACATACAGGTTAAATCTATTTAGGATGTAAAGGTGAGATAAATCAGATGTCGCAATGTTATATTCCTCTTTATATCAGCCTTATATTAGCCAGTGGACATCCTTTCCTTATCATGTAAATAAGATTATAGTTGTTGTACTTCAGCCGAAGGTTTTGAAACAGGTGCGTGGTAGTTCCACTATATAAGGCTGAAATTTATACCAGTTGGTCCACTAGTCTTGTATTTCCTCGATTATCAGCACAAATATCAGTCGCCGACGGCCGAACGCAGAACCGCTACTCACCAGGTGGCTCTGGAAGTTATTCACCAGGTGGGGATAATATCAGCGTGCATTGAGCACGGTTAGCCTGAACACCAATATGTAATCACGGGGCCAGTGGTCAGGCTAGAGCGCGGTTAGATAGTGGGTTCGTGCTGTTATGGGAACGGAATAAGCTCAGTAGTCCCATATTTAACGAATTCAAATACATAGTTTTATCATGAAAAAATACAATTTCGCATAAAATTAGTAAAATTGAGTTTGCTCTCTTAATATTAATTAATCCTTTCAATCCTGAATTTACCATTGTCATCTTCATCCACTACAACCCGCGAATTGCCGTCAGAATTCTCGACTTGTAGTGGATGTAGATGATTTGATATGGGTGAAAAATGATGAAAATTTCTATGTAGGCCTATTGGTAAAACAGTTTCTTGGAAATTTTATTCTAAAACCCCCAGTTATGGCAAAATTAGGTCTGTTTTCAGGGATGTAAAATGATGCTTTAATGCATCGTGAGGACTTAAAGGGCTAAGTACCCAGGCATAAATTGCGCTGCCCTATTTAAATATTTATTGTCTAATTCTAATTTGGCGTACATAGAGCCTACTATACAGGAAAAAACCGTCGTTAATCGATTAGAAAAGGTAGTTGACTTAGAGGAGTTTGTGTTTCACTCGGTCTCTTAATAGACGAGCTGGATGTGGCCCTATACTTATTATACATACTAAAGAGTAAACATGTAATTTTCATAAAAAAAATCACAAAGTTACGATATGATAGCTTTTATTAATATATTTGATTGTATTTCAGTGCACACTACTTGTAAGCGTTGCTCAGACAGCCCATGTGAGAATGTGGGTGATTTGTTCTGCCACAAAACAGATGTGACCAAGTACGTGTTGTGTGTGACGTCAGACGCCTGCTTGGAAAGTCAGTGTGAGACCGGAACAGAATTTAACCCGAGCACAGTCAAATGCGAAGAATCCAGCTCTGTTAATAATCCTATCCCAGAGAGTGAAGCCGAGCCGGACACAACTGAAGGTAATGTTTGACTTGTTGACAATACACAGTGATGTAGCTTAGTCGGAGTTGTTGTGATCCCCTGTTTAAGAAATATAGTTACAAATTCGTTTTGGGTAACCAAATAATACTGACGTGCCACGAGCTACAATTTATTATCTGAAAATACAAAATAAATTAAAAAGTTTTATACATAGGCCTAGATTTAATTTGCAAAACAATAACTTAATTTCCATAGTACAGTGTTTTTTAATATGTGAGACAATCTAAATATTCGCGTTACAATACTAATTTTGGGAGCATTCCTACATAATGACAAAGACAGCTTAAACTTTGAGAACTAGTATGGACTTTTCTTAAACTGTCGAAATGAAAAAAAATGAAATACAACTGAGTAGGGTACCTCCTGAGGATGGTGAAATGAATGATATGACACTGCCCTCCTGAAACAGGATTGGAAATTCGAGCACTGGCTGTCTGAAATCGAGCACCTACATCCCGGTAACGGAGGCTCCCCAGAATATTGAATATTTACGAGTGAGCCGGAAAAAAACATTGTGTTTCTTGGAAACGTCAGTGCTAGAGCGGGGTACGAACCCGCGGTCTCCGACTTTGAAACTAGGCGGCTTTAACCACTGCACCGGGTCCCCCGCCCTCTTAAACTGCCATCAGTGTTGTTTTCCAAATGTGTTTATATTTCACTTTGCCGCTTACCTTGTATATTTGTCGTACCTTCTGTTTCAGCACCTGGAGCGTCAGTCTGTTACGATTGTGACGTAGAGAATCCCTGTGCCTCAGGAACCTCTGATTATTACTGTCATCCGGATCCCGGAATGTATGTACATTGTTCTCTGGGCGATTGTTACAACGTACAATGTGCAACAGGAACAACCTGGAACAACCAGCTGAAAACGTGCTCTTACTAAACGCGCATATCTTGAAGATAATGCCCGGACGTTTAGTTAGTTTATGTAATCATATCAGTGTTTATGATTACAATTGGGCACTGAAAACTTTTAGATAATTATAGCTCCATTCATTATGTCTGTGGGTATATCAAGATAACATCATTGTATTTAGTTTTAGTTGTTGAAAAATGCGGCAGATTGTATACGACTCCAGGATCTGCGAGTTGAGTATAATATCATATAATATTCCAGTTGATTTGAACTATATATCGAATGGTGTATCATGTTAACGCCACAGTTGAGTGAACCTGACTTTATTAATCATGTTAATATTTGCATGACTGTGATTGTCTGTCATGCGTATTTTACATAATAAAATTATTAATTGGATAGTCAGGTAATTTTATATTTTATAGTTTCAGATTCATTCCTATTACATGGTTGTATAATTACAAACCTAACTTATTAAATTGCCAATCGTTTAATATGTTTTGCTCGATAAATCTAATATATTTATTCTAGAACTGGAATGTTATTAACGGTAGTTTTTATATAGTGTGGACAAAGTCAAATATATCAACGACGATAAAATGTTTCTCTGTTAAATCAGCTGTGTCGTTTTGCTTCATTGAGCCATAATATTTACAAATCGGCGGACCCACTCCTGTGAACGTTGACCACGATACGCATGCGTGGGCGCCCACGATATTTACTCAGCGAGTCATGACGACCCACCTACCTTTAAAGATTATCTGAACTTTAAACTCACCACTATACAACCATTATATGTGGGCAGCCATAGATGCATTTACGACATAAAACAATACAGAATGATAAATTAGCAAATTTTGCATGCACTGTTTTTTTTTGTCTACAGCTATTTCCACAGGAGCGGTCCGTGTAAAAGAATGGTATGCGTTCCTATGGGTGATAAAGCTACCACTGTTTACGATACGATCATTGTGTCCGATGCGTCTCCGATCCATGTACGAGCTCGGATGAATTGAGCTCCCATATACTGCTTCTACTGCTTCCATTTAGTGGGTAGTCGTGCGTGGCTGGTGCGTGCATTTACACGCACGTGCCATGTACGACTACCGCTGAGCGTTCCAGACAGTCATGTATTGCTCCCGGACACAGATCGTATCAGACGTGTACGTCTACCAGTGCAAGCGAAACTTAATTCTATTCACGGGATTCGAACTAGCAAAATCGATGTTTAAAGTCTTTTTTTTAACTCCACGTCGCTCAATATTTTATGATAATCTGTAATGCTATTATAATTATTATTGGAATCTAATAAAATCATGTAAGAAAACATTCTTCGTATTATTTTATATAGATCGACTGTCATTATATGACAAACTCAAAATAATATTGTAATGTAAATCACTATGAAATGTCAGAATTAGAACACTTTAGTTCCCCCATACCCAAGAAGTCTTATGTCTTTATATTTTTATAATTATACTTGAATGAATGAATGAATGAATGAATGAATGAATGAATGAATGAATGAATGAATGAATGAATGAATGAATGAACGAATGAATGAATGAATGAATGAATGAATGAATGAATGAATGAATGAAAGAATGAATGAATGAATGAATGAATGAATGAATGAATGAATGAATAAATGAATGAATGAATGAATGAATGAATGAATGAATGAATGAATGAATGAAGGAATGAATGAATGAATGAATGAATGAATGAATGAATGAATGAATGAATGAATGAATGGATGAATGAATGAATGAATGAATGAATATTTGTCTAGACCACATATTCTGTACACTATTGTAGCCTCAACTGGGCCAGTATATAATAACCGTTTCAACATATAGGGGAGTATGTTGAAACTGACAATATTAGTACTCCAGTTTAGTCATTAAGGTGACGTCACTGCGTTCCACGGAATAGACATTTGTATAGGGCAACCATTCAATCGCCCGTGGGGGGGGGGGGGGGGGGCGGGGGAGGTATACATTTTAAAAATAAAACCCCGGACAGGCTCTTTATGAGGTGGAATATTTTAAAAATAAAACCCCGGACAGGCTCTTTATGAGGTAAATAATATATTTAAAGATTTAGACTAAGCCTAATCAAATTTGAAATTTTCAGCGTGCCACCGATCCACGACCAGTTGAAATTATGCGTGGATAAATAATCCAGAAATAATCCAAAGGAGATTAAATAGCCCCCCTGTCTTAACAGTTAATTTGATTATAAATATATGGTTTCTTTAACAGCCTATAGTTTTACATTCACCCTGTAGGCTGTCGCTCTATTGGTTGGCATATGTTTTGTTTGGGGCTGTTGAGCAGTTTTAGCATATGTAAATATGCGAAAACTGTGAGTTTCTGTTCATCATATGCGCTTGTTGACGGCTCATTAGAAAGCAAAACACCATGTTATACAGAGTATCACGCATGACTCCATGTTAGAGAGCGTATCTGCATGACAGCTCTACAGAGGGAGCGTACGTCTGACATTGAACAAACGTCTCTGACGCGCGTCGGACGTTGTATCGGTCATTTCGTTAAAGATGGCTAAATAGGTAAGCGTGCCGTCATTATATGACCGCCTCTGACATCCTGCGTTGATCCACCGTATCGGATGCTCGCCGGACGGTCCTTCGAATGTTTTTCTAATACTGTAGATCTAGTAATTTTCGCGTGTTTAAATTTTCGCAAATTTCAGATTTTGGGACTTTTAACGAAGATTAGAATTCGCAAAATTTTATTTTTCTTTAGTAGCGCTATTATAATTATACTTTTCGCGAGATTCTTGAATTCGTCTACGCGAAATTCGCGAAAATTAAAACATCGCGAATATTACCAGATTTACAGTATTGGGCAAAGACGCTAAGCAGACGCGGACTAAACGTAAGGTCAATATATCCGACGTATGTCCCATGTTGCTCCATCGCTAGACTTAATTATCTGGACGCTCTCGGTAATTAACCCTTTAACTGCCGGTGCCGTCCATATTCATTTTTTTACATTTTTTATTATCACATCACATATCAGCTTTTATACCTGTAAAAGATAAAACGCGACATTAATCAGCAAGATTAGAAATTTGTTGACCTACATTTTGTCAAATCTGAACAATTTTCAGTCACTTGAAGTTGTGGATCGCGTTAGCGAGACGCAATTTCAAGTGGGTGAAAATTCCAATTGAATAATTTGGCGGTTAAAGGGTTGAGTGAATATAAATCACACAAAATACAAAGACGCTGGATCAACGTCGTATGTATGTATGCCAGAGACGTTGATTTAATGTTATCTACAACATACATTTAAGTCTGCAGCCACTGTTAACCAGCTGGAGCGAAGCGTTCCAAGCAACGGCGGACGTATGTCAGAGACGTTGAACCAACGTCGGAAGTATGTGGTGGAGACGTTCATTTAATAGTCGCTTGAACGTCTTCAACCAACTATTTTACCGGCTGGCTCCGATGGCTCATTCGATCCAGTTGTGGCTAGACATCCAGACGCCGGGTCGGATGTTAGTCATTGGTTTTGGCTTAAAGTGCTTCAAACTGTTCAAAGGTCTGGAGTGTGCAGTGCTGTCTATAAATAACCCTCGAAATTTTTTTCGGGTTTCGTCCTCTCGCGATATTGCCTAGCGCTGACCGGCCCGCTTTGCTCGCCCATGATTGTGCAGCTGGCGCCGTAAAGCAATATTCACTCACCAACTTTAACAAAAATCCGAAACAATGTCAGACGTTCGTCAAAGATGTCGGGCGTGTGTAGAACACGTTGATTTAACCAATCAACCAATTCTAGAAAAAAATCAGAAACAACATCGGACAGACATTATAAACGTTGGTCTGAAATTGATTTAGCTTCACAACGTTAGAGATGACATTAGATATAACATTAGACTGTCGTTGATCTTATTTTGAATTTGATTGTTATATCATGCCAAATCAACAGGACTCGTGTTGTAAATTTACGCGGGTTATTGTTTTTCGCTACAAATATTTTTTTAACTTGAAACGAGGGTATTCTGAAAAGAGGGAAATCTGAAACGGTTAAACCAGGACAACCAATCGAAACAGCAAGCATATTAAGTTATTATGCTCGGTGAGGAAATCGAAACCAGGGCAGATCTCGTAGGTCCTCTGGATCATGGAGGCACTCATATTTGTGTTTGAGACTAACGTTTCTATGATTTTTTTCTGCTACATTATTGTAGGTTTTGTGCATCGATAGAATAATAATCATTCTTTGGAGTTAGAACTCTGATCATTATTACACAATTCAGCACACGTATACAGTTTGTGCCATTTACAAGAAACGGTCTCGATCTCACAAAACCTGTTTAATGAACGGTGCAACTTATATAGCGTAGGCCTTTTAGAACACAGACCAAAATATTCGAGGAAAATGAAACTTGTTTCAGCCTGACCAATACTATTATTATAAATCCACTCCCATGAAATATGAGGACAAACAACGTTGCGATTTTTTTCAATTCATAATCATATCGGTAATTACACAATCATGATAATTGAATCTAACAAAAAAGTAATCACACCAAAACACATTGTCGATGCTCTGAAATTAATTAAAGTAGTACCTCTAAATACATTATATAAAATATTTGTTCGATGCGCTTTTCCTTTTATATAATTAATATGCCTTATCCAAAACACTACTAAATATTTTATTATTTCCTCATTGTATGTTTAGCTTGATGTGTGTTTACATCTGTTATACTTTGATGTATAACAAATCATGATATATATAAATGTGCAGAATGATTTGCTATAAACTTTAACAGTCCTCAGATTATTGGACAAAAAAAATAAATTCAAATCTTGATTCACATCGACTGCTTTTCTCTGAAGAACTCCATATCTACAAAATAAATAATTTTTGATCAGTGAAGATGATGCTCAAACAGATTGGAGCTCTTTTGACTTGAACTTATTTTTATTCAAAGCATCAACAGCTCAACCTAAAGTAAATATAGTCCTCTGTGTAGTTAGGGTTTATACTGCGCAAATATTATTAAAGGCTTACTCTTGACATGATTAATCGATTCCCCGATATATGAGTAACAGTCCGAGAATGATACTGCACGTACGTATTTTTACTGAGGCTCCCCGAGCCGTGATATCCCCAGAATAGACAGAGTTGCTAAATCATTGCAGATAGGATTGCTGCATAATTTGGGTGCTTATGCTTCTATTTTATTTTATGTTATTTGGGGTCAAAATTAAATTTCAATTACATTTTAATCATTTGACCTACTTTAACCCGTACAGCACCACATTGAACATTTAAATTTTCACCCACTTGAAGTTACGCGACCCACAACTCCAAGTGGGTGAAAATTACTGATATTTGTTTCATTTGAGACCACACACTTGGAAATCTTGATGTTTAAACACTTTTTACTTTCACAATATCAGTGATTTGATCGGCTAATAAAACAAAATTAAAAAGACTATAATTGTACTTAGGGCTTTAACGGTTATTTTAAAGCTATCAACTATAGCATTTAAATATTCAGTGTCTTGATTGAAGTCATTGAAAATTACACGGATTTGTGAAATTCAAGTTCTAACGAATATCCGGGTTTCAAATTTATTATAATTATATTTGACCGGTTAGACACGTGTCAATAAACTCACAGAGAGGCTACTGTAGATGACATCAGCGCTCCGCAATTCTTTTGACGATACTTGAGATCAGATCATCAGAATGCGACGAGAGGTTACCTGCCAAAAGCTATAAAACTATGTCCCCTGTCCACATTACAAAATTGTCTTGGAAGCTATATAAACATGAGTCATGTAGGAGATTTGGATCCTGATCCTCAATTTTTTATACTTATTTAAGATGAGTTTCAGTGCAAGCTCAGCAAGACAGATTTGTTAAAGTTCGACATAGTAGAATATCAAGTAGAATGTGCAATGCTAATATTCAGCAAGTTTCAGCGTTGTACCAACACCGTACTGACAATGGCAGGGAGGCCAGATACGCGGTGGCACTGGAATGCAAGAGACGCGGCCCTCGGGCTATTTGCCTGGTAAATGAAATGAAATGAATCGGGCTTTAGGCCACCTTTGTGCACATATAGGCTAAACTGGGCCAGGAGAAACTCCTGAGGATGGTGAGATGAATGAGATGACACTGTCCTCCAGACACAGGATGCGAAATTCGAGCCCTGGCGCTCTGAGGCCGAGCACGCTACCTCTCGGTCACGGAGGCTCCCCACAATAATGAGTTCACACGTGGATGGGGAAGAACCATTTTGTTTCTTTCAAACCCCGAACGCTAGCGTGAAAGGCAGCGGTGCTAACCACTACTCCAGAGCCCCCGCCCGACAAGGATAGCGAGGCTGTGGCCTTAGCAGAGAGTGTCGTACGGGCCGTCGACCAGGCCGCTGTCAGAAACGGCTACTCTTTTGCATAAGTGTTAATGACTACTATGCTTTCATTAAGACATTATCATTTGATTTTTTAAATAATAGGGACGAGGATTTTTCGAAAAAAATATATATTATCACTCCAAAATACGGTCACGTGAACAGTAACGTAGGCTACAGCGCGACACGAGCGACGCAGGCAGCAGACGTGCACTTCATATGTCAGGAGGCGGCAGACGACGCTAAATAATTGAATGGGCCATAAAGGCTAAACTGGACCAGGAGAACCTCATGAAGATGGTGATATAAATGAGATGGTAGCCAGCGATAACACCTGCCTATTTAGAATCAGATTGTAGATGACGCTTTACTATGAAGACCTGGAGTAAAATCTGCATCCAAAGAGATGCAAAGCTGCCATTATCAATTTATGTATACATCAATTATCAAACCAGCTTGGGATTCCTTAACTTTTTCAGCGCGGGGACCGCCTGTATCCGTCAGAATCTGACGTCTGTAGACGTCAGATCCTGACGTACAAAGACGGACCCCGCGGTGAAAGAGTAAAAATATTTCTAATGGTCGTGGACCCATAACATAGGTATTAAAATGAATCAAAAAGAACTGACTAAGACAATTACATGTATAATGATTCATAATTGAAAAAACCCTTTGATTTCCATGGTTTATACAAACATATTTCAGAGTGGTAGGGGTTAATTTATTGCACAATCGATCGGTTGCGCGAGTGGAGCTCGAACCACAGTTATTGGAATGGCAACAGACTTGCCTATGTCGGGTATTACGGATTAAGAAAAGTTGTCCACTGATATGTTAATGTCTGACATTTTTTCTACACTCTCTTCTAGAGTTTGAGTTTTGGCTCATGATTTTTTTATATACGTAAACAGAATCTGATTTTTCAACTAATACAGTAATGATCATTCATCTAGACCACATTATGTATAAAATTAAATTTACAAATATAAGGCCTTACGCCACTTCAAAATGCACATCGGGGAGGCGGGCGGCGAGAGGCGTTTTTCGAGGAATAAAAAATATATGTTTCATTTTATTCTATGTGGTCAGTGTGGGAGGGGCAGTGGACTGATGTCAGTGACAATCCCAGGTTAATCCGTATTCAGGACGCCCGTCTAATCCATAAAAAAATATATTTCTGCAAACTTTCAGTGAGAGCTTCCTGGTGCCTGAACTGATATAATACCTCGTTGCCGTTCACAGCAGAGACAGAAGAACAGGTACCTACCGTAAACGTCCAGATATTTCTGGAAACTTTCAGTGAGAGCTTCCTGGTGCCTGAACTGATAAAATAGCTAAAGTCTACCTAGTTACCGCTCACAGCAGAGACAGAAGAACAGGTTACGTAAACGTTTAGATCTTCTCCTCTACATCGTAAGGTTGGCTAACAATATACTTTATAGGCCGATGTTTAGGCTTACCGACATTTGTTTGGCTTCTGTGTCAGGTTCTGTTGACGTTTGTGGTTTGATTAGCATCTGTGTCAGACACTTCTGACGTTTGTGGTTTGGTTGGTCTTCGTGTCAAGCTTTGCTGACGTTTGTGGTTTGGTTGGTCTCTGTGTCAGGCTTTGCTGACGTTTGTGGGTTGGTTGACCTCTGTGTCAGACTTTGCTGACGTTTGTAGTTTGGTCGGTCCCTGTGTCAGGCTCTGCTGACGTTTGTGGCTTAGTTGACCTTTGTGTCAGGCTCTGCTGACGTTTACAATTCGGTTGGTCTCTATGTCAGGAGTTACTGACGTTTGTGGTTTGTTTGGTCTCTGTGTCAGGTTCTGTTGACGTTTGTGGTTTGGTTGGTCTCTGTGTCAGGCTCTTCTGACGTTTGTGGTTTGTTTGGTGTATGTGTCAGGTTCTGTTGACGTTTGTGGTTTGGTTGGTCCCTGTGCCAGGCTTTGCTGACGTTTGTGGGTTGGTTGACCTCTGTGACGGACTTTGCTGACGTTTGTGGGTTGGTCGGTCTCTGTATCAGGCTCTGCTGACGTTTCTGGGTTGGTTGGTCTATGTGTCAGGCTATGCTGACCTTTGTGGGTCGGTTGACTTCTGTGTCAGATTCTGCTGACGTTTCTGGGTTGGTTGGTCTATGTGTCAGGCTATGCTGACGTTTGTGGGTTGGTTGACTTCTGTGTCAGATTCTGTTGACGTTTGTGGTTTGGTTTACCTCTGTATCAGGCCTTGTTGACGTTTGTGGTTTGGTTGGTCTATGTGTCAGGCACTGCTGACGTTTGTGGGTTGATTAGCATCTGTGTCAGGCACTGCTGACGCTTGTGGTTTGGTTGGTCTCGTGTCAAGCTTGGCTGACGTTTGTGGTTTGGTTGGTCTCTGTGTCAGGCTCTGCTGACGTTTGTGGTTTTGTCGGTCTTTGTGGTTGGTTTGGTTTATGAAAGTTTGCGACAATGAGCTGAAAAATGTTGAACCCCGATAACCATTAGGACAGTTTTGTGAAAACTGCTTGAGAGAGAAGTTAACCCAGCAAACACGAAACGTTGATCCAATGCTGGTTGACAGTACGACGTTAAACCAGCATTGGAGCAACATCTCGTTTTTGCTGGAAAGCCCCGTTTTTTTGGACCACACGTTCCAACTCAAAGCTGGCTCCAAGTGTGAGTCACAATTGAGAGGTCTGAAGCATCTCACCAGCCTTTGAATGATTTTTCCAACTCATTTTGTTAAATGCTGCACTGCTGACCCAAACGTTCGAGATGTTTGGATTTTTTTTGTTTATGGTTTATTAATGTTTTTGCATCACAACACTTCATTTATTTAAATACTCTTTTGTTTGCGGGACAAAAGCAGAAACACTTCAAATGACACATAAATCATATCAGAATGCCTTTCTTATCTTATATCCAATCATTGGCCATAGTCGTTGGTATATCTGATTTAATAAATCATTTTATATCTCGCGTCACTAAGCAAAACAATTAAAAACAGGTAAAACTGACAGTACAGTCATTACAGACTCTCATATCCCGAAAACGGTGCGTCTGAGTCTGAAGAAGACCACAATTTCGGCCCTCGCTATACTCAGTAACACTATAGAATATCTGGCCGTTTGCATATTGCAATCTCATCAATTGCCATGATACACATTTTACTAAATATTTGTAATCGGATGCGCCAATAGATTGTGCAGGTTTTCAGTCAATATTTGCCCAGATTTAAGTAAAATTCATATTTTTAGGCCTATTTAGGTTCAAAGATGCATATCAAAAATATTCCCGGAATCATACTAAATAATACCTTTAAGTGTGTTTGTGTGCATAATTAAAGGTCTATACCACCCATTTATGTCATAAACTATTTTTTGAGGGAATAAACCCGATATGGGTTTTTAAAGGGAATGTTGCAATTATATACTGTATCTAAAATTATGACAATAATTGATACATTGAATTGCGTTTCCCAAGTATGACGTATGATATATATTATATTATTTGCTCACATAACTGAAAAGGGTAAATAGAGTAAAAACGTGTTCTGAATGCAAAATAAACCCCCTAATAAATTGACAGAAATATACAATCAGGGGCAAATTGAAAGAATAGCAATGCAATTAGTTAGATATCTGTTATTATTTTCAGTGAAAGTGATTGTATTCATTTGAAGATGGAAAGTATGACATAACCGAAATAGGTTAGAACCTTGTACATTCGTACACGTTCCTAACTACTATCAGCCGTAGGCCTGTGTTGATTTTGATATCTTTCCTGCTATTACCGTATCACCCGTATTGCTACCCCGGGATTGCTACCGGCGTCTTCCTGGATCCTTTCCCGGGATGTGTTGTGTTGCCACCGGAGCACTCGTGTTAGCTCGTGTTCATCCAGCGATGTGGGAACCCAACAAACACGAGACATTGAGTCATTGTTGGTTAAATGTTGGTCCACCGTCTACGACGGTGGCCCAACATTGAACCAACAATGGCTCAATGTATCGTGTTTGCTGGGAAAGGGACATAAGGTGTACAATTCTTCGCACCTTGAAACGAATTTTAGCGGACTCTACCAAAATTTGTTTTTTAAGTACTTAAATGGTCCAAAGTAATCACTAAATGCACAACAAATACGTTTTTTATTAATTACAAACCCTCTTATAACAGTACCCACTACGAAAATAATGTCAATTGTACCAAAGCCAGGACAGTGATCAATTGGCCCTTAACGTAAAATTTGTAAGTTTCGCCCAGTTTAGTATTTTAATGTTCACTATTTTAAAAAATCATTAAAGGCTGCTTTTTGTACACAGGTAAAAAAAGCTTTCAAACCATGCATCAGGAGCATAATTTGAACTAAAAATAACATTGGACAATTTTCTCAGTACAGAAACCGATATGTCTTGACCTTATTATAAATTCTTGTAAAATTTGGTCCATAGGGCCTACTACAGCTGAGATTTTGTTAAATTTAAGATGCTATGTATTCATGAACTAACTTGTTAGTTGGTTTCTAATTCTACATAAACAACAATCGAGAATTAAAGCACAAGAAATGTTATATCAGTAGCCAATTGTTCGAATGTTCGAACCGTGATAAGTAATGTTTGTTGTTATCTAATACTATTTTGCTGTTGTGCTGTATTTTCAGTTTCTATCAGTTGAGAAGATGCATGTTTACAAATGGCTCATGCTGCTCTCTCTGATGTCCTACCTAATGGTTGTTGATGGCGGCTGGTGGAGAAGACGCAGAAGACGATGTAAGCAAGTGGACTGCAAGTGGGGGTCGTGGGGAGGGTGGAGTTGGTGCTCTACATCTAGATGTCTCGCCAGAGGCACACGATCACGATACAGAAGCGAAAGGTAAACATGTTATCTTGCAGAAAGTTTGTCAAGGGTGTATCTAGTGATTTTATGACAATTGTTTATTGTTTCACTCAGAGCACATCTCTCTAGAATTTGGAAGAAACTAAACTCTCTTTTGTGTACACTATTGCACTTACCAAATCAAATATTTACCTCTCGTGAAGTTAATATATGCAAAGCAACAAGCAAGGAATAAAACGCCAGGTTATTGGAGATATGAAAATCTTTTTATCATCATTAATTATAAATCTATATACACAATTATTTGCAGTGGCCCGTCAAAATGAAAATACATAGAATTATGTTTTGGCCACTGTATGCAAATAAAAAGACTTTCTGTTGTGTGATGTCATAATCAACACTTAATATTACATTCTCTTGCGAAAATTATATAACAATCAATTAGAAAAATATTTATGAATTTACCTTTAGCTACAAGATATATATCAATGGTATTCAAAATGATAAAGTTACATTATCTTGCGAAAATTAGATAACAATCGATTAGATAAATATTTATTAATTTAGCTTTAGTTACATTATATATTTCAATAGTATTCAAAATGATACACCTTTTCTGTAATAATAATTTATATTTTACATTAAATTGTGAGGGTCTCCGTACCATAAGCGTATTGCCCTGTAAGACGCTGTTACAACGCGAATTATTTCCTGACACATATATCCATAGACTTGATATAACAACATGGCAATGATATTGATGCTACCATGTTGATTACCCATGTCATAGATCATATCATAGTGTGACATATATATGATTTAGAACGGAGAATAACTAGGATTTATCTCTGTCATCTGCGAGACCGCTTTTAAATATATTTCACACATCGCTCCACATCGCAAATTTTGCAATAGCTATTTCATTATCCTGCCCTATTTTGTATAGTTTTGCATACATCTGTTTCCGACAAAATACAAGAAACCACAATTTGACCATTCATGTGATATTCCTTGTATTAAATTATTATACTTATTTATATCTTGAATCTGTACTATGTCACTAAATAAGACGTATAAGTGGGCAGGCCTAAAGATCTATGTTGGAGAAAAAGCTTCCCAGGATGTGAACCTACCTCCAACACCACAAAACCTCAAGACTGAGCTGAAGAATCAGTAAGCTCTTGTAGATCCTGAAAACAGGTCAAAGCGCATTATTATTCACAACGGAACAGATTCTATAGTGTTTTGAAGGCTGACACAGTTCGTAGCGCGGGTTTTAGATGGTGGGGCTTAACCCAGCAAACACGAGACATCGAGTCGATGTTGGTTTAATGTGGGTCCACCGTCTGCGATGTGCATTAAACCAACATCGGTTCAATGTCTGGGCTTTCACTTTTATATGAATATAATTGATGTTCATTGATGTCTAAAGTAACATGTCTAAGGTAACATCTTAATGTGAAATAAATATGCATTTTGTCCTGCTAAGTAAAAAGGCAGCGTGTGGTGGAAAGAAATGTTCTGGATCAACAGTATCTAGGAAGTCCTGTTATGGAACTTCCCCCAGACATTGCTCATATAATACATGGAGTGATTGGGGGCCTTGTAATGTGACCACATGTGGACAACCAGGAAAAGAAAGACGTGATAGAACAGTCAGGTGATTATGCCCTATTCCTTAAAAGTTAATTTAAAGATAGATAGATAGATAGATATTTATTGACATAAAAAACTCATTTGTCATAAAAATGATAGAATATATGTACATATATATACAATATGGTTAATTTGTTAAAAAAACGACAATTTACATGGTATCACATACAGGGTTAAAATCATGTTAAAGGCATTTTCATAGTAAAACACTGGACATTGCGATAAAATAACAGATAATTGATTACTACTTGAACAATATATATGAACGTGGGGGGTCTATCATTTTGTTCCCCGCACCAAAACCAGAGATAAAATAGCTACTATGTATGATCCGCAAATCATATATGACAGCAAAAAAGACACTCTGGAAAACGTAGAAACCTAAAGATATATACAAATGCATAATTATGGTACTGGAGTATGTACAGTGATGTAATAATAAAAAGTTTTAAATATACCTTGATAATGACCAGCTACAATTTATGAAAGTTTATGTTTTAGTTTCCTTTCTATAGCGGTTAAGTTCTCTACTATTTATATAATTAATCCCTGGATATGATTCTGATTCCAGATATATAGCTGGATGTGGAGGAAACAGCTGTGAAGGTGATTGTCGGGATCTACGTGATTGTGTTGGTGATTCTCCTGTACATTGTGAATATGCCACCTGGTCAGAATGGTCAACTTGCAGCGAATCAATATGTGGACTGAAAGGAACCACGAAACGGACCAGAGAGATCAGGTAAGAAGTCGCCCGTCGAAAAATATAAAAACATGAATGCTAAACTTAAAATACGTAAAACTGACTAGCTTCTAATATCCGAAAATATTTCTAGGTGGGCCATTCCGGAATGACAATTTCCTTGGGACTGACATGTGCGAAAAAAGAATAGATTTTAATATAACATACCGGAAGCTAGACGTCAAGTGCATATTATGAGATGTGTATGAAACGTAGGCTGATGTATTTGGTATACATTAAAATCCATGCGAATAAATATAACTGTCCAATAAAATGATTTGGCCAATGAAATGGTTACGCTTTGAAGACCGTTACTGCTGGATGCGATTTGAAGCCAGATTGACTGAAGCAAGGAGAATGCTCTCAGTTTACATGATGACAGAACACATCAGCATTTGAACGAGAAGTGGATTCTATGATAAATACTTTGATTATGTGTTCCCATGCCTCTCAGCATTCCTCAAATGAAGAAATATAACTGAATTTACATATATTTTTAGGCGTGACAATATTGTATTTCAATCCCAAAATATAGCCTTAAATATTCGGGTTTTATTTTCGATTGCTGTTGCGAATCCGTTATAAACAAACTGTTCATCTCAAATGTAGCACGTACTTCCTTAGTCCGTAATAGCAGACTCTGTGTGTGATACAGAGTCTGTAATCATTGCCATTCGTAAAGGTGTGCCCAAAAATCCGGTGCGCAGACGATTGATTGCGCAATAAATTACTGCGTCATGGTTTGATCAATTATTTTATGTCATTCTGTAATGACAGATATACATCTCATTAGAATAATGCCTTAACGTGGGGACTCAAAACACTGTCTTTATATGTGAATTTATCATCTAAAATGTTCGGTCTCAGCGTACACTGAATACCAGCATAGAAAACCACAGCTTTTGATATGCTGTCCATCTCTGACGTTTAACCATGTAGTTCACGTCAAGCTCGGACTAGTACTGCCTGTGTTACTGGCAGTGTAGCAATTCTCTCTTATTTACATATTTTCTGATTGCGATTTTTTAAACTAAAATCATCAAAACATTCTGATATCAAAATTATTTTTGGTTGTTGCACTCGTGAGTAGCACTCTGTGTGCGAGATGTGAGCACTATAGAAGTAATTCAAATTACATCATTTACATCAATTTACATCAATTCAAAGTAAAACTGCCGTCATGTCATTAGCCATTTATTATGTTAGAAAACATTTATCAAAATTCTTCTTGACAAAATCAAGCAGCTCAGTATAGACCTAACTTAACAGCGATCGATTTTCAGCCTGATATAATTGAAACAATATTTTATTATATTGAAAATTGAAATTAGATCTGTTTTGTGAATCCTAAATCTAATTAAATAGCCATGCATATATTATTAATTTAATAACTAATAGCCATGAAATGCAACTTCAATCCGTCAACATTTTTTATTCTTAGAATACCAGCTGGATGTGGGGGTAACGAATGTACTGAGCCTCGTAGTGAATCAGATATTTGTTATGGGTCGGACGCCAGAGATTGTGTGCTTACTAATTGGAGTCCGTGGACACAGTGTATCCAGGAATCATGTAACAGTTTAGGATCACAATCCAGGTTAAGAGGAATCATCACCGAGGAGGAATGTGGTGGACAAGACTGTGCAAATGAACTCAATGAGAACACGACATGTACTAAACCAGACTGTGGTAAGTTAACCCTTACAGCGCGGGAATCGATTTTAGTCGTCAGAATCTGACGTCTGTAGACGTCAGATTCTGACGTCTAAAGTCAATCCACGCACTGTAAGAGTAAAAGTATTTCTATTGGTCGTAAACCCATAACATAGGTATTCAAATGAATCGAGAAGAGCTAACTAAGACATTTATGATGATTTCAAATTGAAAAAATACCTTTGGACTCCATGTTTTTTTACAAAAATTGTCAGCGCTTTAAGGGTTAAAGGGACTACAGCCCAACACCTAATTTTAGTTAGTCACAAATACAAACATTGCCAGGTGCATCAACAATAATATTGACGTTTATCATATGGCCTTATTATATACTTTAGTCCAATAAAATCTTAACAATATATTTTTTTAACCAACTGCTAGTGCAACGGTGAAGTCTGGACTTTTTGACAAACATGAAAAGAGTAGGTGGTGGGCTAGTGCCTTTATGTGGCTTGATTTCCACGATTTAGTCATTGTCCTTAAATATTACGTAGACATGATGTAGGTGTGCTGCACAATAACCCACTCATTTTCTTATTTTTGTGCAACTGATGCGTCTTATTATGTAACTTATGTATCAACTGTTGCTCTAGTAAATAGATTTACTCTAGTGAATAAAATATCCAGATTGGTTTCAAAATGATTTATTTAATTTCAGTGAACCCCACTTGTACAACGTGCATAGACAGCCCATGTGAGAATGTAGGGGATTTGTTCTGCCACAAAACAGATGTGACTAAGTACGTGTTGTGTGTGACGTCAGACGCCTGCTTGGAAAGTCAATGTGAGACCGGGACAGAATTTAACTCGACGACTCTGGAATGTGGGCAAACCGGTTCTGTGGGAAACGCGACTACTCCCCAGTCAGACCTAACCGAAGGTAATGTCTAACAACTACTCCCCAGTCAGACCTAACTGACGGTAATGTCTAACAACCACTCCCCAGTCAGACCTAACCGAAGGTAATGTCTAACAACTACTCCCCAGTCAGACCTAACTGACGGTAATGTCTAACAACCACTCCCCAGTCAGACCTAACTGACGGTAATGTATAACAAACAACTACTCCTCAGTCAGACCTAACTGACGGTAATGTATAACAACTACTCCCCAGTCAGACCTAATTTAAAGTAATGTATAATAACTACTCCCCTAGTCAGACCTAACCGAAGGTAATGTCTAACAACTACTCCCTAGTCAGACCTAACTGACGGTAATGTATAACAAACAACTACTCCTCAGTCAGACCTAACTGACGGTAATGTCTAACAACTACACCCAGTCAGACCTAACTGACGGTAATGTATAACAAACAACTACTCCTCAGTCAGACCTAATTTAAAGTAATGTATAATAACTACTCCCCCAGTCAGACCTAACCGAAGGTAATGTCTAACAACTACTCCCTAGTCAGACCTAACTGAAGGTTATGTCTAACAACTACTCCCCTGTCGGACCTAACTGATGATAATGTCTAACAACTACTCCCCAGTCAGACCTAACTGACGGTAATGTCTAACAACTATTCCCCAGTCAGACCTAACTGATGATAATGTCTAACAACTACTCCCCAGTCAGACCTAACTGATGATAATGTCTAACAACTACTCCCCAGTCAGACCTAACTGAAGGTAAAGTTAAACAACTTCTCCCCAGTCAGACCTGAATGAAGGTAACATCTAACAACTACTCCCCAGTCAGACCTAGCCGAAGGTAATGTCTAACAACTACTCCCCAGTCAGACCTAATTGACGGTAATGTCTAACAACTACTCCCCAGTCAGACCTAGCTGACGGTAATGTATAACAACTACTCCCCAGTCAGACCTAACTGACGGTAATGTATAACAACTACTCCCCTGTCAGACCTAACTGATGATAAAGTCTAACAACTACTCCCCAGTCAGATCTAACCGAAGGTAATTGATAACAACTACTCCCCAGTCAGACCTAACTGATGATAATGTCTAACAACTACTCCCCAGTCAGACCTAACCGAAGGTAATTGATAACAACTACTCCCCAGTCAGACCTAACTGATGATAATGTCTAACAACTACTCCCCAGTCAGACGTGAATGAAGGTAATGTATAACAGCTATTCCCCAGACAGTCCAGCCTCCTTCTCAGGGCCACACTAGCACAGCTAGGTGGCCCTGCTACAGTACTTTGAGAATATTTTTTTTAATGCCGCGTCCTGATTGGGCATCAACATCTGGTGTACCGTGACCCCAAGCTTGACCCTTTTCAACTGTCTCAAATGTGACATTACGTTGGCCTATCACCGATCTACTGGCAAACGAGCTTTTCTAACTTCCCCTATCATCGTCCACCTCCATGTGAACCGCAGACAACATGTCTACGCTGACTGATTTTTAGGTTATAGGAGAGTACGGCTCCCCGAATTTTTTTGAATTATAACGCTTTAAAAGGACGAATTATACATATTTTTGCCTATATGATAGAGGCCTTATATGGTCGTGTTTTTGTTTTGGGTACGTACCAAAGAGGAGGGGGGGGGGCACTGACAGCGACACGTCTTTCGATCTGCCACAGAGCTGTGTGTCTTAATGCGGGTCCGTCTGTTCAAGTGACTCAGCTGCTCACAGAGATAGGGGTACCAAGTATCATTAGCCAAAATTAAATATTAAGCTGATTAAATATTGGCCAACGTTGACAACGTTGGAAATACAAGACGCTAATGCTGGACCAATGCGGCCTATTTGTCGCTTCCAGATAGTGCGTCGTAGACGGCCAGATAGAGTTCAGTAGACAACCAAGACTGGTCTGGGCGTCTAATAATACCTAGGTCAAATCTAATAATGCTATGTGAACTGAATCAAGACGGCCCTATGTCAGAGAATGCCCAGTAAACACAATAGAAAAACAGCCTTGGTAATGACTATTGGAAAATAAAACCTTTGGCCATCATTACGAGAACAATTATTATAGGAATTAGCGTGTAAACAGTGTCAGTTTGGCAGCAACAGCTTGACAGCCACGTGGTGGGTCAGTGCATTGTTTACATTTCGTTTACAAAGTCAATGACATTTTTTTGTTAAATATATCCTGATTGGCTGGCCGGAAAATCGGGTCAAGCTCATGAATATCTTCAAGGGAACACATTTCACAGTGCAATCAATCAGAGCCACTAGCTGACGCTAGTAGAAGAATAGTGGATATGATGAATGAGAATGCAGACAGTCATGACCAATGGTAATATCCGATTTTTTTATTTGGGACCAAACATTTGCAAATCTCGATGTCTAAACACCCATTTCATTCCCTGGAACAGTGATTTGATTGACTAATAAAACTGATTAAACACGACCATAGTCGTGCTAAGCGGTATCAGGGTTAGTATATGATTCCATCAATGTATTAGTCAGGTCACTATGTTAAGCCTTTTAACCCTTTAACCGCCGGTGTCGCATATATTCGGGTTTTCATTTTTTATTAGCACATTAAGTATCACCTTTTAAACTTGTTAAAGATAAAATGTGACATCAATCAGCAAGATATGAAAACAGCAGACCTCCATTTTGTCAAATCTGAATAATTTTTACTCATATGAATTTGTGGATCGCGTCAGCGAGACACAACTTCAAAGGGGTGAAAATTCAAATTGAATAATTTGGCGGTTAAAGGGTTAATGCTTGGAATTTTGGTACATTCTGTTTCAGCACCTGGAGCCTTAGTCTGTTACGATTGTGACGTAGAGAATCCCTGTGCCTCAGGAACCTCTGATTATTACTGTCATCCGGATCCCGGAATGTATGTACATTGTTCTGTGGGCAATTGTTACAACATACAATGTGCAACAGGAACAACCTGGAACAACCTGCTGAAAACGTGCTCCCGTTAAATGTCGGCTTTTAAAGCTTCATGTGGGTTACTTTTTTATTTTTGCATCTGCCCTGATAATAATTATGATTAACTATTACATGACAATTTACAACAACAAGTGCATATTGTTTTAACTGAATATATATTCTTATATTTCTTCGAACGTCCACAAAGTAAACATTGTTGTACTAATAAATTATAACTAATATATTTCGTATTTATTTGATACGGACAAGTAAAATGAGATAAGATCACAATACGCTAGTTGAACCTAAAACGAGATATATTGCGTAATACTATCTGATATGTTACCCCAGTCCCCCAATGATATGCCTCGTTAAATTCGACACAATTGTTTTTGTCCGCAGTATAAATTGATATCGTCCTTCATTTATAGTATCCAGCTCTATTGCTTTACATTACTACATACTCAATTATATTTGCTGGGACAATAAAAAGAAGGCAATTTTAAAAATATTTTGCTTTGCTTTCTGCGAGACAAAGGACTATCAATCAGAAAACGTAAAAATAATGTGTGATTTATTTTGGGTCATATGGAAGTGTTTTGTCGACTGACTATGATGGTACACAAATTGAAAAAAGGCCAACTGTTTAAAAAAATAATTAAAATCATATAATGCATTGTTGTTCGTTTAATTGAACAGTTTACATTGCTATTGTCAACCTAATTTAATAAACTATATTACTCGTTATGTCAATGTATTGCAAATGTGCATTTTTACCAAGTAGTTTCTTGTCTTTCCAACATGTTTTGTTAATACATTATGGATTTTTTTTCTAAATTGTTTATATCATTGCATTTGTGAAATTCATGGGCTCTCTAAATAGTATCGTGTTTAATATTTGTTGTTCAATAAAAGCAGGTAAAGTTACTATTTACTCAATAAATCTATAGGTTGGTCGATTAAATCTCATTCTAAATATCCATTGCCATAACAATTTTGCACCCTACTTGCTGAAGCTGTCAATATTATTTGTAATGTATATAATTTAATCAAGATAGGAATATGAATAGATATAAAATATGAAAATGACCCTAAATTATGCTGTTTGAAAGAATAGACAGAAAATATCAGCAATTAAGATCATATTGTGCACGTAGTCCTGCGGATGATTCTGAAAACTTAGATTTTGTTGCACCCCTAGAAGAACATAGGTTTTAAGGTATATTTTGTTTCTTTGGTTCCCCAGCTTCCATTTTAAAAACATTACCCCTTTAAAAATGTGTCCGAAAGACCCTTTGATGACCATTTCCTGCAGTCGCTTATAGTGCTCTGATGAAAATGAGAATATTGCCATTTGTACACTTGTAGCTGACAAAAAACATAACAATTATTTCAAATTTCACCCAGTACGTATTTAACAGTATACTTATATATATATATAAATAAATATTGCAGTATAATAAATAGTGTTTACCTAGGCATAAATTAAAATTTAAACTTTTTTTCTGCGAAAAAATAAGAAATCATAATTTTTTTAGGAGGCGATTTTTTTTCCCTTTCGGACACATTTTTAGAGGGATAATGTTTTGAAACTAGTTACATACATACCAAATAAAGAGAAAAAGTGAGAAAGCTATGTTCTTTGAGCGGTTTAGTAAACTCTGGATTTAGACTAGTTATCAGAATCAGCCCCAGGACTAACGGGCACTATAGATATGGAATTTGTAATATTGCTGCGTAGTGTGAAGTTCTTGCTACTGCTGTATATTGATGTATATCGGGATAACAGCCTACTTGAAGATTGTGCTGGGAAATGTTTTGCTACATTACAAAATCATAACATAGTAAAATAACAGAAATGGCTGTTATTTTATTCTTCTCCAATTGCAAATAGTCCACATATATATCTGTATTGCCTACCTTTGTATTGTGATCACCATTTCTGTATCTGCGGCCATGTGCCATGTCATTTGAATCATGATTGTGACGTATAACTATTAAATCCGCTATGCTTCCTCATCAATTGTCTTTTCTAGTTATCTATATATTGTTCATGCATCTCCCCGTCTGTACATTGCACAACGCTTTAAAAATGGAAGTTACTGGTCAAACTCAATGTTATTAACTGTTACATATTTCAAGATCACAGAGAAAAAATCCAAAACAAGTATATGTATATTTATGTCTCCCCTCTACATAGTATGAGGCTTCGGCAGCCATTTTGTTTTTAATGGATTCATTCCAAAAAGTTAATCAGATCATCAGAAATACCTAGAGAACAACCATACCAAATTTTAATGCAATCCAACCTACGGTTCATAAAATATCGTACCCACAAGCTTTTTAGGCGGCCATCTTGGAAAATGGCCGCTTCTGGCTGGCTTGGTACCAAAAAATATATATGGGAGGAATTGCCCAGGCACATAGGTCATGCCTGTAAAAAATAAACAAAATTCATCAGTTAACTTTTTAGTAAGAGCTGAATTTCTGACTGACCGCCCGCCCGCCAGACCGCCCGCCTCATATACGCCACAGCATTAATGACTGAGGGGTAAAAACAATAATTATGAATATTTAAAACACAAAGGTTATTTTTATCATGGTATATATAGTTTAACTTTTGATCTGTACGAATATTTTGATCCCAATGCCTCCTTCTACTCACTTTATATCACTTTGGATACGTCAGTATAGTAATATAATCCATTAAATGTCAATAAACCAACATATTGCACCTGGACAGATATGGAATATACGAGGATCAAATTGTTTAAATATACAATCAAATAGGTTGACATTTATGCGGAATGTACACGGTTTGTGGAATGTAAACGGGCTTCTCAAAAATGACTTAACTATCAATATTTGATGGACATAAACCACAGGGCCTATTCTAGTACAATACTAGTATATCGGTCATGTGATTTGAAATGTGTGATTTGATTATCACTGCGGTAGACCATTTCTGTGGAAGACGCAAATATTTATAATTTACTTGTATTCTAATCTTTGTTTTGTGGTTAAAAAAGCCACCCTATTATAATATTATTCCAACCACACCATTCATGAATTATTCTTGGAAATTTAATTTCAAATAATTATTTCCAAATTCAAAGCTATACAGTATACAATGAATCGGGATGAAATATTTTATAAGCAACCATTAGACGCAGGATAATGCAATTTGGCACATAGCTATGTAACCCCCAGGGTTTTAATGTGGTACAGTAGTAAGATAACACCAGGGTCATTTCAAGGTCAAATAAACGGATTATTTGAAGTATGAAAATCGCATTATTGCGAACTTGGGCGGCTACCGAGGATTTGCATTATTGCGAACTTGGGCAAGGAAGCGTTAAGACAACAAAAAATACAAACTCGTTTATCAGAAAGAGATGCCTTTATTTCCTAATGCATTTCTTTTCAATGATCAAAACCTTTGCAAGCCAAATAAGAGTATCACGCGATACTTCTCAATTCTGTCAACTGTTCAACACATTTCTTCATTTCTTTCCTATGAATCGCAGGTATTTAAGTAGAAAACATTTATGATGTATATATTGCATGAACTTGACTTGTTCAATTACAGTTTATGAAAAAATGTAATTACATTGAGCTTATTCTGAAGCGTACAGAATTCTCTGAATTCTCCTCATTACCTTTTATAAAAGGAAATGGAATGCAAATAACTGAAAAATTATGTTGAACTGTGTCAGTGAATAAGCTAAAGAATGTGATAACTGGTTAATATAGATCCCAGTAAATGAACACAAACAGGCAACTAAAGTTAAGGGTATATAATATAGGTGTCACCTGAGAGCTAAAGTGTCACACGTGTCACTCATACAAGCTTACATGAGACCCTTTAACTCCCAAGAAAACAATATAATCTAGTGTCAAGTCTATGTTACACTGTGTGCAGTTGTAGCATTACATATGCCAGTGTATGTGAGGGACTTTATATAAAAATCTAATAAATATGCCGTTGCAAAGAATAATTTAGGTTTGCGACTGATATGTTTGAAAACAGGTCAGGTAATTGTTTAGCTACAATATACACAATAGTATATAAAGACGGAAGATTCAACATGCAAATACACTTGTTTAATATACGACATGTTTGAGCTTTTATAGGAGAGTAAATATATCTACGTTCATCGTGCAGATAATCGTGCGATATACGTATTAAAATAATTATCATGTCTTAGTCTAGTGTAGTGATTTAACAAGTACCTACATGTGTGACAAATTTCAATAGCAAAGGAATTATCAGTTGATGTAGGTGAAAATTTAAGTAAAGCCGCGCAAAGATTACTGATAAAGAAATGAGCAGGCCTTTACAAAACATATACTGTCTGAAAAAGTATACGGTTTTGTGCAAGTAGTCCGGATATAAGCACGAAGAGGTTTATGTATTTATATCGTCTCCTTGGCATTGAAAGGGTACTAAAGCAACTTTACAAGTGGCTGGTGCACCCTTTCAATACCAAAGGGTCGCTGTATCTGTCAGATTGCAGTATGTACATAGCACTAGCACAATTATAACATCAACACAACAAGCACTGGTCAGTGGTCAGCAACAACTTAATTACACGTGGTCAACTACAGGCAAGCTACACACACACCAGGCCGCAACCAAGCGTCAAATCTAAAATAATCACTAGTAATTGTAATAAATATGATCTATAAACAAACCGTAGCAGACAAACTGTGCCCTGCTTTCAGAGTTGTGTGTTTGGCGGAATCAAGGCACTGCCTTTTTACTCGATATAAATATTGCACGTCATGTATAGAAACTTTTTAAAATAGCTACTTCTTCATCACCGATGTTCGCTTTGTCAACAAAATGTACGTTCTATTCACAAAGTGAACAGCGGTATTTAAAGGGTGCGTTTCAACAAAAAATTACATTGTATAATGATTTGTAACTGAAAACAAGGCGCATGTCTTCATAAAATATAAAAATCACGTACCGTCAATAATTAACATCAACAATAGATATATGCTGATAAATAAATCAAACATATGCATGCATTTTATAGAAATACATTGATAACTTCATCATCCGACCAGCTTTCACGTTATGTGTCTGAATTATCAACAAACACGACCTGGGAATCGTCATTTTGTCATTAAAGCGTCTTACAAGCCATTTTGTAATGTAACTCGAATATTAGTCACACATGCGTGTGGAATGATGCCTTACTTACCTCTGAATTAAAACATATGCGTCACTGATTGCTGTTACTGTTTTAAAGAATTATTACTGAAGTATTTTTCTTATATCTGTGTAAGTGAGCTTCGCTACCTTCTCAAGGGTTTTCATTCATTTGAAGCTGGAAATTGCGTCAGCAATTCCAGTTTCAAATGAATGAAAAATCACATACACATGGGCTAAGGAACTGTATGCTCCGGTCGTATTTTTTTTCATTGAAGCATGGAACTATAAACTATTCTTTTCTTGACAAATGTGATCATCTGCAATTGAGATGAAAATGTGTGTCTGTTATTGCTACCTGCGTTGTTCAGCAGTGTGAAAGATTCTTCATAGAAATTGAGAGAGCAAAGAATAGTGAATAGTCAGCGAATTGATGCAAGACAATTGTGACAGTGTTTGAAGCTAATACATGTGTGAACCAACATTATGACTAATAAGCATTGTTTTCAATATGTCTAGTGTCTCTTTTATTTCACCTAAATTTAGGTTACTTCCCACTAATTTTAGTGTCAAATTGTGATTTCACACATGTGACAAAAAGTGCATTATGTGAAGGCAAAGCAACCGAACCTGCATAAGTCAACACTGGTGGATCGCATGACGTACCAGCCATATCCCAGAGATCGCTAATATTATCATGTTAACATTTGTATTTGAGGTATAGTAGTAGATCAACAATAAATAGTTTGAGATAAGCATCAAAAGAAGACCCGAAATAAATATAATGGACATATAAAACATTGCTGTGCCTCTACCCCGCACACGTGATACGTTAACATGTCGGTGTTAACAACACACACACTACAACAGTACACGTAGACTGCTCTACAGAGCAAACAGGCAGTAACTGCCCACTTGTAAAGTGATCAGATACTGCCTTTTGGCTTTGCACTGCATTACGGGGAAGTGTTAACGCGTTGATTAGACATCACTGCCATTAGACAAAATAACGCAGCAAAGACGAAGCGCTTAACTAATGCTGGTTAAATGTTGCGTCCGCGTCAGAGACGCTGGACCACCATTAAACCAACATTGGGTCGGCGTCTCGTGTTGGCTACGCATTGATAAGGTGTGGCCAATGGCAAAACGTGAAACTCTTGAGAAAGTTGGTTGCTTATAAACATGTCTTTAGGTGTGTGCCAGTTGTACAAAGTTGACGAAGTGGTCGCATGCAAATTATATGTGAATATAGAATATTATACACTATGTACATACCTTAGTATACCTAATTTTGCATAGTTGTTGTCCCGCAAACGTTAAATAACTTTTACAATAAATGAAATGTTTCTTTCAATTAATTATATTGCTGCCTTGAATTAAGCGGTATTACACGGTAATTGCAAATGATTCCTTACCCCTCGCAAATTTTTTTTGCATTTTCTATTTTACAAAACAAACCTTTCTTATACCCTTGTAAAGTTGGATTTAATCAATTCGTCAATCAAATTCCATATAAATGAATGTGATGGATACATCTTGAAGGTACCCATGATTTTACTTCGTTATATCATATCACCACCTCACCCCGGCATCAACTCGCATACTATGCATACTATTACATGGATACAGTAATGAGTATTCCACGTTAAAAGTGTACTCCTACTGATACCATGACACTATTACACCAGTAGGCGTGAGATTGTACTCAGCTGTTAGAGTTAATCACATCACACCTATCAGTAAACCATAAATACATGTTTTACAATCCACTCAAGCTTTCCAGATGTAATGGTTCCACAATGTGTTAATAAATATATCTGTAAACTTTCATCAGATAATCAGCTACATGTGTACACCACATGTCTCTGAACACTGACAGTCAACATTCAGTGCTCATGTGTGACATACTTGATACAGTGCACATCATGTCTTGGTAGTACACACTGTATATAACACCATGGTGACAATAACACACATCTGTACAGGTTACCCACATACGTAATCAGGCGTAACGGCTGTCTTTGTTATTGTAAATGTTTAATCAATAACGGTAATGATCTCGTTTGTTCGAGATAATAAAATATACGGTCTAAGTTACTGCCGAAGAATAATATTATTATAGAATGGTAGGCCTATTATTCTGAGTATATGTTTTATGTGTGCTTCAAACCATATTTACTATGACACATAAGTCTGCTTTAGACTTTCTGTCGTCAATAAAATATCTATCTTATCAATCTACTACTTATTTAGTTGTTAATAATGCGTAGACATTTATGATTTGTATTAATAATGTCCCATATGTAGTGCAGCACACTGCTGTAGTCAAAGAGAGATAAGTAGAGGAGCTGAGAATCACAATACGATGAGATACAGCCTTTTTCTGAATACGTATAGTTTGGATTTGAATCATCCAAACAGTGTGTTACACCTACACTCTGTGTGTACAAACCGTGGAACATGTATACATAACGCTACATTAACATCACTCATAAATACAGCACAGTATGGTTATATCATTCTTCAAGATGTACAGGTAAAACACCAGAAACCAGGTCAAACCACCACCAACTTGACCCACTTCAGTAGAAGCGTGTACAAATAACATAAAGTTGTCATAATATCCCAGAAAAATACAAAACATTGACTACAATGTAGGTTTAGTATTGGGTCAGCGTTTTAGACAGTGTCCCAATATTAAACCAATATTGATTTAATGGCTCTGCTGGTAATTGAAGCAGTGTCCATCTATAGTGTCTAGCAAGTGCATAAAATAAAGATAATTTAACACCTCTAGAAATCAGTAACACCATATGTACACAGCTTTTTGTTAACATATACCCTGTATTATACACTGTGTGAATGCATCATTCTTTAGGATTTTTCTGCTAGTGTTGTTATTTGTTTGATATACACATAAGAAGCGTAACAATCACTACTTGGTGGGTTTGGTTGTTTGGCGGGTTTATTTCCCTGGTTGTTCTTCAGGTGGGCTTACCATTCATCCTGTATTATAAACAATCACTTCTCAACTCAACCGGAAGTCTACGTATTTGCCAACCGGAATCGGTTTAAATTTTACTGATGTATTCGCTGATATAGCTACACAATTAACTATTGACAAGGTATTAATTCTTAATTAATAATGACAACGTATTAAGTCTATATTTTATAATATATTTGTTTACTTTAAATTAAAATCCTTGTCGACTGTATTACAGAAAATGTTGGCAAAAGCTAGGATCTGTTTAATGTTCCGGTGTAATTATTTAGTAAACCATTGAGTTGTGGTGATAGGATGTTGTTACCTTGCCTCACAGAAGGCACCATCAGGCACAATGTATGTGTTATAATACATACATAGATTTGTGCCTGTTACTGGTGACCTTACATTGTTGTGCTTTCTATACATTGAGTGATATGCAGCATGTAGAATACAAATGTTAGTAATTTGCATAGATAACTGAGAGAAGCTGTTATTCTATCAGTACATGACACACACGATGCCGGGGTGACCTTTTTACGTACAGTATCCTGTACTCACCATAAACTGTACAACATAGTTAGCTGTACATTTACTTGCATGACATACGTACAGTTTAGTACCATATGTCACATTTTATACTACACTGTGCACTACTATGCACATCGTACGTGTATATTAACTTGTAAAACATTGTAAAGTTACACCAAATGTCGATGCACCTCACTAGAATACAACATATATATACACAGCTCAAATTTGTATGTGACATCAGCTGTACTTCATATCAGGATCAAAACATGATTGTGTCAAAACGCCATCCGCGTCATGCTAATGACATACAGACAGGTGATGATTATAGAAATCATGTCCTGAAATCCAAACATTTCTAGCTTGCTGATGATGTAGGAGCCATGCGTACAGGTGTAGCAGGTTTTCTCACATACAGCTTGCTCATACACATATGGCACACATCTACAGAGCCTGGTGCTCGGCGCCAGATCTGTATGTATACTTTTGTACACTACTCTGATTTACACATCTATATGTACACTTTCTGTTTAGGTCGGAGGAGGCCCTTTGATATATCTCAGCTGGGGGTCGATTACTAAGCCAAAATTCATCAGGTAGTTAGTACACGATGGATCCCACATATAGAGTAGTCCTAGTACTAGTATCAGAGCTATAGGCATAGTGATGCCTGCCCGTAACAGAAGCTTCAACAAAGAACGAGCCTCCTTCTTCTTCTTGGGCACGGCAGTGGTCTCAGCCTTTAGATTCTCAACTTCCATACTGAAATAAAAAAAAAACAGAGTATTACTAAATTATCACGTTTTTTTGGTAAATGGTAATTATAATGGTAAATTGAAAAAACAAGCACATATGAAGAGAACAGGCGAACCTGACCTTTTGATATTCTACAATCTATGAATGTGAACATCTTTGAGGATGGAGTGACCATCCATTACATTGTGATTATAAAGCTATTCAGCATACAATATGAAATGAATGGTAAGCACATATTTATTTGCTCGGCAGAGGCAGAACAAACATAATAAAACAAATGTCCCATTTTCCAACCTTGGTGACAATGAGTGAATATATACCTGGGATGTGTTTCCACTTCAGGTAGTGCTGTGGCTCCTTCCACCTCCTCCACCATCTCCTTATCAACCTCCACTCCAAGGTCTTCCTCCACCAGATCTTCCTCCATCTTCTCCTCTTCTCTCAGCTGTTGTGCTTTAGCAGCCTCAGCCACCGCTTGAGCTTCAGCCTGAGCCGCAGCTTGAGCAGCCTGTATTTGGATCATAATTTCCTGACAGTGTTGTCTCTGTTGTGTTATGTCTCCATCAAGCCTGTGGATCTGACCTTTCATACACATCTGGGCCAGGTCACTTGTAACAGCTGACATGTCGTCATAGTGGTGACGGAGTGACTGGAGCTTCAACTCTAACATACCAAAGTCCTGATGTACACACTGAAACAACACAGAGATCTGATCAACACACTAAAATAATACAATACATCTACCTGTACAATAGCCTGATGTACACATTAAAAATACAATACAGACACCCTGTACAATAGCCTGATGTACACACTAAAAATACAATACAGACACCTATACAACGTCCTGGTGTACACACACAAAATCATAACGCATTCAAAATCCTGATGTACACATTGAAAAAATACAACACTTACATTTATGTCTCAATGTGAATAAAATATATTTATAGTCGGATTCACATTAACCGTGGTGGATGAATTTCGCGGATTTCTCAGCCAATTCTCAACCAATTTTCATGAAATTTTACACACACTATTTTCCATCCATGTCGTGACTGCCCTGAAAGGTTCGCGGAGTTTTGATAAGTATTTAAGAAGTTAGACCATTTGCCATGTGGTAAATAATTAAAAATGTTGCCCTCTATAAACCCATTAGCTCAGTCTCAGAATTTTATTACATGTCAAATGGTCTAACTTCTAAAATACTTCTCAAAACTTCGCGAAATTATCAGGGTAGTCACGACATGAATGAGAAATTGGTTGAGAATTGACTGAGAAATCCGCGAAATTCAATAATCCTGGTTGATGAATTTAATGTGAATCTGACTATAATGCCCCAATTTTATTAAATAACCGAATATAATATCTCAATTTATAGGTAAGAAAGTCATTATAGTGATGTATTATACCATCATTATTATTAGGTATTTTTACAACATTAAACCAACATCTAGTCAATGTGTCATGTTTGCTGGCCAGTTTTTAAATAGGAGGTGTTAATACTGACCTCCAGGTCGGCCACAGCTGTGACGTCCTCCTCTGTGGATCTGGATGCCGCCATTGACGATGTGCTGCCTGCTGATTGACGCTGTAATAGGTAACTCAGCTCCTTATGTGTCTCATTAAAGTCATACCAGGCGATCAGATAGGGCTGTAGCTCACACAGCTGAGTCTTACACCTGAGAAAAAAATATTATATGATTACAACAAACACAAAGATTTAACCTTTTCACTACCATACATGACGGAAATTTCCGTCGTCATTCGTCAATGAACGTAACTATAAAATGACACAAATTTTCGTCAAATATATACTACATTTATGTATTTTTCGTCATTTAAAGCTGGAAATTGCGTTAGCAATTCCAGCTTTAAATGACGAAAAATAGAACTCCAGTATATCTGGATCCTGGCATGCACTCCGGCCTGGAAGTCAAAGGGTTAAATGATTGAATTGACATTGCTAACACAATACCTGAACCCATTACCCTATTGTAAATTAGACTAGTTTCGGCCAACAGTTTTGTTGTGACAACCAGTTTGTGTGTTCTTATTATAAGCGCCGTCTTCACTGAACGAGTTTGAATTGGATATATACAGATTAATCACAACATTTATAGAAGTAGACAATTGATGACGTACTTATCCATGGTGGATTCCACTTGTGTTTCTAATCCATTAATCTCCTGTCTGAAGCGGTCCAGACTGATATTAGGATGTTCACGGTGGATGCTGTTCAGACATCTGTTCAGCTCAGCCATCTGTGGCATCACCTTCTGGCTCAACTCCATACGATTTTTCTGGAAAATAAAAACGAATAATATTGGCTATTTTAATTTCATTTCTATTTATTTAAAAGACAACACTCTAGATTTTACAAATACCGGTATTCATTTTTATTGTTATCTTTATATTTTAAAGAGAACAAATAAGAACAAATATGTTATTTAATAAGGCTATGAATATATAATTTGAATGTTTCCTAAAATCGATTTTAATGGCCAGTACTGTACACAATAAGACAAGTTGCAACCATGATAAAATTTATTTAAAATCGCAATCATTATAATTCTTATTATATAACTTAAAGAATATTATACAACATGATAATGTCCCTGATGATTTACCTGGCGCGATGCAATAGTGAATTCCAAGTTCTTAACGCTGTCAAATGACTGTGGAGTTTCTAGAGTCTGTAGAATATCAGCCAGTGTTTTCTGAGTGACTTGTATGTGATCATAGACTGGTGATAAGGCCATGGACTGTGTCTGCCTGAGCCGAGCTAAAACCTCCATGGAATGCCACTGATCTATCAACTCTGTTAAAAACATATAAACAGAACGATTTAAGAAATATAATCTTAAGTAAAACTAGAAAGTATCAGACTGTGAACAAATCAAGACTCTACATAAACTTATTTACTTGAAGCTATTGTGTCTATGTGGGGTTAGATAGTTGTAGTTCCAACTTGTTGCAGTAGCTCACAGTTTGTTATGCCACACCCATACTTAATAGATCATCACTTGTTATAATGACAGATAGATGTAGCATAATTATAATGCACCCTAACGTAATATGAAATAAAGAAGATATTAACACACATGAGATAATTATTGTTACATATCACAGTTGACTATCTCACCTCTGACGTTTTCGATGTCCCGCTCTGTAACATTAGTCAGTCCACGCTCCTGTTCTAGTGTTTCTATGATTACTTTCAGACATTTGATGTTTGTTTGACAAGTTGCCAGGGGATCATTCTAAAAAGAAATATTTGAAAAATATTATAAAGTCCAAGGATAGATTTGAAGTAAAATAAATATAATCAACCATATCTTACAATAAAATGACAATTCACCTTACAAATTAATATAGTAAACAGGTTAATTTACATTATGAGTATTAAAATATATTTACATATTCAGATGGATCCATATATAGTCCAGTATCCATGGGATCTTTAACACGTGTGAGTGTCCCCTCGGTGAAGGCGATGGCTTTCTGTGAATCCCGAATACAATACTCAAAATCCTCTAGATCAGAGTCGGAATCCTCCACAGCATTACGTGCAAACATCGTCCCCTGTCAACAAAAACATCAAAATAAACTCTTTATCTGGTTAGTCATTAGTACATCCAAGGTATTCATCACGAAACATTTTGTACTAATAATTATGTCACCTAAAAACAATCATTTATTTCTTTGCTATTCCATAATTATATTGATAAATTGCCCATGCATCTTTAGTTTGATCAAATCTACAAATATATCAAGCAAACAATGAACAATCAAAATTAAATAAATATGTGTTTCAGCATTTTGAAACTGTTTCACCAGATACGTTTTTCAAAGTGGACCAACAAATGAGACCTAACTAAAATGTATCCATTATAAATTAAGGATTATCACATGTGGTATATCTAGCCACTGGTATGGGGGTAGAACATTAACATGTTGTAGAGCGGCATGTAGTTTTGAACCCATGCCCTTGCTATGTTATCTCACCCTGGTTCTGGCATGGTCTGCAGCAGGTAGACTAGGGAAGCTGAAGTCCTCCTCATAGTCCTGACTATGCTCCCACTCTCCCTGTAGTTTACTGGGGTCCAACTTCTCCTCTCCTGTGTCCTCACTTATACTGCCATAAGGTAGCGCCTGAAAAATCAAAATAGTCAAAATTCAGTGTCAAGAAGTGTTAAATTAAATAAGAACTCAACAAGCACGAGGCGTTGACCCAATGTTGGGTTGATGTTGGGCGAGCGTCGTCGACGGTGGACCAGCATCAACCCAACATTGGGTCAACATCTCGTGTTTGTTGGGAAATTATATTTTCTATGCAATAATTTCATGGTTTTGCGGCTATTCGCCAGAGGTCACTCGATTTCTCGCGTCTGTCACCAGGTGACGCCCTGCTCACGATGCCAGGAAATGAGCACGTGGCGTCAAGAAGTCGTAGCATATGTCACTTCTCATGCGGATTATCAGGAACTACTATGGCGTGATCGCAGCACCTAAATTTACAGGTGTGCCCAACTGAGCCTGAGACAGATGTGACCGCAACATATGACGGTATTATCCAGCTAATGTTCCTATTTCCTATCCAATTAGCAAATATTTTACAATTATATAATGATCAATAGTTATATAAAACAAGATCGTTTTATATAGGGCCTTTATTTAAAACAAGTAAATACAAACAATAACCCAGAATGAATAATAATGTAAATTGTATATATGTGTACGTGTTTGTGGGGATGCGAGGGGGTCCGTCGGTAGGGTGAACGGCGGAACCCACCTAACATTCACCAACATATCATAAACTTCATTCCTTCCCCGTCAGGTCGACGGTTCCGATTGACTTCACTTCTCTTCTCTTCAGATCATTATGTTTGTTGGTCTAGACACTAAACATTAGCAATGCACAACCCCGCGCACGACACGTCTCTAGTCTAAATCCGAGCGGACGACCTGCGGCACGTCCGCAGTCGTCGAGAGCTATATCACTAGTATAGTGCATGAAAAAGCTACGACCGCATGGGATTCGGATTTATGCACACGGTACTGAAGTACCAAAACGAGGCAGTCATCTCCTGTCCCCCGCGTCCGGGGGGATCGGAGACGACTGTCACGGTAATCGAGCGAGACAGGGATCCTACATGTTCACGACACTATACACCCAGTTTTGGTCATGGTTGCCAGGTGCAATTATTGAATTTAAAGTTTGACTATGAATATATTTCGGTCTAGTAACAATTTAGGAATAATAAAGAAAATCCACAAACTGTTAAGGTGCAAAATGACTCGAACGCGAAAAAAATTAAACCAGTTTGAAACCATTAAACTACCATTCCTGGATGAGAACCTGTAAACTGGTCTGAGATCAAGCAGGTTACCTTAATTCAAGGCTGTACCAAGATTGACTGTGGCCAGGTGATCCGTGTTATGTGTTAATTACCTGGTAGTTATCCCAGGACTGCTCAGAATCCACAGTTGTATTCAGACTGGGCAGATGGTGATCCGTGTCGCTGTCCAGCTTCACCATGGATACAGGGAGTATCAGGTCCGCAGTGCCAGCATCCTGACGTCCTGGGGAGAGAGATCAGAAACATACCGTGGTAAGTATTACTAACCTTTAAAACGCAGATTTTTATATAAACCATGGAAACCAAAGGGTTTTATTCATTTTAAATTATTAGAAATGTCCCAGTTAACTCTCTCCGATTCATTTGAATACCTATGTTATGGGTCTATGGCCATTAGAAATATTTTACTCTTGCGTGCGGGGATCGACTTTAGACGTCAGAATCCGTCTAAGGTCGATCCCCGCGATGTAAGGGTTATTTAATCACTGATTATAGCAAAAGTATGATTGGGAGAAGGGATCAAGACAATAATAGCACATAAAAAAACATTTTTCAGTAGAATTGCTATTGTTTTGTTCAATCAATTTAAATCGGTATATAAATATGGTAATTCCATGTAATTAATTTCCTTCAAATCTTGATATTAATTAATAGATTTAGGTTGTATATAATGTGGTTATAAACTAGCTTAAACATGTTAAAGTCATATTTGTTCTCATCAGTCTTTAACTATTTCGTCTATTTTATATATTTATCCGTATTTTGGTCAATTAAAATATCCTAATATTTTACGTTTTTGTTCTAATTTATGCTATATAATTATAATATATTTGATGTTTTTACCATTGTTCGCCTTGCGGTATTTAATAAATATTTTTTATAGTTGTGAAGTCCAGTGAAGGTCATGTAGAATATTTTTTTGACAACTAGGCAAGTGAACTTAATATTAATTTTGTATTTTATCATGTATATTGACGATTTATAGTTATGAAGTTGAGCAAAATAAAATTGATTAATATTAAAATTATGTAAATACAGACAACAATTCAGAATATCACCCGCGTGGTGCCGAAAGTGTCCATGAGAATAAGTGGACTACATCAGATGCCAGTCTGAAGATGAGCTAAAAATAATTAATTGCTTTTGGTTTTAGGCGACACAGGCTAATTCTAGACGTCTGCGCAATCCCATTAGATAAAACTTACGGCTGGAGAGGATCCGTGCAACAAAAATCAAACTCATTTTGTGGCGTCAGATTTAGATTTTTAGATCCGGAGCCACAAGAAGCAATCATTCCATATAAGGTAGTGTGACCCAGCGGACGCGAATATTTAGCTAATGTTGTTTAAATGCTGGACCAGCGTCTGCGACGCCGACCCAGCATTCAAACAACGCCGGTTCAACGCCTCGTGCTCGGTGGTTTGTGGTGATCAGTTATTCCGCCCAGGTAGTGGTGGCGCCACTGTCGCCGTAGCGCCCGCCGCGGAGACGCCATCTCGGGCAGCACAATTTCCTAGCCTTCTGTGTTTTTCCTTGTTTATTTTCGGGACAATATGGCTTAACGGCGCGTATCAAATCTCATTTTTATGAAAGCCGCAAAACACAGCACTAAAAAAAGGCATAAACAAACTGATGTTGGTAGGATGCAGTTCTGGTGAATAAAAAATCGGGAATTTCATTGTATTTTATCAGAATTCATCAGTAATTTTCATACATATCTCAGAATTGAGACATATATCACATTTAAAAGTGAAAAAACTGTAAAAAAACGAGCATAGTCGTAATTGGCGGTCAAGGGGTCAAATAACCCCCGGTAGAGTTGATAGAAACACCCTGAGAGCTGTTTATTAAATTAGCAGAGACTGGGAGTTAACCCGCAAAGCGCTAATCTTTGTCGGCCTTTTTATTTGTCATTCTAAACAAGATATAAACATCAATTTGGTAGATTGGAATAATATATATACCTCAGCGCTCTAAGGGTTAATTATGTGCTTAGGGTGGTGTGGCGCAGTGCATGCTAATATGGATCACTCTATAGAGCAGCTGTCAGGGATCAGAAAAGGTCCACGATCCCGCCAAAATGACCACAGGGATCATCATCCTGTGTGTGACAATGGCGCAACACTGGTACAACGTTAAACCAATCACTGTGTTACCAGGTTACCGAGTCGTGTTTGATGCCTATATGGTCCAGATACATTTAGAAGCATAGTGTTAGCGTACTGGCATAGAAAAATGTAATTATTGAAAAAAAGTCACTACCTTTAATAATAGCCCAATTCTACATTTTTACGGTCCAAAGAATTGTTAACTTATAATAAAGACGTGCAATTATTGCTTTTCTTCGCCCATTTTGCACAATAAAATGCTGTAAACGCAAACATAAAGCGTAATATAATAGGAGACCATGTCACTTTTTCACAACTTAATGAGTCGCCATGATGTTCACATGTTTTTCTTGGTTTATCCAGCACGTGTCATTGAGGAGAGATCTCCCCGCATCAAGGTGTCCCCATAACGGACTCATTACGGCCCTGTAACGGCCCCGTACCGGCCAGTACAGACAATATATAGTCCACAATAACACGTCATAACGCACTGTCTGCCCGCTTAGATCAGGTGACCGCTTAAACAAAACGCCAGCCTAATTTTTAATAACCAGCGTCTTGGCATCCGTCCAAATCTGCGGATGTCGTGACGACGGCCGTTACGGTGACGGGGGGAGCGGGTGTCATCATGCGTGACGTCACAAGTGTGCCCACGGCGGTTTCTCTCATCCTAACTCTCACCTCGTTGTAATCAACGAGGTGTTTAAAAAAACAACAAGAAACAGCTGTTAAAGCGACGCATTTATCATTTTGCCGTATTAGATACGTCTCTTTAATTCTGACTCTTTAATTATTGTCGGTAAACTATACATTTGTTTGACAGCTCATGTTGATACGTGACCAAGTTAAATTCTGTCAGAAAAGTGATGCTAAATTTAAATTATTAAAATATTTCTTACAGAAGCTACCTATTGCTATAGTATGGATTTAAAGTATTAAAATGTTTTTTTTTTGGGTTGAACATGTTTGATTGAAGATAGGAAGACGCCACTTTTCTTACTATTAAATTAGAAAAATCTAAAACTATATTATTAAGATATATATTCAAATGATCTATTTGAACAGCTGAGAATTACGATGATTTGTCAGTGTATCCCACGCCATATAATAGCGGAGTGGCAGCTCGCCAAAGAATGCCTTATGGCGTTTACGGGTTCCCATTCATAAAGCAGTCTCATTTTTTCTATTCACTCCTGTTCATTTTGTTGACTACGTGGCATGTCTCTGAATTTATTACCGTTATAAATGTGTGACACTGGACGGTATCTGTGCAACGGTCAACTGAATGCCTGCCTTACCATGCTTACGACGGGAATGGCACGTAACCTACTGATGTACATCCCCAAAAAGCAGTAACTGCTTACTTTTCAAGAAAGCAGTTACTGCTTTTTGCATTTTGGCTTTGCAAGTTAGAATATTTGCACGCTGTTTTTTACAACATACCTATGTCACAAAAATACAATATGAGAAGAGGAATGCTTGAGAAGTGACGCTCAATATAAAGACGTGGCTATAAAATTGCCTTCATATTTTTATAATAAAAAAAGTAAATATAAAAAGTAGTATATATAATCACTCATCTAGAGATCAATTTGTAAGGCTATAAAATTGTCTTTAATAAAAAAGTTACAGCAATGTTCCATTCTCCCCATTTTTCAAATGTGTGTTGCCCATTAGCAGATTAGTGCCTGCTAATTCAACTGTTGTCTTTTATCTTGAAAACAACAATCGCGTTTAAAAATATTAATACAAACGGTTAGATAAATGATTTGATTCTAGTTAAATTTTCTGATAGTAACGGTTTCAGATTAATCGTTTACTAGTATAAATAGTTATTCATACATTAAAGACATATCCCCCCATTGACATAAAGAATAAATTTCCTCTTTGGAGTATTATAAGTAGTATATATAATCCCTCATTTAGAGATCGGTTTCTAATGCACATTCAATGATATACGTTACAGATTTATTCATTGGCTATGACCCAGTAAACAAGTGACGTTGAACCATAGTAGGTATAATGTTGGACCAACGTCGAAGACGGTGGGCCATAATTTTACCAAGGCTACTTCAACATTTTGTGCTTGCTGAGGAAGTCGTGTGGCAATAGTTAGCAGACTTAATAAAAGACAGTTCAGCTGATATAATAGGATATATGATATATGAATGATAGTAATAAGAACTTACTTGTTGCCTCAATATCAGCTTGATGTAGAGATGTCGTGAGAGACTGAAGTTCTTTATTCACATCACTTGGACTCTGGTGTGGAGCAGACACTTGGTCCTCTGTAGAGCTGGTGAAGCTCTTCCTCTTCATATATGGCGTAGAGTGTAGCAGTGGTTCCTCCACTCCAGCTCCACTGGTGTTGTCATCAGAGCTGGAGCGCTTCACTTTGTACCTGCGTGTTCTTCGTGGTGAGTTCTGGCGTCTGAAGCCTAGAGGGGAAGCCTCTGATGTAGCTCGCTTCATCTGCTGGTCTATAGATGCATCCAGTCCTACACTACACGTACTAGAGTTCTTAGAGGGCTTCTGTAAATAGTCTATGGCACTTTCAGAGATGGAGAAGGGTGTGAGATCAAGGCGGTGTGACAGCTGGTAGAGCTCTGTCACGCTGTCATGACGAAGACGATGATGGCTGGAGTTTGGTGACTTTCTAGATGAGTTTTTACAGTTACAGCAGGTGTTATCCTTACATGTACATGGACTACTACTACTGTGTGAGGACAAGGCACTACTGTGACATGCTGCCTTGTCATCTGTGGATGATAACCTGGAGAGATCACTCTCTGACTCTGTACCAGAGAAAGTCTGCTCACTACTAGCGTCACAAGAGCTAGCATGGCTCTCCTCAACAGGACGCTCTATACTATTGTAAGATTTAGTAGGGACGTGTATACCGCGCCGTGACCTGTGTTTACGCTTACGAGATTCTTTTTCACCATTCACAATGTCTTTCTGATTGACTAGCTCTGTAACAGAGTCGTCAATGACTGTTCTTGTTGTCTGTTTGCTGTAGTTGATATCCAACCTGCGTTGAACCTGAGATGATTCTTTGCTGCCTTTATAATGTTCCTGATGGTCCATGCTGCTATGCCCGTTTGCATGGACAAATTCTGAATTCAGTTTATTTTTGTTCAACATCCCTGAAAGTGCTAATGAATCTGGACGTGAAGTTTTATGTGTATGTCTATGACCATTCTGTGCTAGATTCTGGGCGTTGATGGTGTTCACTGTATTTGCGTCATGATCTAAGTTATATTTCATTGAATTTATATCATCGGCATTGTCCATGGATCGTGAAAGCTCAGACTCCACATCCGTGGTGGTGATATCTCCAGGATGAACTCGAGACGTCGTGCTGGTAGCTTCAGAATCTGTCTCAATGGTGGTCATACAGTAGAAGTTCTGACTTGGGGATCTCATGATGCTCTGAGCAGGCTCACCAAGACCTACCACGTTTTCTTCGTCGGTGCCTACATCTTCTCCATTATCTGCTTGGTCCAGCTCATGGGGAGAGTGGAGGTCAGAGCAATTGGAGCTGGTGTCATAGGCACTGGTCATAGAATGCCTCCATGTTGGATCATAAGGAGCTCCTTGTGGTGATAACCCTCCTTCTGTAGCAGATGCTCCATCATCTCTCTTCTTATTCTCTGGGAATTTACGTCGTAGCACCACAGACGCTGGCTCTACAGCCTCCTCAATGATCACCACCTCACTAGGTGAAGGTAGTGACAGACCATCTGGCTCATCGTTGGAGTGACTTTCACTTGAGTACCCCACATCGTGACTTTCTGTTTTCAGGGTGACTTTGTGAGGCTGTTGTTCAGTTGTTGGTGACCTGTTGAGCTCTTGAGCAGCCCGCATGTCTATGGCTCCCTGTGAGTATGACGCCCTCACCACGTTGCCGATGTTATCACTTGACAAAGTAAGTGTAGAATGATACTTAGCTTGCCTCTCTGCTTCTATACTCTGATCTGACACACTCCTGCCCAGGGCAGAGTCTATCCCCTTGTCCATACTATCATAGCTGGTCTTGGTAGGAGAACCCTTCTCAGCACCAGAGTCTGGTGTTATACGCCCCTCACCTCCATCTGTCTGTGTGTCTGTGTCTACTGTGATCTTCTCATACTCATCAGCATAGAATGGGATGATGTCATTAGTACTGTTGTCAGACTCTAGGCTATCATCTCGCAGGTACTCCTCGCTCTGGTACCGCTCGTCTTTAGTGGGCAAGTACTCCAGGTAGGACCCATCTGTATCCGCACTGGTGAAAGATGCCTCGCTCCAAGTGTTACTCACATTATCATCATCAAACCGTCTCAACGGAGGCACCTGTAACAGAGGAATACATGGAACATTAGAGGCGGGTATACAGTATGTCATGTGACTCATATAAACAACATCAGATGGTGACCTCAAAAAGTGGAGCCTCAGGCCAGTGTTCAGTGTTCAAATAATATACACGTATGCAATTTCTATACAAGCATATACAGATTAAAAATTTATTAGATAAGCTTATTGCAAAAGATATATCGTGAAATTAAATAATATTTAATAATTTTCATCCCCATCGAGTTTGAATCGCTGAAGCGATTCAAAACTCGATGTGGATGAAAATATTTTCAATATTCTAGGACAGTGAACGTTATAGATAAGAACATATAATATGTAAGCAGTTATCTTTATAACTGAATAAGCTGGGCAATGTAATATGTTAGGCTAAGTGATAAGATACTTTATCAAGGTGGATGTGATATACATGTATATAGAAATCTTAATAACACACTTGACAAAAACTGTTATACAAACTGATCATAACGTTACCTGTTCACCATGTTCACTGGGAGAGTGGATTAATATGACAAAGTCCACAATATTATCAAGCACACTTCATTACAGGAAATGGATCTTAATTTGTCAACCATTTGAATGCTCTAGAACTTGTAGACTTATATAAAATATGTGTAATTATCTTATTTTTTCGCCGTGTCTGTACCTAAATCACGTTAACTTATAGTTTTTATGTATATGTGACGAAAATGGATTTAATAATTAAACTTGCTAAAGCAATACTTTCCATACCACTATGACTCCATATTATGCTAGACAAGTACATGTACACATTAATAACTCCTTATGTATCTGTGTTTGTAAACAGAGTTTAGGTCAGTACAGTATGTCTTGACTTGGACGGCGTGCACTCTGACTCATTCCCCCTCACGTCATGACAACACTATTTAGACACATCAGTATAAAGTCGTATGGAATCCTTGGTCAAATAAACACACGCCCAGTGTAAATGGCGGCTAATTCCTTAAACGCCAGGTAAACAGACTGTAGGTTACGGTATTTTATCTCTAGCTCAGGTACGTGGTCAGGAGATGGTATCGTTTACATGACAGTTACCATCGTCACTTCCACAGATTTGTCACGGTGACCTTCAGCTAATCCACTGCCCAGCAAACACAAAACATTTGTATAACATTTGTACAATGTTGGACCAACGTCGAAGACGTTGGGCCGACATTGTATAAATGTTATACAAATGTGTTGTGTTTGCTGGGTGTGTGATGTGGACCCCAAAGGACACAATACAGTATGTCAGCTTAATGTTGGCCCAGCGTCGCAGACGGTGGGCCAACATTAAACTGACATTGTTTCAATGTATTGTGATGCAGACACACGTCTACATCCAGCAGATATTCGATTAGAATATAGAAATGTGGTAGAAAACACAACTACTGCTGCTTGAAAAGTGTGCAAACTTTAGTATTCTAAAAAACTTCAAAAGGCATTAAAAATATTAACAACGTACAAAACAAAATAAAACAAAGTAAAAATATAGTACTGTGTCCTATCTTTGTTGGGAAGACCCCACTCAAAGTAACTAGATCAAATCAGATTGGACGTATACGTGAGAAAAAAAAATTAAATTTAAAAAAACTACTGAAGTCTTTTATGTAAGATAGTTCCAATATTATTACTTAATATAGTGACGCTTCCTATTGAAAAAAATATTCATCCATATACACCGTGATGGCATTGACGTTTAAACGTGGTGGCCAGGAAAGTTATGCTATAGACCAACCTGATAGCAAAAGATAAAATTGACTGAAACATTTCTCCTACAGATCAATTTTATCTGTTTTTGTATACTCGTGATAATGCCCCAGGGTCCACAGAGAATTCCATCATTGCTGTGCTTCAACGCTTTCATTCACTCGTGATTACAAGCGGTCGATCTTAGTCAAATTTCTTGACATTATTTAAAATGTTTCCGGTATATCGCCTTTATTAAGATATAGCCTCATGCTTAGAACCACAGCTGATTGTTGTAATGAGAAAGGACATTTTTTATACACCTTGAAGTGGGAATTACGACAGCAATTCCCACCTCAAGGTGAGAAAAAATGTATGATGAAGTAGGATTTCCAGAGCCATTTGAAAACCAATATGTAACTAGCCATCTAGCACGGTTTACCAAATATCAGCCATGTGAAAATGAATAATGGCCGAAAAGGCGGCCATTTTAAATTTGATCAAGTCAATTTTTTTCAAGATGCATCCTCATCTGAAATCTCACATTTCGTTTATAGTAATGGTCTAGCCATCTAGCACGGTTGACCAAATATCTGCCATGTGAAAGTGAATAATGGCCGATAAGCGGTCATTTTGAATTTAATCGAGTCGAATTTTTTCAAGATGCATCCTCTCCTGAAATCACACATTTTGTTTTATAGTATTGGTCTAGCCATCTAGCACGGTTTACTAAATAACGGTCATGGGAAAGTGAATAATGGACGATTGGCGGCCATTTTGAACTTGGACGAGTTGAATTTTTTCAAAATGCATCCTCTCCTGAAACCTTACAATTTGTTTTATAGTAATGGTGTAGATATCTTGAGCGGTTTTCATGATATTCCACAATATCAGGCCTGTCGAGGTGAATAATGGCCGATAGGCGGCCATTTTGAATTTTATCAACTTGAAATTTTTCAAGATGCATCCTCTCCTGAAACCTTACAATTTATTTGATATTAATGGTGTAGCTATCTTGAGCGGTTTTCATGATATTCCGCAATATCAGGCCTGTTGAGGTGGATAATGGCCGATAGGCGGCCATTTTTAATTTTATCGACCTGAAATTGTTCAAGATGCATTCTCTCCTGAAACCTCACAGTTTGTTTTATAGTAATGGTGTAGCTATCTTGAGCGGTTTTCATGATATTCCGCAAAATCTTTCAGTCGGATTTACCGATGTTATAAATTGGGTCAAAGTGCTGTGTCAACTTCAAGGTCAAGGTCGAAAAATCTGAAAAGGCACAACTAGGGACTTTAGAGAACATGTATGTGCAATATGACTGTCATCGGCCCAGTACTTTTTGAGATCTGCTCCGGAAACGAAGTGCGCGTCAAAACGTCTAAATAGGTCATAGTTCTGAACCAGAAGTAGGTCAAAGTTCAAATACCCCAAAAGGCACAACTAGACCCCCTAGGGGTGTTGTGTGTAAAATTTGAAGACAATCGGACAAGTACTTTTAGAGATATGCTCCGGAAACGAATTGTTTACGGACGGCCCAACGGCCCAACGCCGTGACATCATCATTTTCTCCTCTGCGACCTTGCATATTGAATTCAGATTAAAAATATTTTAACCTGTCCATTATCCACCTGGAAGTAACCCACATACCAAAAATTGTTATCCTAGCTTATTTTCTTACAAAGTTATAGGCAAAAGAAGAGGCAAAAAAAACGGAGGGAGAATCCATAGCTCCCTCCGTCTCACCTACGGTGACGGTGGAAGCTAAAAATAGCACAGGTCTTAATCGTATGATCAATGCCCTCTTGTAAAACAATTAAGCCCTCGTACACACCTGAGTGAACGATTAAATGAGTATGTACATAGTACTGTGTCTATCAGGGCTATAATTTCAGCATGTGTGAGACGATGCGTGGAATGTGAATGCATGTTACCGGAGCTAAAGTACATGTGGTCTGCTTCTATTTGTACATGTAATGTAGCGTGGTCCAAGCACACGGCTCGTGTCATCTTACCGGGGCGCATTTTGTGTCACCTAGTCCACTGTCATTGATATCGTCTGGATCAGTTTGGAAGTTGAACCAATGTTGGCTTAATGATGGGCCAACGTGTACGACGTTGAGCCAGCATTGAAGCAGCGTTGGGAGAACACTTCTCCGGCGTGACAGCTGTGTTACCTGACTTAGCAAAAGTCATTTGATCGCAGAACAGTGTCGATGATTATACAAATGTATCAGTAAGAGCCGCAATAAATGGTAATGGCGGTTTTAATAGTTTCCATTAACGCCATTTGCAAGCAGCTACTCTGCGACTGATAATTGGTCCATTACTGTAGAGTACATGTAATTTTTAAACAGAACACGAAAGTATTAAACAATACACCATTCACTTGTTATTATAATTTGTTGAGGTAAATTAAAACATAAACGTATAGTTTATATTACACATACTTACTAGATTAGGCATGAGTATTTTAATACCAACTAGTTGCGTTAAAATGTTGTTTTATTGCTGGGCATAACATGTGATGCCGTTATGTAACATAGTCATTTTGCTTAGTGATATAACATAATTATATCACTACTAAACAATGACAGGTGTTTCAAATTGCAGGTGTTGGTCTATATAACATAACTGGAGGTATGTGTCCTGTTAGGTGGTTATAGGGTGTGGCTCATCATTTATTAGGACGATGTCATTGACAAAACACACTTTGTTTATATTTACGTTATGAGTTGTATGGATGAGATATATTATTTTGGATCAGGCACACCATTTACACTGTAATTGGAATGTGAGCTGTAAAGGGTCATTAACCCTGACACCACTAAACACGGCTATAATCGTTTTTAATCTGTTTTATAGCAGGTTTAAATCACGGTTATTGTGGAGGAAATATGTGTTTAAACATCAAGATTTGCAAATGTTTCACCTAAAGTTACACATGTTAAACAAATATGAGTAATTTTCACGCACTTGAAGTTGTGGGTCGCGGTAGCGAGACACAACTTCAAGTGCGTGAAAATTTACATTATTTACTTTAGCGCCCTAAGGGTTAAACGACAAGCATCGGATCTCTAACTAACAGTTTACATGGCTTACTTGAAGGGTAAACACCAGGCATTGCCACAACGCTCTCTCAATGTTGGGCAGTGACACCTACAGCCTGGTTATGAGTCATTCAAATTTTAAATTTGTTTATTGCGTGTACTACGCTATATTAAACCTCCCGCTCCCTGCCACTTTTAAATGTTCACAGACATTATTTTTTCGTGTCCTATATTCATTATAATTATTATTATCTTCGTTCGTTACAGTGTATAAACCAACCATTGGTTCATATGTATTTGTTTTAAGAGTGGTTGCCCACCATTGAAAGTCACAGAACTTCACAGAACAAGACATACTGTATTCCACGGTACTTCTCTTATACAGACAGTCGCGAGGAAATAGTTTTTTTTATTTGTGCCTAATCTATTGTTATGTAACCTAATTTCAGGTATATTGAACTTTGGATTGCAGTTAGATTTTTATACGAGGGTGATTATCAGCATAACAAATCACATCACGTGAACGAAGTCGATAAGCATTTATACCAGTGAAAAATACAACACTGACCTTATGAGGTCACCTGGTGAACGACTATAAAAGTCATATATTGTAGTGAGTATTCTGATCCACACGCGACCATGGATCGCTGATCATTACGACTGTAAATGTAAATGTCACAACCTCACATTCCAGCTATGTCACATATATCACGTATATACATGCTATACGCTAATGATGTGATCTAAGTGTATAAACGCTGGACCTACCTTAGTTATTAATAACGTGATTGGTGTTGCGAAGGCACCAGGGCCCGTATTCTCGTACAAGTTACGATATATCGTAGGCTTCTGATTGGTCGAGATGGCCATCTCGACCAATCATAAGCCTACGATATATCGTAACTTGTACGAGAATAGGCATCCAGGCTATTTACCTATTGACCTGGCAGCACTACCCAGCAAACACAACATATTTGTATAATATTTGTACAGTGCTGGACCAACGTCGAAGACGTTGTGCCGACGTTGTACAAATGTTATATGTTTGCTGGGTATGGAATGCACTGCGTGTCTTAACGTCGTCATATTTTAGCATCGTTCATGCTATAGTTGGTCATCACTACTCGGGGAAGCAAGAGAGTTGTTATTTTTATGGTTCCTTTGCTGCGCAGTCGCTCAGGCGTGACCAGAGCAACAATAACAGGAATTTGCTATACAGTGTTAGTTCACTGTAGGGCTCACCTCTCAGACGTCAGCCCTACAGTGAACCAGAACTAGCCATTAATCCTTGCTTGATAGCCCTCCGTCCCATATGGGAATGGAGCGGATAAGCTATATAACTGACCTTATAAACTGGTTAGCTGATTTCTCGCCTGTTGCTACAACTAAAAGCTTCGTGTAGTAGTCCAAGTTGTCAATTAACTTTTACAACAGTCGCATGTTTGACAAAATCCATGGATAATATCCACAATAAATCCCATTAGCGAGGTATCCATGTACTCAGTGTTGATTATAACAGGTCCACATGTGGACTGTGACGTGAGGTGCACACAGCACATGTAGACAGTGTGATGGGGACAGATAGACTCAGCACGCCTCGTACGTAGTGTTTACTTTTACCCCGTCCATAACGCGTGCTCCCAGTCACCACCTGCCGCCATCACTACCATATATGGAAACTCCTGCTTATTATGCAGGCAAATTAGCAGGCGTGCGCACGCGCGTGCAGCTACCCGTGTGGGGGATGATCCATGCGGCCATGAGCATAGGGTTTTAAGAGTGCCTCGCCTATATCTATAGGTGATGCTCTTTTACCATGTTTACATTCTCTTTAAAATACTAAATACGTCTCAACGTTCTTCGTTCGGTCCACCCCAGCAAACACGACACATAGAACCAATATTGGGTCAATGTTGGACAAATTTGGAAAATAAACTTCAACAAGTTATCTTTTATTTTGACCAAAGGGTGTGGTTTGGATTACAAGCTGATTTGGGCGACAAAAGATGTCCAAGTAAACGGTATCTTGGACCGTTTACATTGACATCTTTTGTCGCCCACTGAAGGAAGACGAGCTGTACGATATAATAGTACTTTCCATTACAACATGACCTTGGGCTGTGCAATTCTAGTAGTATTTGTCCACATTTCAATTTACCATACGCGAATATAATATATGAAAATTACTGCAGGATGCACATTTCCCTTGCATGTTTGTAACCCATTTTGAAACTAATAATTTACCGCATTTCTACCTTACGTTCACTCAATGTTGGGCCAACGTCTCTGACGTTGGCCCAACATTGAGTAAACGCTAGCCAATCCTGATGGTAATAAGCAATGTGACACACCTCAGAAGGCAGACGACACAGGTGAATCTATGTGCTGCTGCCGGCTCAGAATACGTAACCTCACAAATAGCTATGGCTTCAAGCTATGAAACATTACATGATTATTCTTGAATTACAACATATAGAGCGCGTGACAATGAGTAAGTCCTAAGGGCACTCATAAATGGTATTCATTTGTGTAGGTGGCCACAGGCAGGAGACTCTAAGCTGCTGAGAGTAAGAAACTGAACCAGCAAGAGAATAAGAAGCTTAAATTATTCTGTACTGTTAACTTTTACGTGAGCAGCTATATGGAAAAATAGAGAACACTTCAAACACAGTGAAATGGTCACCTGGTCACTACTAGCTCAATTATTATTTATATGGCAGCAATTATGCACATGCAAATAGATAATGTAAAGCAGACAGAGAACTTATTTAAGGAGATGCTCACATTACCTTATAACGTAATTTGTTTCTGGTTTCCGTCAGCCAAAGACACGTTTCGAGTGTCTCATGTAACACTTGTTAAGTGGAACAACCTCGCTGCTAGAGGTCTAATTTGAAACACACAAAAAACCCCACGAGGTGTTGCACTTTCACCATTGAATATTATGAGTTCCGCTATCAAAATCCATGTAAACATGTGATCAGAATTAGCCAGATCTCTCTAGTAGGTATGTGGAGGTGAAAGGGTGTGATGACTAGTGCCTGCAGGGTAAGATAGGGGGCGTGGTGTGGCACACTCTGCTTATTAGAACCCTCTGTCTGTCAACAGAAAAACAACCATGATGTGACCAGTCCACCTGTGTGGAAAACACCTACATCTAACAAAGTCACTTGACGAGCATCACTCCCCTGTAATTAAGGTAAACATGACGTCCTCTCCCTATAATAATTCCGTTCCTATTTTTGAATGATTACATTTGCTACCTGTCAAGTATCGCATTCATTTTAAAATAAGCACAATAACTTTCCGAGCCCTAAACACGCTAAATGACAACCAACCTGCATATCTGGCTAACTTACTTGTTTGTCCGAAATGCTCAAAATATCTACGCTCCACAAATTCAAATAGATTTGTTGTTCCTTGTATAAAAACTAAGACTAATAGAACGGTGCCAATACGTAATGCCGAAACAATTTTAATTCCGGAAATTACTTAAATCCCACCTATTTGATCTAGCTGTCCCACACTTGCCCCTCAGCAGCCCGGCTCCTAGTGACGAACCTGCTTTGGCCTCGATTATGACACATGATCACGTTAAGGATTTGTGCGCCTCTGAGCTCGGTCCGCTGAGTATATAGGCGCTATAGAAGTTTGTTCGATTGATTGATTGATTGATTGATTGATTGATTGATTGATTGATTGATTGATTGATTGATTGATTGATTGATTGATTGATTGATTGATTGATTGATTGATTGATTGATTGATTGATTGATTGATTGATTGATTGATAATTCTCAAGGCTCTTTTCTAAAACTTCCTTAAACTAGAGATATATCTCACCAGCAATGCAGAGTTGTGTTTTTTTAGCAGTTTGGAGCCTTTGGAGTTCATTGGAGAAACAGTGGTATCATAACTCGTCGATACAATATAACAATTCCTCGGATATAACAACACATTCGTTGCCCCCAACACCTAGTAATTGAGATGGCATGGAACCCCATCAGCCAATGTACAATTCATACATGTAAACTTGGTGAACAATTAACGTGTTTGCTGGTAGGCCTATAATAATCTAAAAAATAATTTTCTCTATCGTGTACATTTAATTATGATATATACTAGCATCTGTGATAACTGGTTGGTATAAATAATTGATACCAATTATAAACAGAACAGTGCTGGTCAAATCATGGGTTAAATGAATACTGCTGCTTAAAGTAGTATCAGTGTGCGATTGACCGGATTATAACCTGTTCACATCAATAATATAATTTATGTGTATCACTAAGAATGGTGTTATATATACTTGGTATCACTGACCAATAAAGTCACGTTCCTCTCGGGTTTAAATTAACAAACGAATCTTTGCAATTAATTGTTCAGCATAGACAGAGGGTTGAACGTCAAAAAGAAGATAAACTATATTTTTCAGTTATCTGGTTATCACCTTGTACAACATCATACCTCTACTATATCAGCCACTCCCTCTCTATAAAGATGTTTGACTTGGGAGGCTCATCAACACAAAGTTATTGGCCTATCTACAGATCTATAGTACAATTTTTGTCTTGTGTTTTTGGTGACTCATATTTTTTGGTCATTCATAATCTCTGGATAAGTCTACCACGCCTCAACATGAGGGTATCAGCCTCAAAGTCAACGCGGCAGTTTTGTACAATAAATAACTACTTGAAATTGGACGACAATCTCATCAACTTAACACCCTACCTGAATTAATGCGGGGCGTTCTACATGTAAAATATGCACAGAATATCCTACTAACGTATAATCTTAGATGTAGTGATTTCAATTTCCTAGTGAATAGGTACAGATTACAATAGTGCGAGCATTTCAAAACGTACATAAATCGCATATGATCGTCTCAGTTATGGGGTGTTTTATACAATATGTATACTTTTGGTGTAAAATAGATAAACGAGATAGTGGAATGTTAACTTATTATTAGAATATGTATATACCTTGAACCAGGCTGGTGTTGTATCCATTAAATATATATATCCTCTTGTCAATCAAAATGATAATATTTAAATAGTGAGTACCAATGTCAATAGTACGACCATCTAAAGGTTCATCGTTAATATATTATCAACAAAAGTCTATATCTGAGTTGGCCCTAATTGTTGACCTATTTTTTCTCGGTTTTGTGCACACTGTGTACAACTCGTCTACCTGCTGTGATGACCTCGTACAGACAACCGGTCGAAGTGTATATCCCCAACAACAGGTAACCATGACTATGAGAGCAGTCAGCCAAAACCCCTAAATAAGGACGGCGACCGTGACAAGGTAACGCTCCTCAGTTATAAGTGTCTGACCTAGTATAGTTAATGAATGAATGAATGGAACTTATTAGTCACTTTTCTAGACCAGAGAAAGCGATGTAGGAGGATATTCACAACCAGTCTCCACCAACAGGAACAGGATATACTTGAAAGCCGGGATTAAGAAAATTGTACATTACCTAATTGAAAAACAAAACAAATATGAATAGATTCCCACCTGATATCATGCTGATGATTGATCATAATAAGTTGAATAATGAATTCCTCGGGATCATTAAATCCAATGATGATAGCTATGGTGGCAGAACTAGCGTTAACCTACATGACTGCGATTGTTGGCAGAAGTTTGAACTACACCATCCGTGGAAAGTTAGTCGTGCATAACAAGCCAAGCACGATGATGACATAATACCGTAAATCCGCTGTCTCGGAGGATTTGTAGTGTTAGAGAGGGGGGTGTTGTGCATATAAACCGTTAACTCGGCAGTCCCTGTGGATGCTAACATGGATAAGGTGTTGTTTGTCGGAGGCCTATGTTAACTGTGAATCCTTCAGGAGTACCATGACGTGTGTGTACGTGTGACAGCTCGCATTGTGTAACCTCGACTAAAGCTTTCACAGTTAATATCACTGTAAACAAGAGACGTTGAACCAATGCTATAAACATATAACATTTTGAAGTGATGAGTAGTAAACATATGAGCTATACATGTGAAGTGAGCGAATATAACTGCTTTACTATAAAGTTTAACCTATAGACGTAGTAGTTATATAAAAAATAAAGTATGAAAAAATAAACTTTGATTCTGCCGTGCAAAACCAAAAGGCAGCATCTGCCTGCTTTACAAATAGGCTGATCTTGCCGTTTGGCTCCACAGAGCAGAATTCACTAGTTCAAATTAATACTGCATACATAGCAGTTTGAGATATTACAATCAGTAGCATATGTGTCTAAAAATATAAATTTGACATACGTTGAAAACCCGTTAAAACTATGAGTGTGTACTTTATCGGTTATTGATCGTGGCATGCTATTTACAGTTTTTGTTAATTGATATCGAACACAAGCTTTGGCAAAATTATGTTTTACAAAAGGTATGCGTAATTTATGTTGATTTCTTGTATTATGAGCATGGATTTCAGAATTGAGCCTAAGATTAAATACATCAAAGTATTTGGGGAGTAAATTATGCTCGTATTTAAAGTAACATTTTAATAGTTGAAGGCGATATATGTCGTTTATTTTTAGGAGGTTCAATTCTTTAAATATCGGATCTGTGTGAGACAGGCGAGATTCCTTACGTATTATTCGTACTGCTCTTTTTTGCAATTTAGAAACTCGACTGTTTTCGCTGCCCCATAAGTATTTAACTTTCCATTTGATCATCTTACACAAAATAGCGACTGTATATCTAAGAAATAATTTCATTAGAATGTGACAAGTGAACATTGACTGAATAAACATTCCTCTTGATTTGAATAATTAGTAATGAGCGCTTTATTTATTCCTCGATCGCACGGAATTCTAACAAATAAAAGTCCATCGAATTTTACCATTTACGGTATTATTATGGTGACTGTTATGCTGTAAGGTGATCAGCTTGTTTACCTGATACTGTATAAATATAAACCCCGTGTAATGACCCAGTTTACATGTTACACCATTACAGTAATCTGCCGTATAAATAAGTCAATGATTCTCATATGTTTAATTCCATTACGAGTAACAGGTGCGCTTTTAAACTAAACTGTTTTAGAGAAAAGGGGTGGCATTACCAAATATATAAGCCGATAATGATATTTTATTCAGAAATCATGGATAAATATTATGTCTAAACTGAAATCTGACGAACGATTTCAAGCAGAAATATTTAACTATTACTGTATAGTTTTAAAGAATACAATGTACGTTATTAACTTATTAATACGGCAAATACACTCTCATCTCTTGAAAACCGGTTTATGGTGATCCTTAAAAATCATTGAAAAAGAAAATAATAATTATTAAAATAATTGAACAAAATCACGTTTGAAAAGCCGTCATAAAAATAAATCATTGAAATATTATTTAGGTGATCATCAGTTTTCTAAAATTAGTTCCAGAACTAGTTCGCTATGGTTTCATATGGAGACAATATTGCTCATTAGTCATGTTAGTCATCTATTTTCTCCTGGCCTTTTCTGAGTATGTATTAATATCTCATTATAAAAACATGTACCCTCGTAATATTCGTTGTAATGGTACACAAACTTGGCAACTTCGAAAGTCAAACGAATTCATAAATCTTGGTGATGCAGCTAATATCTCCTGTCACTGGGTAAACATAGCCAAACAAAAACATAATGAGCTCAGTCAATGCTGGCCATCGTAGTTAGTGATTTAACGTTCAACTGGCATGCCATTATGTTTACTGGATACTGTGTTCACCTTGCAGCTAATTAAGTACGCAATGATGGGGCGTAATATGCAAAAATAAAAAGCCTTTATATTTCGGTCGCAAATTAATACTGCGATAGATATCATGATTGTCTTTATCCATAATCAATGCACACAAGCCACATAATTATATCAACAGTCTTGAGAGAGAATCATATTGACTTCAGTTTATGTATTGTTATCAGTTATTACGTGTGAGCTGCAGCCTTCAAGAGATTATGTGGCTCACAATATAATAATAGATGCTTTCTTTACATAGATACAGCCATGAGTGCAGTCAAGAAACACGTCTAACTATTGAACACGAAGAGTACATTTGTGTAAGTCGCAGGGGGCGGGGGTCAGTGTTTGTTTTCTCGAACGTTTACAGTTTATCTGCGATGCTGCGTCATGTTTTAGATAATAATAGCACGTAATGTGTAAATTGAAGGCGGGGTTTGCTTGCGGAACCAGTGACATAGGCTTACCCCTGCCTCAGATGTCCACATAGCGTACACCTTCACCGACGGTGTGAAAACCAACAAAATGGACGCAACACACAGCGGTGTGGACAAACAAGAACGGCCCCACAAAAAAAGATTGATTCTGCTTGGACATGTGCCACGCTTGCCTGAGTTTGGATAAGCCGGCGTTGGTAAATATTTGACCGTCTCCAATTTCTTGGCCGATACAATAACAGACGGCTTCCGCGTCCTCCAGATAATGGGTCAAGGGCAACGTCCAGGAGCCTTGATGACATTGTTCCCAGCTTCCCTCTTCTTGAAGAAGAGGGAAGCTGGGAACAATGTCCTCAAGGTTGCTGGACACTGACCACCAGACTGGTCAGTTGCAAGCCATTAGGGTGTGGTTTCCACTGTAGGACTGGTCAGTGTGAAATGAACACCACTGTTGGTGGTCAGCCGATTGGTTTCCGCCCAGCCAGAATAATGCATCAGAGTAAGTGCAAATACCACGCCATAATGTTGGATGCAAAGAAGACCTCTTAAATACCATAAACATCATTATGAACTGACAAGGAATAGAAGGCAGCAGACATAAGAGATTATTTCTCAGAGTCCCTGTAATGCAAGCTTTGTATACTAAGATGAAGTGTTATTTGTTATAAAACTTCGTTATTTTTTATCATATAGGCCCCGATTATTTATTGTTTTTAGCTCCTGTACGTAAATCATTTGACATCTGTGATCAAAGAGTAATTATTAAGTAAATATCCGTATTGTGGCCATTTCTTTGTTACCGTTACATCCACGATCGATAGTGTTATCTTGTGATAACATGGCTGTAATTGGTCATTTAATTATAGTCTTTGTGTGACGGTTATTATTAGATTAAATCATCACAAAAAGATGGCCACTCGCTTATTCGGCTAATTTTATGACGTTTCTGTGACAGTTATTATAAGATTATGGGAGCTGCTAACATTCCGAGATGATGTAAATATTGCGTTCCACAATTATCCTTAATTATTTTATATTGGATATCAATGGTTGGTTACCATACCTAAAGATGCATTTCTCTTTGATATTTTGGTATTTCTATTAGACTAGTGTAAGCGTGGAGTAATTATTGGATACGCAAATTTTAGTTAAAAAAAATCATTGAAAAGTTGAGTTCTTTAAATAATAAACTAAAACATATTCTTTGTTTTACATCTGCACTGCGCGTTTTTACTTATATGTGTACATTTATTAGAATGACTCATATGTTTGACGACAAAGACTTGAGACGTTTTTATAAGTTATGGCATAACACGTCACTCCGCCTTCTCAACTAATTATAGACGCTGACAGTCTAATGCCAACCCGTAATAGTTAATATTTAACACGACATAACCTATAAACACGTCAGTATGTTTATGTTAAACAGATCGCTTCTCATGATCTTATTTAAACTCTTTAACCCTCTAAACACAGATGTACTCCTTGCCATTTTCATTCACTTTTTTGTCACAAAGTCGATGATAATATTTATTTTTGCTTAAATATCGTAGTATAATTTATCAAAGTCCAGAATGTCTTTGTTTTGATGGAGTATACCATTATGATAAACGAATTTTGTTGAAAATACGTCCTATCATGACTAAATGAAGCGCGAGAACTTAAAGGGTTTACATCGTCACAGAACACGGCTCCTACATCTACACCAACCCTAATGGCTGAAAGATGCAAAACATAATATATGCTTGCCTATAATTTAAATCCCCGCGTCAAATATGCCTACAAAAGCGTCAAAATAGTGTCCCACTTATGTTTTTCTTTTGGCTTTGAAAGAGGTACTTTGTGCACGGAGAGGCAAAGGATCAGATGACATGCTGAGTGACCAAAATAATCTCCCAATTGGCTCTTCAATACCGATATTGATAGCAATAGCAGTCGGTGCAAGATGATTCTAATCGAGTGTGGTTCTCCACAAAAACAACTTTGTCCCAGGTAGCGTGGTGTTGACGAGTTATTCATATCTTCTATTCATCTTTTCTATTACCCTACATACAAAGCCCATAACTAACAACAGCTAAGTAATACAGTTATGCAATCTCATGACATTTTTTGCATTTGAAAATTTGAAAGCGTTGGGATTTATCTGCCATAGAGTACTTTGAATTGAAAAAAAGCGATCCACAAAGAGTGTACAGTAGTTAATCGGTGACGGTGTTGACATCATCATTTCCTAGTTATACTGGAATGACAGGTGATCACGTCTAATAAGGAAGACAAATTGTAGACGACGAAACAGCGTCGATTAAATGTTAGACCAACGTCGGAGACGTTGGTCTAGCATTAAATCAACGCTGGTAGACTTTCTGGTGATGCGCAGTTTGTATTGTACATCTTGGCTGCCTGTGTACATGCTTGTACAGTTGATCTGCACACAATGAGTTGGCAGGTTTGCCTAATTCAGTACAGTGGCCAGTTAATGATTAGTAGATGACCACATAGAGATGCCGACATGGCCATATGGACTATTGATGATGTACAGCTTTAATCAGCCTGCTACTGCATTACAATGGGGAGGAGGCAATGGCGCAGGGCTGGACACATTTCAGAAGACTGACTAAAAATCTAGGATTGCAACCGTGAACGCAGGTTGAGTTATTTTCGTTCCAGTGTCATAAAATGACCAGTACGCATTATTTCGTAATTATGGTCGACATTTGGTAAAATGTTGTCAGATGGCTAAATCTCGACTTAAAAGTGCAAAGATCATATACTATTTTTTGTTTACTCGTGTCTGTATGGAATCCATATTATCAAAATTGTTATAATGTTACATAAATCATGCAATCAAATAGAGGTTCGTCATATCATTATGACCTATTAAGCCTAAGGTTAATTAGAATGTGGTTTGTGTCAAATGACTATTGTGACAGAACTTGACATGGAAAGTAGTCAAAATGGTCTATAAATATCATATCTGCTACCCTATCATGAAAAATATTGTAATGTTTCTAATGTAGAGTAGAAGTTGCAAATACAGTTCGATATACCGCAATATAATAACAAATGCTACATATTTTAATAGATCAAAACGTCACGACAAAAATGCCTAAAGAAATATAAATTTAGAAATATAAATGTGTACATTATGTATGTAGCAAACAATAACTAACTTTTATAATAGGATCTTTATAATATATATCTCGCTCAATTTGATGTTCATAGAATTGTATATGATTGTATAATCTTCATATACATGTGTAGTAGTCTTATCATGGGTGATAATCTAGATAAGCAATGAAGCATTTTATTCCTTTAGTGCAGATATAACACGTTGTATAGGACCACACATAACAGAGCCCCAGATACTTACTTAGTAAATGGATAAAATATCAGCACAGTGGGATGGCCGCGGAAGGCTAAAGTATGAACAGATCTATATCTCTATATATCGAACAATGACGTTACACAAGATTGACAGATATCAAACGACTCAAGTCAAGCGTTAAGCGCAAAGTATAAGTCAAATGTGAGACGAAACTAATCATAGAACATGACAACTGGTATCAACAGTTTTCAAATAGGTTGATGCCCACGTCTCTCTGTATTAGTATATGCTATTTATTAATAAAATCAATAATTGACGTAAACATGGTAAAGATAAGTTAGTTGGCAGTGGTTCCAGTTTGAACGAATACATTGTGGAGACTTCTGAAGGGAGCATTCATACATTCAGCCTTCTTGTCTGATTGCGTGACGGTAATTACTGGGGCGTTATGCTATTTCTTAATAAAATTAATCATTGACGTAAACATGGTAAAGATAAGTTAGTTGGCAGTGGTTCCAGTTTGAACGAGTACATTGTGGAGACTTCTGAAGGGAGCATTCATACATTCAGCCTTCTTGTCTGATTGCGTGACGGTAATTACTGGGGCGTTATGCTATTTCTTAATAAAATCAATCATTGACGTAAACATGGTAAAGATAAGTTAGTTGGCAGTGGTTCCAGTTTGAACGAGTACATTGTGGAGACTTCTGAAGGGAGCATTCATACATTCAGCCTTCTTGTCTGATTGCGTGACGGTAATTACTGGGGCGTTTTGCAGGATGTGAGAACTGCTCCCTTGGTGCTTGTATATTTACAAACATACACGGAAGCATGGGGATACGCAGTGCCATCAAATCAGATTACAACTCTGGCTAAATAGCTAAGTGTAGGGGCTAACCTTCCAGTCTGATGACGTAAACACAGTCATAATTGAGATATCATGTCTTATCATGGGCGCGGTGTGGTGCCGTGCTTCCCTATATATCCTTACAAAGTCTTCAGAATGCACATTGATACGTTTGGCAACGTACAACTGAAAGTGAAATTATTATAAAAAATTATAGCATTTTCTTTACGTTCATCAGTCTTAGAATTACAGAACGTACGCTAACCCGCGAACACTCCAGAAAACGTGTGCATATTCATGATAAAAACAAATAATACAAAATGTATTGTGCGAAATTAATATTAACAATAGTTGATTATCAAATTAATTATCGCCACACAGGGGATTAAATAGATGTGTCTCTCACTTTAAAAGACACCTTTAATTCTAAGGTCAGGATGGTAAGGATATTCAGTTGCCGGCAATTTTTTTATCGTGGGCGAAACATTTTCCTAGGAGATAATTAGTCAATATCGGTATACGGAAATTATTCTATCATGGATATTTGAGCGTTCTGCTGCACAGGGCACCAACGTTTTTCATAACATTGCATACACTCACCCGAAAAACTGTCCCTTGAAGCAGTTATCAATGCAGCCACAATTTTGAATACACATAAAGCAAAAAACTTTCATCGTCTCTTTTGGAGAGGTGACGTATGTTTTCTCCTGGTCCACCTCCCACCCCTCACACAATGACAGCTCTGCCTCCCACTTCACAATCTCGGTCCAATTCGTGCAAACACTGAGACAAGTGGTCACAGTTCAGCACTCGGGGAAGATTAAACATCAGGAAAACGTGGATTTAACACTGGGCCAACGTCGGAGACGTTGGCCCAGTGGTAAATCCACGTTTTTCCGGCAGCGTCCTTTGTTATACATCACCTGATGATTGGTTGCATTGGATCGATACGACCACACACCGCTGTACTACCCTGCGAAGCCAAGTATAGTACCTCATCACTATCCAAGTACGCAGTTACTGCCCTTTGGTTTGTATGGCGGTGTACACGGACTTGTATCTTTGCGTGACATCCCCTATAGACCAGGGACTCGGCATAGTCTTCTACTTACTACGTTGGATCCCTGCCAGTCCGGGATTTTCCCACTAGTTTTTTTCGTCGCACCACGTGTCACGGTCTCAACAGTCTGCCTGTGGGCGATATTTTAGGTAAATAGCACTTTGCTTTAAGCTCTCTCGCCTTTACGGAGCTCAATTTTACTGGTGTCATACTTCACAATTTCAAGTCGGCTTATTATTTACTGCTACCATGTACTATATGCAACCATAACAATGTTCGGAATTTCGATATAACTGAGTATAGGGAAGTGAACATATTCGATTTCTTATGGATACTTTGACCTTATCATTTTTATCAGCAATGCCGACAAACAGTCAGATTAACCAGGTTAGCTTTGTTCCCTATTTGATTTTTTTCTTGCTTATCAGATCTTACTATCTTGATAATTCAATTTTATTTGTGGATGTTACAATTTATAGATACAATTGTCAGAAGAAAAATATGAACAATTAGACAAGAGACGATGCGAAAAACATATTAAATGTCACTAAATTTGAGTTTTGCCCAGAAGTGACTATATCTTTGTCGTGGTGCAGTGCAGTGTATTAATTCATCCTGACCTCTTATGTAACACGATCATTGCCAGACTTGTCTCTGTCTGAAAGGCTGGTCTCCCAATCCGCTAATGATCACACTGCTAGAGAGGCAGCTCCTAATCCTACTGTTCTCACATAATAGATAACTTGGTGGAATGGTGGATGGACATCTCAGACGGTGGGCCAACATTAAACCAGTGCTGGGCCAACGTATTGCGTTGATTGAGAAAAAAAGTTGACTTTTGAGATCAGGTGCATATAGAATGACAGTCACGACGTCCATATGGCTTCACCATTGACAAGCTAAATTAGATGTAGTGAATTTACGCCCACATGAAGACTCACTTTTTCAAGTGGATGCAAAATACATTTCGTTGATTTAAAAAATCATTAAAACAGACAATTTACCTTTAAAAGAGTTATGTAAACAAGTTATGTAAACAACAACTGCGTACAAGCTTAATATTTGAATAGCTTTTACCTTGTATAATATTTGCAATCTCCACCCACTCAGATTTAACTGTTGTGTCTCGCTTCTGCGACCCACAACTTCCGGTAAACTAAAATTATTTATATTTATTATAGCATACCTGGCAATCATGACCCGTTGAACCAATGTTGATGTGATATCGGACTACATCGACTACGTCGGCCCATCACCACACCAACACTGGCTCAGCGGTTTGTATTTGCTGAGCATATATTTCAGTATATTAAGTTATTAATCGTGCAGACATAAGTCATAAACTACCTTTATAAACTGTGATTTAAAGAGAGAAGTCAAAGGGCTGAAGTGCATCCGTCCAAAAGATGCCGTTAAAATAATGAGGTGATCGTAACACCTAATTAATCATCTGTCTGTAGGGGAAGCCATTTGTAGAATTCATTGATAAGATTGCAATCACAATGATGACATAACACCCCCTCCACCCTCTACCTGAACGGTCTGTCTGTAAGAAAATTAAAAGTGCAATCAATGAACCAGTGCTACCTATTGACACTCCTAATTTTAACCCTGATTGAAAAATTAAGTACATATTATTATGCTACTGTTAATATACTAGCTCTTCCATCATTGTCCATCTATATCATTCATTCTGTAATATTCCAGAAATACATAATAGTCTTATTTTTTCGTTTTATATTTATACTTCATAGAAATAAGACGTAATGGTGACATTCGTCGGGATTGGTTACATTTTATCGTCTGATTAGAACACTGAACGACTTATAAATTATTGTGATAACTGATTATTCCAAATATCAGAGTGCCCTTGTAAGTTATAGCCGACAACAGATAACATAAGTATAGCGTATTATATTTTCTAGATATACATGTGAGCATGTTATATCTGTATACAGTGGCTACTTAGATATAATACACATTATTTTGCAGAACTATGGCAATGTTCTCTGCAAAGGGGAAAAAAATACATAGATTTAATGTGTCTGTGGTTAGTGTCAAAATGCACTTGATTCTGACATCATTCTTGTACAGTAACCACCCTTCAAATCTGTCAATAACTATCATTAGCAGAGCTTGCATGGAGGCCTTTTCATATCATAGCAGACCCCCACATGCTGAACTAGATTCTGTTAGAACTGCCAGAAATGAGGATGAAAAACGCTTGCTTTGTAATTATTGTGGATGGGATTTCATTGAAGTAAATAATCAGCGTGCTTTGTTATTATGTTCTCCGCCGCTGGCGGGACACGCGCTGCTTTATAGCACGGAGCTAACCCTTTAACCGCTACATTATCTGATTACAATTTTCGTTTACTATTTATTATATTTATAAAATCGAAGATCAATTATTTTTTGTTGTTGATCGAATATAAGTTCCCCCGTCTTAATGGCTGATACAAATAAATGAAAACCATCCTAGTTGTGGTTGGGGCTTAGCCGGTTAACTCCAGTCCATAGTATGGGACACGCGTCCCGTCAGTGGTAAGGTACAATGAGGAGTACAGGGAAGCATACTGAAGCAGATGGCAGGGAAATAAAACCAGGATCAAACACCCCCCCCCCCCCCCTCCCGTCCTGATTAGATACACGATCTTCACCCAGCCCACAATAAAATGAATCGTGGAGATGATGGAACTATATACTAAAAATATGTTTCAACATTTTATGCAATATATCATATGAAATTCGTTTTGATCTTTAGTTATTGATATGTAGTATTTTACAATTGTATGATTTATAGCATTTTAAATGTCCGCGCCAGGACTACATGGACTAGGATAGACAAACCCACACACGATTCTCATTCAAGCAAGTTACTTGAATCACCATACTTTTCGAATAAACAGTTTGCAAATACATCTATTCGCTTTCTTTAGTATCAAAAACTATCTATTTAATTATCTAGGTGGATGATTTCATTGCATACTACAAATCGGTATAGTTCGTGGTTTGCTCCCTTGTCCAGTGAAATAAAAAGATTGCCATAGAAATTAAAATCCATTAGCTCTTGTAAAATGTTATATAAAGGATGGACCAGTCACGTGTCAGGGTCGTCATCGGCTTCACGCATATATTCCTGTCATTGTCTGGCTTCACTCCGCCCATAGTGTATTTGGATAGGCATCGATAACCTAAAAACATCTAAAACATCATCAATGGAAGTGACGGAAATCATTTTACAAAAATGTTAAGAAGATAAATTAACAAGAAGATATATTAACAAGATAAATTGACGAACTTATTTATAATAACACGGTGATCCAACACATCACTTTTTAAGATCCAGTCTGTGTCACAGAAATTAAGTGGGGGTGGTCTGCCCCCATTATAGTGTGTAGCGCGGTGTATTTCAAAGCCTTTGCATGCGCTAATCTGTTCTAGATAATCTAGTCTGCGAGTGACAGAAGTAAACACTGGTTTCAACGTCCTGGTAAAAAAGCGCTGCCACAGAATACCCGCTGCCGATAAATCGCCCTCTAATTTCTAAGCCATTGTCTCGGCGTTTCATGTGAGCGATAAACGTTGCATCAACGTTCTAATAACGTCTTTGGGAATGACCGCTTTATTTTGGTTGTTGACTCGGACGTCCGCTGCATCCAGACTTCAAAGGTAAAGGCAGCGCGCCAGGCCTTGTTGTGTTTTGTGACGGGTTTTGGCGCCGGGGGTTCAACGACACCCGCGACCGGGCGAATCACGCTGCCAAAAGCGTTGTTTAAGTGATGTGCCAGCGTCGGGGACGCTGGCCCATCACTTAAACAGCGCTTTGGCAATACATGGGAGGGTTGCGGGGCGGACGCCAAGGCCATGGTGAGGCAGAGATTCATGAATACAACAATAACGTGTGGCAGTGAGAGGGCGAGGACGCGCGGCCATGACAAAGATGACGGACGACCTCTGGCCCGCCAGCTGTCCGACCTGATGACCCTGTACAGCAGACCTGAAGGCTTTATTCCAACCACCATATACCACCGTGTGCTGTGGTAATAAAATCAACCCGATACCACCAGCCGAGATAGAATTTAAAAATGTAATATTTTTTTCTAATTTATTATAAATCTTGGGGTTTAAATCTTCTGATATAGCTAAGAGAATCTACAGAGAATTTTAAAAGGGAGCAATATAAAAGGAACGAAGGGAAGGGTGGAACAAAACAGTCCTTGGACCTTTATGTTGTTATGATTCTTGATGTGTAGGCCAGCCTGTAACTTGAGAAGCAGCACAAGAAAGTGTGTCAGAGATCAAAAACGTCCATGTGACAGTAGCATATCTTATTAGATAGATAGCATCTTAATACGGGGAGATGGATTGTTCATGACTCTGATGGTCAATGACCAAACTGTGCTTTCATGGGGCTGATCTATATTTTCTATATGATCGCATTAATCAGCTATATTTGTATAATTAATTTAAACCGTCCGTGATTAATCGAAGAAATATGACAAGTTAACAACAATCAATGACAGAAAATCTATTTTCTATCATAATAAAGGTTCTTTTAATTCGTCTCAATAGAACTGGATAAATTAATTCGACTATTGTTATGGTGTAATCAGTTGATACACTGACGTATTATTGAATGCATACAAATTAATTGTGTCTCGGACAATTGTTCAGCATAGCTTCCATTCGTATCAATATAAGGTTAACTTGTGTTATTCAAAAAGCAAATGAGAAATGGTTGACAATGGTGTAAAACAGAACTGCGAGGGAAAGGTTATTACAACTATTCTTTGTAATATAATGCTTAGTTGGTTTGGTGATATTCTAGAATGTTGGGATATGTTAATTGAGAAAGAAACGAGTTGTTGTAATTTCAATAGGGCAGTGGTAACAAAATAAACCAGCTATTTTTATTATTCATGGTGTTTCTAAAGGATCCATTATTCGACGGTTATTGTTTATTTTATACGTTATTTGCGCATAAACTTACAGATCAATGAAGTCAAATGATTCTATACTTTATTAAATGTGATGAAATGAAGTTACAATGGTCAATATTATGTGTTGGTGGACTGTATCATGTTCTGTTATATCAAAATATATTTTATGATATCAAAGGACATACAGAGGACACAGAGGACTTGAGATGTTATTTGAGATGAGGGTTATTTGATAGATGCTCTACGCGTGACATCAGTGGTTTATGTTATGGTTCTCTCACCTTGCCAGTAGCTATAGCCTCCTCCAGTCGGTACTGCCACTCCAGTGATTGTAGGAGTACTACATGCCAGCGATGCTCCAGGGTAGTGGCTCCCAGTCTCAGGTTATCTTTGTCAGCTTGACATGTTCTGGCTCTGTCATCTACCTGTAGCCGCTCACACAGCTTTAGCACGGCTGACACTATCTTACTGTGTGACTCTATGTCCTTCTGTACCCCCTGTAATCACATAGACACAACTCACAGGTTAAACAGGCAATATAAAACATAAATATAATGTAAAAACATTAGCCATTAGAACACCGCTGTCGACTACACCACACATTCTATCATTTTATCAACACCTGAATAACCAATTGTTAAAAGTAAAATATGCCTTCAATCTTGTTAAACATGTTAAAAAACATGTTAAAAAACTGATATACATGATATATGTTGGGACATACATTTACAAATCACAATTTTTTTTCTGTCACTTGAAGTTGTGGATCGCGGTAGCGAGACACAACTTCAAGTGACTGAAAATTTACCTTGAATAGCTCAGTGCTCTAGGGGTTAATAAACGCTATCATTGGTACCCAGAAACACAAGTAGTTCATCTTATATTGGTCTAATGTTGGGCCACCGTCTACAACGTAGATCCAATATTAGACCAACATAGGACAAAAAACTCTAATTTGTTGAGCATCTTCATCCCTAATCTCATTTTGGCCAAGACGAGTATAAAATGGGGTTGGGGGTTAATACGAGTGATCATCAGCTCTGATGACGGCAAGTGGAATACAAATATCTGCGTGGAATATAATAACCAGTATAACGCTTTCGTACATCTAAAATACAATATAATATACGTCATAATACCATCTATATTTCACATCTATTACACTAAATCTCATGACATTTTCCTTTGCACTCCTTGTATTCCTTAGATTTAAAGAAGATGACTGTAGTAGTCTTTTCAAGCTGATTAATGAAGCAAGCTTTCGGTCGATATGACTTCAATAGTCCTCTTTCTAACAGATTGAAAACGTTCTCTTCAGATGATTTTCCAGTACACTGCCCCTTCGGCGGGGTCCTAGGGTAGTGGGTAGCACCGCTGCCTTTCACGCCAGAGTTCGGGGTTCGTTTCCCGGTCTCGGCGGTTTGAAAGAAACCGAAATGTTTCTTCCACATCCGCTCGTAAAACATAGTATTGTGGTAGCCTCCGTGACCGGGAAGTAGCGTGCTCGGCCTCAGACCGCCAGAGCTCGAATTTTGAATCCTGTGTCTGGAGGGCAGTGTCATCTCACTCATCTCACCATCCTCAGGAGGTTTTCCTGGCCCAATTTAGCCTATATGTGCACAAAAGTGGCCTAAAGCCCGATTCATTTCATTTCATTTACCCCTTTGGTGTATTTGATATCGCCATAAAACAAGAAACGGGTTTCTTGTACCAGGACACCACACATTATGTAGCTTTCACACTCCCTCGTGCTCAATAAAACATTATTTATGATGAGGACCATCACTTCCCAGACAAATATAATACTCGAGGGATTTCGGCAATATTAATGTCCGATATCCAGAGGTTAATACATGCGGATGTATGTATATAAATATCCCTTGGTTTTGTCCTTAAATATATCCCTAAAAACGTGTGTGTGAAGAGTGTGAAGTAGGAAATAAAAACAATACGCGAGTCCATAACTGAGGATGGTGAGTACTTGGTGAGTACTTATCCAATGATTTCTTGTTGAATGCGTTCACGTGTCTCGTTCACTAAAACTAATCCCATAATAGTAATACAGAGAAACGTTATAAACCATCAATGGATAAATGAAAAAAATATCTTAAACACAGAGAAGGATTTGAGAAAATTCTAAAATAGGCCTCTGACTAATGTAAAAAAATCAAATTGAAGAAATATACATACTCCAGCTTTAGCCTAGCAGTTAAATGACGAGGCTGCATCTCACCCAGCAGTGGTAGGCCTATAGTGCATGGATATTTGTGAAATAGATCAAGAGAAGGGCGAGCCATGGGCAGAACGTGTCATTGGGTATAATAACGTCTAAATCACTGATGACAAGGAAAGCACTGAAGACACCCTGGTGGCCACGCCGAAAATCTGGAAGAAATTGCCCCATTTTACGTTTCCCTGATTGGCCGCTGAAACAAAACCCCAACCAATCACAATGCCGTAATGTAACCCATCGTTTTCCAGGTCGAGATCGTAAATCAAGGTTGGTCGGATTAATATGGATCAGTCCTAAGACGTCGGGGAATTCCACCGGACACCAGCCGGGATCTAAATCCTAGGCTTTAATCCTATGCGTCTTCCCACTCCCTGGTTTTGTTATTGTCCCCCATCTTCCCCAGTGAGGCCTTGTAGGAGCATGGGGAATACTTAACACACTGAGCAACTCAGACTACCAGCAAATAAATAACACAACACAATAGAGCGGACAATGTGAAACTAAATCAACGCTAATCCTCAGATTATGAATTGGGTGTATTTTCAGTCACAATGTGGTTGTGAGGCCGTATCATGTGACATCGCATAAGGATGTGTCCATTTAGCACAAAGAGGAAGCCATAGAGGTCAACAAGATAAAATCTGTGGCTAATTGTGCTCAATGAGGCGTGCTGCCCTCTTGTGGGGCTGCTGGACACTGTGTGGGGTAATTGTACGGTGCTGAATTCACTCACCAAACCAGTCACAGAAAGCACCAGGCGGTCAGCCAATTCTGGTTTGATGTTGGGCCAACGTCGTAGACGATGGCACAACATCAAACCGGAATTTGGTGAACGTATCATTATTGCTAGAGATAGTAGCATTTCTGAATATCACAATGAGATCATCACTGACTGTTATGAGTTAGCAGCTCACAATATAAACTGTAGTCTACTTCAATTTCATATCAAATTATTTTATCAATTTATATATCAGTAGGCTATATTGTACCGATTATATAAATGATCGACTAGGAACAAAAAAATAATGGTATGTTATGTACAAGAAAATCATCCACGACGCACAGCTTCCACAAAATTGTATACATTTCATGTCTATGCCACGGAACTAAATGAAATGAAGTGGTTTTAGGCCACCTATGTGCACATGTAGGCTAAACTGGGCCAGGAGAACCTGAGGATGGCGAGATGAATGAGATTGCACCGCCCTCCAGACACAGGATTCGAAACTCGAGCCCTGGTGGTCTGAAGCCGAGCACGCTACCTCTCGGTCACGGAGCCATGCCACGTAACATTCTTTGTCAAACATCACGTTATAGATCGCTTGGACGCCACCGATATTTACAATGTGACAAATTTAGAAATAAGTGGAGGCATGAAAGGCGGTCGATACACATTGGATCAATACTGGGTCAATGTCTCTGACTTCGGCCCAGCATTGGAACAGCGCTTTCCCAGGATTGTCATAGATTATGGGCGGTGGGTCTTTTGATGCTGAGGTTCAGCCAGGGTGTAATTACCGGACACTGCCCCGACAGATACAAGGCGTTGTCCCAATGCTGGTTTAATGTTGGGCCGACGTCTACGACGTCGACCCAACAATAAACCAGAATGGGCTCAGGTGCTATTACCGGACACTATAAAGCCGCAGTCCACAGAGGTCAAGGCGATGACAAAGACTGATGAAGCACCTCACAAAGATGACCCGTCACCTCACAAAGATGACCCGTCACCATCATGCAATCCGGGTCAAGCAGGAGGTCAGACTGACCGCCGGTCAACGTCTGCCTTATTACCGGTCACCCACCAGAAGTGACCACAAGGACACCAGCAAACACACGGCGTTGAAACGAATTTGTATTATTATTGGGCCAGCGTCGTAGAGGGTGAACGAATATTTACGCAAGATTGGGTTAATTTTGTCGTGCTTGTCAACTCTAACCCTGGATGAATTTAAGAAAATATTCTGCAATATAAATTGTCATATGGCCTTATAACTTCGGAAGCGGCAAATCAACCCAGCTAACTTGTTAAAATTTAGAAACATAGCCTACTAGTAGGTATATTTATGTTGGCCCAGCTATAGCTCGATGTTTAGCTACCGCAAATGATTTTGGCCAGTTTAGTGTGAATATCTGTCGCATATGCCTGGATTTTTCTACACGTGTGTTCCACTATAAGGACACACGATGACCAGGTCGATACCGGCTGTTGCCCTTACAGATGGTCGTCTCGTCCCCAGCTGAACAAGCCGGTAAAAAGATCATATCAAGATGATAACGCGCCCAGCTGCGTTCTCCCTGGATTCATAAACGTAAAATATAGATAAATCTTCACATTTGTTTAGAAAAATCTATATAGTTTACTATGATTTTTACGCCGCGATGTGATGCATGTGGCCAGATGGGTTGACGACTTGTCTTCAATGGTAACTGTTTAACAGTCTGCGGACTGTAAATGTTCAGGCATATCAAGCCCTGAAGCGACGCTTCAGGGCTTGATATGGATGAACATTTACAGATTCGGCTCATTTAAATACCATTGGCTCGGCAATAACTAAAGACAAAATCTTAATACCACATGCAATTTGTTTATCTCTTATATATTGTAATTAAATCATTTGTATGTCTGCGGCGTCCCAATGGTGTGATTCAGCCATTGAGGAATCTATCAATAACAGCTGCAGATACAGAGAGCACAATGAGCCATGTGGCCTGAGATGGTTCGATCAGAGCGTGGTGGGATAATCTTCATTGAGCTTTGTGGCTGTTGCTTGCGGCATTGCCTGAGGACATCCCACACGTGTCAGGTCAGCTGGGAGGTCAGATAAACCTCGCAGACCACTGGTCAACCGGTATCACGGCACGTGGACGTAATCCCGCCTCCTCATCACCCGTGTCTCATACCGTATAAATGAGTCACGCAGATATTCACGGGTCGCTCACTGGATCACCCGCGAGCAATCAGCGCTGAGCCGTGAGCAATCTAACCTGAGCCATGAGCAAACAGCTTAGGTGGATAATTCTATTTTACATTCACCATGTTCACAGAGATGGGAACAAAATGTAACAAAGATGAGAAACAATACATAGTTCTGTGAGGTGAACAGCTCCTATGATGAAATATAACAACTTGCATGCGTCGTCAGCATAATAAGTGCCAAATGTTCGTGCATAATTTATTCATTTTAATAACTAGCTCCTGAATTAAATCAAAATTCAATCGCCACAGCAATTTGTAGTTTTAAGGGATTAATACACATTCAGTATTGCAATCTGCAATTCACAACTTGAGAAATACATAACAAAGACAATATTTAATATAATATATCATACGCAAAGCTCAAGAGTAAATCATTTAGCTGAATACAAATCTAATATTTTATCCTTTCAAAAGTTACTAAAATATATTTCTACCATATCTGACACAGAGAAACAAATCAATTTGACAGAGTAATGGATGATTTTTCCAGCTGAGCTGCACACCTTGATGGCACAGTGAAGTGTGAACTGTCACTACATCACATGTAATAGGTCAGGTGGCATGAAAAACAGGTCAGGCAAGCCGACATCTACATAAATTATTCACCTAAAAAACAACAAATTGCGTCGCCGTGACAATCACGAACGCTGCCTTTTTATCCGTTTTTATCGAAACTGAAATACATTTCACTGTAAAAATATATCCGGAGACGGGAATATTAATTTAATTTTATTCGATATTTTCAAATCTATTGTGTTTTTCCATTTCTTAAAGGTTTGTACCGCTATCGCGTTACAAACCTTCAAGTAATGGACAAATAATTCAGGACAAGGTTACCACACAATGAAAGCTAATATATGTAGAATGTGATTGTGTTAATAATATTGTTTTATCTGCCATTTGTTTTGGTGGATGTCATATTATAACACATTGTCCAGTCAGTTAACGTGTTGCTATCTGCGGAGAGCCACATTGCCATGATATATATCCCTCACTGACAGCCTAAACTGCACTAAACGACCGCATAGATGTCACAGAAAAAGCTGATTAATTATTTAACTGCAAACAATTCTGCTTGTATCCCTAATGTATACGATCGTAGAAGTGGTAGAGACAAAGCAATTAGTAAGTTAAGGTGTCACAGATGGACTGCGTCTGCCTAACATTATAATATCACTGTCAATTATAGTTAGATCACTTGCGATAAACGTGCCATCATCTAATATTACATTCATACGATTTGGTGTGTTTCATTTATTGGCCTTTTTACAATAAAGAAAAGAGAAGAAACATAGGCAATTTTAAAATTACAACACTTTTTACTAAATTTACAATACTAGTAAATCAAATTTAAAAATACAATTGTAGAATGTATTATCCATCCATGATGATTTTCAGGTTTACTTTATTTTCAGATCCAATCTTCTTTATTTATACTTTAGTTCTTATGTATATATTATAACTTTAATGTAAATTGTTCGCCGGTGTGTCGGATTCTCTAGTTTTTATGTTTGTGTGTGAGAGATATGGCTAACTTTTTATTGTAAAAACTAGATATCTAATTAAATTTACAAATTTAATTATTTTTTGTCATATAGTTATATACAATTATATAAATCAGAGTACTGTTTTACATCCCTGAAGCTATCTAAAAAGTCATGTCTGAAAGTACCAGGTTCCCATCATTTGGTTAAGGACAGATGGCTATGATGTCATTCAAAGGTGAACAGCAGTAACTATTCACGTAAAAAGTGGGCACTTACTATTGTTTGTTGGGCATATTGAGTAGTTATATTATATCTAGTGCATACTACGTGACATTCAACCACAGCAACGATGGTTGGTTGTTTCCTAGACATCGGCCAACTATTGACTGACAATGGACCAACCATATGAGAGACAGTACTGCCGTGCAAAGACAAACAACAGTAACTGCTTACTCGAAAGTTTGCCTTTGCAGGAAGGAGTAGCACCTGTTGTCCAAACTCCTGATCACCCATCAGTGACCAGTGTATGACCGCGCCCTACAGAGATAGGTGTCAGTTGCTTTTCTGTCACTGTGAGTACAGGTGTATGGCTGGGATCGTACTCTTGTACAAGTTACGATATATCGTAGGCTTCGGATTGGTCGAGATGGCCATCTCGACCAATCCGAAGCCTACGATATATCGTAACTTGTACGGGAATACGGGCCCTGACCAGCAGTGGTCAGCTTGCTAACTGACCGATTTGTAATTTGACCCGGGGTCATGCTTGCCGCTTTGACATTGTCCGGTAGGGTCAAGGGCAAGGTGTTAACATCCATTTAGGTGAGGTGATCATTAAATGTATCATTATCAAGCATACAATGTGTTAGTCTGCAGAACGGATATTACTTTCAAAGTATTATATTTGAATAAATCATTGGGTGATTTTCTCTTGAATATGTGTTCCATTTTAAAGATTGTGAATATGACTTTTATTGCAGAATCTTGATAAAGAGAGATGGAACATAATGTTATAGTCAAGAACTCAAGCTTTACTTGTTTAATTAACAGGGATGAAAAACCATAAAAACTAAACATAAAGATTTAAACATAAACATAAATGTTTAGACAGCTTTATCAAGCTAAACACGTTGACCCAACGTTGGGCCAGCGTCGCGGACGGTAGGCCAGCGGTAAACATACTTTGGTTCAATATCTCCTCTGAAAACTAAACATAAAGATTTAAACATAAACATAAATGTTGAGACAGTTTCAGCAAGCTAAACACGTTGACCCAATTTTGGGCCAGCGTCGCAGACGGTAGGCTAGCGGTAAACATTCTTTGGTTTAATATATCCTCTTTTAACTGGGAAACCAAGAGATCCAACTTCTGAAACCAGGTCCTTCCCTCCAGCCAGCAACAACGGCGCCATTAGAACACCTGGCACGCAGCTCAATTTTGTCTAAATTTCATGGAAAACTAATCCTCCCCTAAAAAACCACGGGGTAATTACCGTGTGGGGTGAATCTTATCTGCGGCCAGCTCTGCCCATCTCGCGGGGGGTACGTGCCATCTACCACATCACAGGCTGCCCTGACAACGCAGTCTGTGTGGGGTAGTTTTTATTCTAGGAGTGCGCAAAAAACCCGCGTGTTAGATATATGACGCGATCCATCCAAGCAGTGGACAGGCTGAACATGCATGGCGCGGACAGATTGCACGGTCCGCTCTCTTTGTTTAAACTAGAGTGAATGTAGGTCAAGCAAATCCGAAGTCGAAAATGCATTGATAATTTCTACTCGGGTGGATAAATATAATGTTCATAACCCCAAATCGTGGACTTCTGCTGAATAACGGGATACATTTTCGGTGTCTTAATGTCATGCAAATAAGATTAATAAATGAAGAAAAGCGTGCATTAAAGTTCGAAAAAGAAAAGCACACACTTGTACAGCAAATTGATATTGTATAGTATACCCAGGGGGCAAACATCAAATTTTTTGGAAAACAGACACGGCGTGTTGTAAAAGGTTGGGCACTTGAAACGATATCTACATATGTCAAGGATCACAATCTAGGTGCACAACCTTGCAAATCGACTACTGAAAATTGGCAGGAAGCCAATAACGGCGGCCATTACCGAAAAAACGGAATTTGTCAATATCTCGCTCAATATTTTAGATATTTTGTTTTTAAAGTTATCTAGACCCATGTTTTGAGGGTCAAAGATCACAATAAAATCACGCTTGATGCAAAATAATGACTCCTTGACATAATATCACGTTAGGTAGTGCTGTGTTTTGTTAGCATAGAACATAACAATGTAAGCGCGTCGTCATTCCAATAAATTTAAGGAAGTGTAAAATGTCTACACATCTTAGCATTCTTAGTTGAATGTTATTGTTTATGGTGGCTGGTTATTTATTTGTAGTAGTTAGAAGCCAAGTCACTCAAATTCAGCATGTCAGCAAAAAGGGGCATAGAAGGTGGTGTGTCAATGAATCCTGAACCTTCAAAGAAGAAAAAGTCAACCTCTATTCTCAGCATAGACTATACAAAGTGCATTGTGTGTCAACAATATAGTGTAAAACCATTGTGTGATATCACATTCAGCAAATAATTGATTCTGGCAATGAATGCTAGACAAGATGGCACTTATATTATGCTGATGATGTAGTAGTGGGGACGTGGCTTGACGATAAGGTCCCTAAGTGGCATGATAAAAGTAGAAACTGGTATACAAACACGAAAAGTTATACCTATGCTCAAACAAAACGTCATCAGAAAGAAAGTGCAGCAGACTCAGTCCAACCATTGTGCAGTAGGCCTACATCTTCTGAGAAACCTCACACAAGTCATCAACAAAACACACCAAATAACACATGTATGATCTGCAACAAAAATTGAAATGCAAAATGCAATCTTGGCTCAGGCTCAAAGGCTGGAAAGAGAGGATATCATGTTAAGATTGGTTGGTCCAGGACACGACATGGTGGCAAATGATATAAGCCATCACAAATCTTGTATAAATAAGTCCAAGGCCATCCGCACACCTCTTTTCAATGATAAGTGTGATTTTCTGATCAAATCACTGCCAGACCAGTATAGAACCCTTATCCAGGTGTAAAATTAGTAAAAAATGCTGATGAACACCGAGCAAGCAGCCTTAAATGGAAGCTGAAAGAGAACTACGGTAAATCAATCGCCATAATTAGTAGGCATGTGGATCAGGATTCAATTGTAAAAGCACACAAGTGATGATCATAGGACACTACAACGTGCCGCAAAGATACTCAGAAATGCTGCTAAGCAGTGCAGCTGAAGTATCATTCTTCAGCTGCTGAGAAAATGGTTCCAGATAAGCTTAATGTTTAACTTCACCAGCATTGTGCTCTCTGAGAAAACACCAGATCTTCTTGATTCTGGAAGAGTGAAAGTGGAGTCTGCAGTGAAAGAAAAAACTCTAACCATGTCTCAACAAATTTTGCAGCACACATTCGGGATACATACTCCATTGGGAATAGCTACAACTCACTATCTCTTCAATCACACACACAGCAAATCTTTGAATACTCTAAACAACCAACTGGCTCACGGAATAAGATCATGCAGCAGGTGGAAGAAGTTGGTGTGTACATTCCACAAAGCATGTCTAACAACAGGAAGATGTCACACGTCTTTGCAATGAACAATTTAGATTGCAAGGAGAAGAAATAAGAGGGTGGTAGCTTCAATGCGACAATAGCAATTATCATTGAAAAACCAGATTCCTCAGACTATGATCAAGGCAATAACAATCTCTACATCAACACCAGAGCAAGGAAAGACTCTTCCTTCTGGTCTTAGCATTTCTATACAGACCATTTGCATTTCAGCAAAAGATAGACAGATATCCAGGTCTATTGGTAATCTGGTAATATCATGGGTGCAGACCGTTTACACACCCAAGCTGACAGGACATCTGAATACAATCTTCTTGTATATCTCTTGGGTAGAGCGGCAACCACATCACACCTTCTTGACATTCCATGTGAGACAGAAAGTTGCTTACCAGGAATTTCTGTATTCTGTGCAAGACTTCATCTACACAACCAAGCCAGCAAGACTGGATGCTAACCTTTCATCCCTTTCAATCCAGCTGTGCTTAAGGAGGAAATGACACGGTTGGTGAAGACATCATGTTTGCTCGGCGACCAGTAGACTGTAATAACTAGAGAGCAGGCGACATATGAAGCTGCAGCTGCTATCAGGGACAAGTATAAGGACGAGTTCAACAATGTAGTCTTGCTGTTAGGACTTAGGTGGATTTCACCTGGCTCCCAGCTACGTCAAGGTCATTTGTAAGATTACCAGGGATCCAGGCCTCTGCCAGGAGGGAACGACAACAAGATCTTTAGGGGAAGGCTGACTACTATCAGCTAATGTATGCTATCCAAATTCTAAGTGAAACCATGTGGCGATTATTCTGGGAAGCCTTTGACACTTGGGTGGCTGATAAAGACATGGAGTCTTGGATAAGTTCCACAGAGCACATTGTAAAAGCAGTGATTGAAAACAAGATTGATTCCACTGAGCAGGTTCTAGCCTACAGCCTGCAGCTCTTCACGGGAACATAAGAAGACCAGCCAACAGCAGTGTTTTGGTCTAATTTTCTGGAAATGTCCGATATACTACACAGATGCATATTTCATCAGCGTTAGGGTAATTGACCGTGATATTTAAACAACTATCACAACTATCTACATTTTTAGTCATCTGTTAACCACACTGAATTATCCTCTAGACTAATTGATATATAGCTGTGTGCTAATCCCTAGAGTGGGGGTTTTGTCAGTATTATTTTTAGTATTATTAAATTTTGTTATACATGAAACTGTAGCCCGATTACGTTGTAAAGATATTATTATACCAAATGTTGTAAACCTGCAAAGGTTAATTCTTTTTTATATCAAGTTTATCATAATAAATAAACATTATTTTTATGACGTTGAATGTTTTCCTGTCAATAGTGCTTAGTTATAATTAGCGGTGAATATTATTTTCAAAACATAAAAGCATAGCTTTGTCTACTAGCATGTTAAGTGGACATAACATCTGTCCAGGGTTGGTTTTATGTTAATCTTTGACCCTGAAAACATAGGTCTAGACATCTTTAAAAGAAAATTTTCTTAAATATTGACCGAAATATTGACAAATTCTTGTTTTTCGGTAATGGCCGCCGTTATTGGCTTCCTGCCAATTTTGAGTAGTCGATTTGCAAGGTTGTGCACCTAGGTTGTGATCCCAGATATATGTAGATATCATTTCAGGTGCCCAACCTTTTACAACACGCCGTGTCAGGAAATCTAGTCTTGCCCCCTGGGTAGTAGGAGAAAATGATATCTACATCTTCTAATCACATTTTCCTATTTTCATCGATTCGAACAGAGATATTGCGGTCAAAATTAATGTCATTATGCCGCTTACGTAGCTGCATTAAGGCATGTTTAATTCCCAGATTTCATTTAAGCTTCACTCACTTGAAGTTGTGTCTCGCTAACGCGATCCACAACTTCAAGTGGGTGAAGTTTCTAATCACCAGTAAATAGTCCTAATTGCTTAAAGACGATTGACATGGGGGTTGATCTTGTGTGTCTTCAGCCTCAGACCAACAGGGATTATTAAGGACTCAGTCATCCGCACCCGTGACAGTCGGCGACACGGTGTCTGCGGGGGATGCATAATTAATGATCAGCTATTATCCATCCCGGTTTGTTAAACAGAGAAAAAACTAAACTGGATCTAGCGAGAAATCTCGTCTGACAGTCAGTGACAAAATAATTAACAGTTGTCCAGTTGTTGCCCGGTTTGTTATCCGGTCAACCGTTTCCGTGCTAGGATGTTTGACAAAAAACTTGTCGTCCAATCCAAGGCCTTTATCACTGTATCGATAAAGGCATGAAATGAAATAAAATAAAATTAATTAAAAAAACAAGAAAAATGTGGGGGATTTAAAAAATAAATTGATATATTTGGCATAAAACAACGATCACCCGAGATGTGACTACATCATATAAACGGTTAAGAATGAACAAAAGACGGGGGTAAATATGCCACGAGCTGTTATCATAATACCATTAGATATGAACACCTATCATCAGCTAAAATCACCCACAAACAACACATTGTCTATAATCGCTTCATAGACGATCTTGGCATGCCTCACTCAGATCAAGGAATCTGCTATTTGCCAGAGCAGTGTGGTCGCAATCTAATTGTTCTTCACTTTTACCTTGTTATTATCAACAATAACTGTGGTGAATGACTGTTTACCTAAATGCTTTACACGGAACTCAAGGTGTTGTAAGGTACGGTTTCATTGATGTGATTCCCTGATTATGTTATTAATAAACCGCTTCCGAATCACTATATCAAGGTTATGTAATATATTAAAAATAATTAATTAATTCAAAATAATATAAAAAATAAATCTTGGTAATAATAATGTTCCTCGTATATACATCAAATTACATCGATAATGCTTCAATCATAAAAACATTTACATGTCTGCTGAACATGGGGCGCCTTTCGCCAATTTATTACCACAACAAAATTTCAAGCCGTTCACTGGATAATTTTTCGACCTAGCAGAAAAGAGAATGCATATAAACAGGACAATCTGTGAAGAAGATAATTTGTCCTGACAAATGCTCTGACAAAGCAATGCTAAGAACACTAATTACGGCGTTAACGATGTAACCTCAGTCAGCTTGGCACCTTTGTCTTTCTAATTGTGCAGAATAGACAGGAGGAGGGGAGGATGGTTTATGTTTTTCTCATGAATGGACTTCCTTATAGTTTAAATTACTGCTGCTTCAAGGTATAGCGCCGATGTCTAACCGTTTAACACAATACTTTAGCCCAGAGCTGGCTTTATATTGGGCCAGCAACAACGGTAGTGGCTCGGCCATTAAACTAATGTTACTTGCCCCACATCTGTGCAATAGTGACTAAATTAAGAAACACTCTTTTTCAGATTAGTACGTCCGTTTTATAAACGCCCACAGCAAGAGGGAATTGACTATGAAAATCATTCACATACACGTTATGATAATAATATCCTGGGGACCGGTATATGACTATAATACGGCCGTTGTGAGGTGACACGTACACTGTGTACTGGTTGTCTTAGTGTCACCAGAGATGATGAGGAACTGTGCCATCACATGCCACAAACACATTCACCACATCACTCAGTGATCAATATCTCCGTACTCTACCCTGCAAATGTTTTTTTCACTCTCTGCAAGCTCTGAATAGCTGTCGCTATTCAGAGCTTGCCGAAAGTGAAAATAAATAACGTGATCAGATATTAAGGAGGTAACTTTCTCAGTGCTTATATAATAGGTTAAACCGATATGTGCAATTCAAAGAGTTTTTATCAGTATCAAATATTTTAAAAGCGCAATTCAGAACAAAATGTACGAAAAGTACTGACTTGTAAGTCAAAACGGATTTTAACTATTTGAGCAATTAATAATTTCTTATGAACAGACAGGTTGAGAAAATATCTAATAAAATGATGCTATGCAGTCAATTATTTTCAATTTGTAACGCATTATTTTTTAAGAATATAATAGTTAAAGTATATCTGGACAGCTAACTGTGGTGCGCTGTAGCACTGGGAATGTCGTCAAGATGAAGAGGTCATATCGTGAAGAAAAGAAAACAGGTGGAGAATCCAGTCACACTTAATGTAGTCAGTAGTCTTAGACATGAATATAGTGGTTACCATGGTAACCTTAAGGCCACAGGTTGGTGACAAAGGCCGTGATGACGTACTATGTATGATGACGGCTGGTAACTATGGTAACACGACACAAGACAGATGGAAGTACAACGCCAACAACGTGATGATAACCCTAAATTACAAATCCCCAATGTTAGAACAATGATGGGGCAATGTTGACTTTGGTTGTCAAATCATTGTGAAATCATTGAGGCAACATTAGGTGATAGTGTAATTCATGTTTGTTGCATGATAATATTCGATATAATAAGAATATGCTATGTTCTATTATCGTCAAATCACTTAAAGGTTGTATTGAGTGCAAAGTGTATTCACTGGCAGAAGCATTTATGTAGGCCCTATATTTAATGATAGAATATTGAACAAAATAGATCTCGTGGTTACCATGGTGACACTTTTTAATAAACCGGATTAATAATAAATTTAGATCCATATTTTAGACTTACAAATTTAAAATAAAAAACCTATGTCAGTATTAATAATTTTTTTCTTACAGATGCAGCAGCCGACACCATCACTTGCCCAGCCTTCCTGACAACTATATTGTCTATGACCCCCCCCCCCCCCCACCCCGCCGCGGCCTTGTTTCTGTGGTAACAAGAACATCTCGTGGCGTCAGGTTTCTCCAAAATGCCCCTCTAGGAGATAATAATGAGCGGCTGTGGTTAGCAGAACCCTGTGCGCTGAAACTGACATAATCACTCTGGAAAATTACATACTTCCTGACACTGTTTGTTTACCATGGTTATAACGACACACTTAGTAATTAAATCAATAAGATAGTTGATGTGTTTATCAAAATGGTCGTGGGTCCAATCTTGCCAATTTATTAAACATGGTATATACACCGTTTCACAAAATAACCAATGACATAGGCCTACCAAAATGAAACTAAAAATTACATGCAATCGAGATATTTATTCTTGTAAATTAGCCTTTTCAGCTTCTTTTTAATTAAACCAGACTGGGTGAATAGCGGATCACCAAGCAAAGAAGGAGGTGATCCGGTGATGACCTAGAACCCTGGTCCAGCATTGCCGCAGCATTGGGTCAACGTCTCCTTCTGGGGTAGACTGCTTGGCGATGGCGTTAAAAGAGCTCCGGTTAATTAGTTAACCAGCTATCAAACGTGACGCCTCTATGTCTGCTACTGATGACATTCTACTCCCCGAGGGGGAAAAAACACACCAATTAACCACTCCTATTCCGCATGATTAAAGTCCGCCGACTTTTTGTCAAGAGAAAAAGAGCAAGTTAATTTTAACTGGTGAGTGGTCGAGCACAATAAGCCTAGGCCAGCTGATTCACGCCATATAAGCCCTCTCATGTGGAAGGTAAGCCATAGGACTAAAACCAACAGGATATCACATAGGAAAAAGCGGAATGCGAAAAAACAATTCACGAAACTTTATATTTATATATATAGTCTATACTAACAGCGGGCGCAAGTAGATTTTTATAATATGCTAATTAATGTCACTTATTGTTTTTGCGCTGGTGTTGAGTGTTTGCAGAAATGCATACAGATCATTTCTGGTGTTAGGCACATGTACATTTAACTGAGACAATATCAATTGCTGAGACATATTTCAGAATTAAAGGATCTATAAATATAACCATGTATTTGTAATATGACTATATAATATGTTTTTACATGTAAATGTATGTGATTTTGCCGATACAATGTTAATTGTTGTGCAAATAAATTTAATTTGATTTGATAAATTATTGTGTTTTCTTATGTTAACATTTCATTTAAAAATAGAGATAATTCTTGAATATATATATACCTTTTTAAATGTTGTAATCACTGTGCACACAAAATGAAATAATGTAATTTCACTGATCGCCAGACAAATCAGTGCTACAGTCACAAAGCCAGCCCTTGATGGTGTGTCCAGTTACTCCGCTCCAGTTATCAACGCTGTTTTAATGTTTGCACAACTTTTGGGACGTACGACCCGTGACCCAGTGCTGGTTTATTGCTGGGCCACCGTCCACGACGTTGGCCGAGCATTAAGCCATCACTGGCTGAGTGTGTGTTGTTTTTCTGGGCAGATGGCAGAGTGATATTGCTGATCAGTCACCATGGCACGGCATGCAGTGACCCAAGCCTTTAGAAGTGGTCAGCCAGGGCGCCATGAAAGTCAACAAGCGATGATGTCAAAAACAAACGCCGCCGCCCAGCCACAAACTACACTAGATTAACCCCTTATACGCCAGGGTGGTAAAGTAAAATTACACATATTTTTTACCTTCTGTGTATTGTTCACAAAACAGTTAAATAAGTATCAAGCGATTTAAGAATGACTGGCTGACAAAAATATACATGTATCGAACCTATAGAAAGTTTGAACTGGCGCTAATGTATCACAATTTTAAGGTCGATGAGAAATTAAACTTGCTTGTTTCAGGACAAAATGTCCTGATATGACTATTAAATACTGTAGAAAATAATATTTCTGTTTTTATACCACAACCATCATAGACTTTCTATTGTACGTGTAGACCAGGGGCGGGGTAATCATGGTAATATTAACATAGGCCTGTTACCAGGTCACGCGTTATTTTTCATTTAAGACTAATCTAATAAAGCCCAGCATAGATCACTCGCCACGTCAAGACCAAATATGATATTAATTACGTAATATGAGGGTGGCAAAGGTTTGTCAACTGATCGAAAATTAAGCAGCAGGTGTTTTTTAGAGGAGCCCCCTGAGGGAGATGGCCAGATGGCCAGCACAAGGCCACTGCTCATAACAGTAACAATCTCAGCACCTACAACCCCTGTCTAACAACATGACAGAAAAATAACACTCGCATATACTGCACTACAAGGACAACAGGCAGTAACTGCTTACGTGAAAAGTAAGCAGTTACTGCCTTTTGACATGGCATGGCAGTATAGCTTTAAGCGTTATCTTTAATGTTTGTGCACTACAAAAACAGAGCAATGATAAGTTTGTAATTAAATGATTTATAAAGTAATGCACAGCACATTTTGTGCAATTTGAACAATATTCTTAAGTTCTTAGCTTTAGCATGGAATTATTTTGTCCTCTGACTAACATTATATTGAACTATTAATTGACATCCAACACAATTCCAATTTTAAAATGTGCACAATACGCCGTGATTAATTGATCATGAATACAAAACCGTATCTTGGTTGTTCACATCACCATGGAATGTAATATATGCTGATGTGAGCATTAATACTGATGCTGTTTTACTTTTACGTGGTTATGGGTATTGGTGTGTAAGTATATGATATTGTAAATTGAATATTATAGTAAAAAAAAAAGCTTGGGTTTTAAATACTAGCTTGAGTGTCTCAGTTTATAGTGTGACAAAAATGAGGTTTGGCCAGAACTTAAAGACGTGTCGTATGACCAGACATTGTGTACTTATTCTCTGAGGTGACAGTGATCAATGGGTCTTGGGTTCACAGTGATGACACGTGATCTATCAAATCTGACGACAACCCAATAAAACTGGCTGAGCAAAAAATAACTTTCTAGAAATATTATATGGATATAATGCTAGAGAGCCCACAGAGAAGCATTAGATGACGGCTAAGTATTAACGTAACATGTACTATGATCTACTATGATCTATTATTAACCTTTTCACTACCATACATGACGGAAATTTCCGTCGTCATTCGTCAATGAACGTAACCATAAAATGACACAAATTTTCGTCAAATATATACTACGATTATGTATTTTTCGTCATTTGAAGCTGGAAATTGCGTTAGCAATTCCAGCTTCAAATGACGAAAAATGGAACTCCTACACCAGTATATCTGGATCCTGGCATGCACCCCGGCCTGGAAGTCAAAGGGTTAAGTAAATATCACGACTGGGCCAAAAAAATCATACAAAATGGTAAATCTCACTTTCCTCACAAAAGTGCGATAAATACCAAATATATACCAATGTCACTAAATTGGAAAGAAGATGCTCAGCTGACCTATACGGTTAGATATTTCAATAAAAATAGATATGTTTACAGTGATGTTGATATATCAAAGTATAAAATATTGTTTAAGCGTCCGTGTTATATCAGGATGATATATATATTATAAGAGGAAAGGATGTTAAATGATGCTAAAGCAGGCAGCTGTGACCATGGTAACGGAGGTTGCTGAGACAGAGGACATGACTAGCACGTGTCTGTGACAGACGTCATGGTCACATCTGGATACAGATTGAGGGAGATCACACCACAAATACATAATCATCCTAATCTCACAGTTATTACATATCGTGTACTACTGGTGTCAGTGAAGTGATTACCTTCATCTGTCACTGTCACCATTGTCATCATCTTTATCTTAATGTGAAAAACAACACATGCAGACAATTACAAGTGATAATCAACACATTCACACGACCAATTTCGGTGTGTTAATGGTGCATTTGACGCTCTCGTTATTGTCAAAATGGTAGTAAAATTTGTAGCAAATGAATTTCAACCAACGCCAATTGAAAATAATGTGGTCCTGCTTATCATGCTTATGTCACCGGATTAATTGCAAAACGGGCCTACTGTTTTTTTAAAACATTTTTCCATAACATTTAATCCTCGAAGCTGTACTTATTTTGCACTATACAATTTATTAGTAATCAGTGATCTCCTATACAGACCATTTCACACATGTTACAGATTAACTTGTTCTATTCTTCCAAACAATAATTCGCTGTTGCGCTCGTTCGTCACCCAAATTTGCATCCCCAGGGATTTCCGTCAAACTACCGACATTTTCCGAACCACCCTTCTCGGCATGGTTACATTTGAAAGTAGAATCAGGGATACCGCAAACGCAACACGTGATCCTATGTTGATTAAATGATGGCACACCGTCTGCGACGGTGTGCCAGCATTGGATCAACATAGGATCACGTCTTGTGTTTGCTGGGGACGCCATATTATCGATCCAGTGTGACCCCGCTTTCCACGTGCATTGTCAGGTAGAATGTACTTAGTGACTTGGTGCGTGGCTGTGTGCTAAAGATCAAAGAATAATGGGCTGCACAACGTGACTTTAGTCAATTCACAAGGCGATCCGGATCACTAGGCATCAATACACTTTTTATTTACGATTTCGGCCGCTTTCGATAGTTCAAGGAGGTCCACAAGTAAAAAAAAAGTCCAAAATGATTTGAAATCTATTATATGTGTGTCTTGGCCAAAGGCTTTACATTACAACCATGTGATAAAAATGACCAATAAATGAAAACGTCAACGAACATGATAAAGACGATGAAAAATAAATACAGTTTTCGCAGTTTCACTTTTTGTAACTGCATGAACTGTCATATAGTCATCCATTATAATTTCACGTGGCTCTTACTCATTCTTCACTTCTCATTGCTGACTCCTCGATCCTTTATTCTACAGAACAGGATATTCAGCAGTGCTGATGATAAAAACGCCTCAACATCTTATCCTTATTCTAACTGCCTGTTAACTTACTAAACCATCCATGTAAATAACACAACAGCTGTCATAAGGAGGTGGTCACTGTAAAGCCGGACATAAGTGACCACTCCAGCCAGTCCTAACTGGAGGAAATGACCATTCGCCCGGCTGTGACTCTGCCATAAACACTGCTAATGGTCTGCTGGCACCATGAACTCCTGGGGGAAAGTCCCCTGACGTGATGTAATACTCACAACACCCTGAGATATCTCAACGTGATACCACAGGACAGCATTGGCTCAATGCTGTGCCAGCGTCACAGACGAGTCTGTGACGCTGGCCCAGCATTGATCCAATGTCTCGCAGGTCTTGTTGATATCTCTGCTAATCTGCTGTGGCTGTTTCACTAAGAGGGGGCGTTAAAATCAATAACTTCTTAACTGGTCAAACGTGTAAACTGTCAAACTATGTGAGCCATTATCTAAGCCCCCCTGAGCCCTCTAAATCAGGTTATATAATGTGGAATAACACTGCACTCAGCTGAATTAGAGACCTGGTGTCATAGAATAACTGGAGTCTCCTAGAAGACACCACAACTGATACATGGTATCAACATAAAATTGGCTTCACAGAATATAAGATTTTTTTCGTGTGGAATATTTTACATTCTGATTCACTACCTGTGTTGATGATTGAAGACATGCACCGTTGCTGTCTTTGATTGGGAAAGCATTTCATCGTGAACTATTTAGAAAAAAATATCAGTCTGAAGTTGCGTAACTAGGCCTACATGTAAAAGACGGTCATGCATGGCATTAAACTACTGTATGTTAAAAAGACAAGACAAGACAAGACAAAATGTTGTTCATTGCCTTTGGGGAGAGTGACGCAAGATATAAGCAATGTGAACATATCTACGGCATACATGTAGTTCTCATGAAAATGTAGCCGTGGTACACTTTGCTGTTGCAAAAAAAAGACATAATTCCAATGGTTGTAATTATTCCGATTTTTGCAACGGAAAAGTTGATGTGATTAGGGATTGCAGGAAAATGTGTATGTCACTTGCGTGACGCTAACCTGCAGCAGCTTCTAATTCAGTGTAATCGGACATTAACGATGAGTAGAGGACTACAGATGGCACATGTCCCTTACCATCCCCCCCTCCCCCAGCCTCCCTGCTGGAGCATCCTGGTGACATCTGGCCGCTTACACAGGGATGCTGAGAGATGACAGACCCGTCACAGCTTGACCCTCTATGACGGACATAGTGGTGACGACGGCCACACCACTGGTCATAACAACACTTACCACGACCTGGTCACCTATTCTCGTACAAGTTACGATATAGCGTAGGCTTCGGATTGGTCGAGATGACCATCTCGACCAATACTAAGCCTACGATATATCGTAACTTGTACTGGTACTCCGCCCGGTATACTATTTGTATACTGAGATTTAGTTAATAGGTTACGATGTAACAGCGCAGTGTTCACAAATAACCTAGTTGGTGACATAAATAATCAATCTAATATAACTTTCAATCTAGAAAAGACAAAACATATTATTACGTACTATAAAATGATAAATATTATTTTATTTTATACCCACTTGAAATGAGTTGTTATCTCATAAACAGCCCTGGAAATTTTTGTGATCTGAAAGTTGCTTATCGGTCTCTGTCATAATATGAATTGAAGAGCAATGTGCATATGGAATCGACTGAGAGATTCATATTTCTTACAATTCCAGAAAATTGCATTATTCCACAGTACTATGTATATGAGCCGAAGCTATCATACATAAAGTCTAACCCCTGTAACGCTAACACAATATTACACCACCGTTGGGTGAATGTATGGCTAGACTGATGAGAAGTGATCAGCGCGACATTGTCTGTAGATAGGCTTTGCTGATGACAAAGGTGACAGAGCAGCAGGGCGTCACCAGTCATCACAGACACTCCACTGACAGATTACACAATCTCCACATCCTCTGATGTCCACTGTAGATATGTCACCAGATAACAACCCCCCTCTAGTTACCAATGTAAACCCGTCAATCTCACTCTGTAATGATAGCCTCTAGTGAGGTTAAATACGTTGATCGTTCTCTGAAGAATTTGTCAAAAAAAGATCAGCGTATTTAAATACAGAGGAGCTTGTTTTGATCTGTTGTTGCTTGATAAGTTGAAATGGATGAGTTACAGTGAATCCAGATGTTACGTTATCCAGTTATCAAAGGGATAGGACGACAAAAGTGTGATAATATGCTTAGGGTTTCCACTTACAATAACCTATTAACAACATACAGTAGTAATGTTTACATGTATGAGGATTTTCTCACGCATATATACTAATCTATGCAAAAGTACACATATTATGTATGAACATGTATATAGTTGTAGAATGTACCCACCCTCATACAACCGCGATGATAGAATACTAGATATTGATCTTCTGTGTGTAAAATACAAAGGCACCACAAAGGCCACAGTATTTGTATTGAAGTTATTAATAAGGAATAATCAATTAATGAGAATGCTGGCCTTTGTATTCAGAGTTATTAGACTGGTTTAGTGGAGAATGTGGTGATAACAGAGCTCCTCATATATTATTAACATGAGAAAGTGGAAAATAGCGATACGTCTATTTCCGTCACGATGTATATAAAAATACCCAGTTCATTATAGCCTACTGTTATTATAATAGTAGATTTACTACCAGTAATAATATGTAGGCCCTATGCCATTTATAATTCTATCGGTTGACCATTCTTGATGACGTACGGAACTAAGATTTGTAGTCATAGATATTAGTTTTAGACATATGTTTGAAACATGAAGAAATTATCGATAATCATTCTCTTTATGACGTATACTATAAAAAGCAGAGCGTGAATCAAAATAGATATTATATAAATTGAAGCAGATATTGGTATCTCTATTTGGCGCTCCTACCACTTGGCATATGTCCAAATGCGAATAATATCAACATACATTTGAGAAATATTAAACGTCGCGGTCTGGCACAGCTCGACATTCTGCATCAGTAATGTGGCCATGCATGTCCTTTTTAAACGGGCATAATTTATAGGTCCTACTGGCGGGTCCAGGGGGGGGGGGGTTTATATTTTTGCCAAATTATTTAAAAAGTCCCTTAATTTGGTCTACATGTATCCACCCCTCAAACCCCAGGAACCCCCTTTCTTTAGATCCTGGATCCTCCCCTAGGTTCACATTAAGAAACCCATGTTTATATTTTATAAATGTATAATACAATATTCTAACCATCAACATTACTACCACTTGAAGTTGTGTCTCACTGTCGCGCTCCACAACTTGTAATGGTTGAAAACGACACTATTAGATAAAATAGCTGTGCAAATGTTCTTAAAAGAACGCCGCCTGAGTAACAACTTATCACAACACTGCAGCACAAAGAGACCTACTAAATTCTCTGTAAAAGTAAGAGCTTGCAAAGTGAGCAGTTACTGCCCTTTTATTTTTGCACGGCACATAAATAGACTAACCTATCTATGTTTGAGAGAGGGAACATGTGATGATGTCATCTAGTAACTTGTGATTACAGAGTCCATGTTTACAGGCAGGGTGGCTAGTAGTTATACCGGGTAGTTATACCAGGTAGTTATACCAGGTAGTTATACCAGGTAGTGGACTGTAAGGACGCGGTGAGGGGTAATTATACCTAATAATTACATATCATCAATACCACCACAATACCACTGTCTATCATTATACGCGATGGAACTAGGCGTTATCCAATATAGAACTGAGAAATTACAGACAGACAGATACATATTACACATATTATGCAACGATAAATTATTGAGCACAAATATTATTATTTTCTTTTGAAACCAAAAATTATTATTAGCATCATAATAAATAATAATTTATCAAACCTGGCAGATTTAGATGTTGGTTGTTAAAATTGCATAATTCTCTTTAAGATAAAACCGTTTTTATTTATTTATTGCTATACACAGACACTGAGATGCTGATGTTTTATTGGCAACAATAACTTAATTTACATGTCCTTCAAAAATATATTAGCATTGACTGTAAACCAATCAATGATACACGCTGTAAACCCTGTTTGACATGTTATACAAATGTAATGTATGCGTATGAATGGTACTGGATATATTATCAGAAGCTTTAACTACGCTAAATGTCCATGTATGTATAGTAATGAGGTAGTGTAGGTTAATTGTGTCATGCTGGTAGAGATAAGCAGAAGCCATGTGTATTAATATATGCATGTACGAGTAGATTAGTGGACAATAGAGGCCAACGAGACAAATATTAGGAAATAAATTATAACTCCCTCTCTTACATGACTACCCCGTCACTACTACGCATCGATCACTACATTTTCCAATGTATATTTGCTTCGAAATAATGTTTTCCGCTTCCGAACTCACAGCTTTATGTGTGTTGTATATTACAACACTGTCTATAAATATATAACGCAACGTTATAGGACTATTCCAATACTTTTTCTTGTAAAACTTGAGAAGCAGTTTAAATTATTGAAATCAGCGATGACCTTGTTGATTAAATCAAGAAGTAGATAGCACCAATGTCCTCTTCATAAGGTCGACAGACTATATGTGGAGTGAACTACAGGGAACATCACCTGATACAGGCATAAATAAACAGACAGGAGGTCGTTTCCAAGCTTTAAACAATGCACTGTGCATTTGAAGTTGATCCAATTTAATAAGTTAATTTTTTTTTTATCCATTTACAGAATGCTAAAAGCCTTTGGTGAATCACCACCAATAATAATTTGGTCAACATGTGGGTTAATAATCAGTAAACAACCTGACATACAAGTACAAAATAATGTCACGTTACTTGATGTGTGAACTAGGGTCATTGGCTGCCTCATGCCTATAAAATGCTAGTTTACAGTCAAGTCTACTAAGTACTTGTCATAAATTAACAATCTATCCAAAAGGTTAAATGACGTCAACATATATTTTGACGTTGCAACGTATTGGTTTTGTTCCCCATAAGGCATAAATCATAATTAAAACAAACTGTTCGCTCCAATCATGACCACTTGTATTATTTTCGTCTGTCAGTGTCAGAGAGAGGTACAAGTAAACACTGGTGACAAATGATAGCGAGAGGTGATCATACACACTTCACATCAGATCGGTCTGCTCAGTTTGACACAGTCAACTCTACAATATGCCATTAACCCATTAACCGAGTCATAATGCACCACATAGCCTATTTTTAATACAATTCGTTGACTAAAATGGTATCATTCACCACAAAAAGGTCGTCCTGAGTTTTAATTTGAGATACTATACTTGTGAATTTATAAAAAGAATCGCGGAATTGCTGGAGCAATCGATTAAAAACCAGAAGGAATAGCTGAGCTAAGGCGCCTACAGGTGACAGGTGGACCAGCTACAGTATGACCCAATGCCACGTCTCATCTAACACCATAACATATGATGGACACGGAGCTTAGCACCATGAACACAAACTACAGATTCACACACTTGTGAGAAGTGTCTAAAAAAACAATGATGCAAACCCTGACAGTACGTTTGGTGAAGCACGTAGGGTTGGAGTATGGGATATTGGAAGTCTATTGATTAACAGCGTCACCAGAATAATGTATTTATCAGCTGAGGTTTGTGTCAGCTGAGGTTTGTCTCTCTGTTTACTTTATCGCTGCAGCAGTTCACAGAAGCAGAAAAAAACACAAATCCACAAAAAATGATATGATTATCATTCAGGTCAACATTATCTAAATGTAAAAAACTTTATCTTAACGCTTCGAATTAATCAAAATTAACTAAAGTAATGACGTTGTAAGATTATGTAAAATGTAAGATTAAAATGTTTCCAACCACACATAGCTCAACATTTAAGAGCAATCTCAGCTTGCACATTATATTATATCAAGGCTACCCTCAATGTGGCGTTCTTCATTGCTATCAGGGGTTAAACGTATGACATTAAAACAATAAAAGAAGGATGGTTTTCACTCCATCAAAATAGTATTAATTTGATTAAGAGCAGAGGATTATAGGGTGTAGTATTTGTGTGCGCCAGCTGTAGGCCTATGACCCGATGTACCCTCTCTATAAGCAGTCATTAGCCTCACGCTGAAGAATTAATCTATGGAATATATCTATAGGCAGGGTATGCTAGAATTAACAATATCATGCGTGATAAAGTCAATAGAATACGTGCCCAGTTATCCACTGCCACATCTCTAATACCTGTAGCATTATCAGAGTAGGAATAAACATGATAAATCACTTTTACATTTGGAAATAATACCGACTGAAAACTGACAAAACGCAGTACGGTGTTTAAAACCTAAACTAATAACATTATGAAAATTAAGATTATCTTAACGTTGTCTCATTTCCATCAGAAAAGTCAAGATGCTCTTAACTTGTATATTGGAAATGAGAGAGGGTGAAGATAATCGCAAGTTTAAGGTGCTTAGTAGGCTGAGCGATTTAATGACAATTTTCAGTCTCTTGACGTTGTGTCTCGCTACCGGGATCCACAACCTAAAGAGGCAGACATTATAGTTCACGTTTGTGAACTGTTCTCACAAGTGTTAATTGGAATAGGTAAATCAGTACCCATAGGGTTTAAAGTGTCACGGTGCCTGTTGTGATGAGAATGTCTAGGAATGTCCCCCGCTGATCCAGATTATCATGGGAGGATAGGACGGGAGATCCCTGGTTATTCCCGCTGACAGTCCTGACCCAGGCTGTCTTGAGAGGAGTGTAGCGGCAAAATAAACCGCGTCTCCAGTTAGGAGTAAATCAGGACACCCCAGCCACCCCGCCGGGACTCATCCAGAATGATCCCGGTGCTGTGGAGAAACATCATGTGAATAGTAACAAACTCACAGATAAGATAGAGGATAGGCTCTTGTGTAGAGACTATTATAGAGCATTTATCTTAAGCGCGAGGCATTTAAAAATAGCACCAATTATATTGTTCCTTTTACACCATTATCCGGGTCTCGATGCCAGCTCGGTTCTAGTATAAGGATTTCAACTAGGCCCCTATACACGATATCGGTTTTATATAAAACCGATACCGGTGTTTCTTGGTTGACTATTGGTTTGGACAAGGACGTCTTTTTAACCTCCTTGGTTTGGGTAAAGGGTGGCTCCAACATGTCAGAAGATTTTCCATCAGCGATATTTTGCGTGTTATATTATCAGATCAATAGTTAAGTATTTCCCATATAAAAGCTAGATTTTCGTAACTTATATACATTGATATGGCTATTATTTAGTGAACCTATTTAGAAATAATAATAGAATAGGATATATGCATAGGATAAAGAATACATAAACCATGGTTATTATATGAACCTATTTAGAAAAAAATAATAAAATAGGTTATATGCATAGGATCAAAAATACATAAACCATGGGTATTATATGAGCCTATTTAGAAATAATAATAGAATATGTTATATGCATAGGATCAAAAATACATAAACCATGGTTATGATATATTCTTGATTCATCTCTGCAATAAATAATTGGAAATCCGTTAAAAGTAGCCCAGTAGAGCATCCCTGTTTGATGTACAGTTATGGAGAGAACGTTAGTGATGCATCCATGTGATTGGGTACACATGCCTAGTCCTGATCGATATGGAATCATTGGAGACCACCTCCCCCCCCCCGCCGCCAGCCCGCGCCACTCATCACCTACCATCACGTCCTGGTGTGGAGGGTCTCAAGAGAAAGTGGTATCAGTGCAATGAATAAAAGAGATCGTAAAAAAGAACGGTGCTAAAGTGGCGACGCGTGTGACACCCAGATTGCCAGTGTGTGGCCATAAACAAGTCACCATGTGAGAGAGATAATCTGGTTAAATAGATGCTCTATTACATTACGATTAAACGTATCTGTCACTTTGTATAGTGGCAGGTACATCCCTACAAACCCCTGAAGGTTAATTTAGAGAATGTCATGCAAGGAAAAATGCGAGACTATTATACTGTCACACACGGATCAAAGTAGCACCAGAAGCAATGATATAAGGGGTAATAATGTAAGACAGGGACATATTTATATCTGGTCCAAATGTTCAGCTCCAGATCAGCCAAATGAATTCCACATCCGTCAATTCAAAGTCATTGAAAATTGGTTTTCAGTACAATATGAAGTTTTGCCAATAGTGCTTTTAAACCTGTGACAGTGTTGTCAGTTAGTGTTTGTAATTCGTAAGAAGCTGAAAGCAGAGATCTCTGCTGAAAGTGCTAACTCTATTATCAGCCTCAAATAACGAAATAAACAAACAACGAAAACAACAGACAACTCCCAAATTTAATAATTTGATCATCTACTAAATTTAATTTCAGTTGCATTTTATTTGACTTAAATATGTTTTAAAATATTTTATAGCAGAACAAGAGTTAACCTTTTCTTTTTAAACATGACGTCTGTATTTAACATGTTTTAACCCTTTCAAGCCTGAATTTACCATTGTCATCTTCATTCACTACAAGCCGCGAATTGCTGTCGCAATTCTCGACTTGTAGTGGATGAAGATGATTTGATGTGGTTTAAAAATTGAAGAAAATTGCCATGTATTGGAAAGCCAGTTTCTTGGAAATTTTCATTCTAAAGCCCTTATTTGTAGGAAAATTAAACCTGTTTTCAGGGATGTAAAATGATGCTTTAATGCATCGTGAGAGCTTAAAGGGTTAACGGGCGTGACCAGTATCTGCCACAGTTAATAATAGGACAAAAAACAGAGGAATTATTGATTGTGGTGGCGTGCCTGTTAATACTGACAGTTTTTCCAGTGTAGCCGCTTCTGTCTATGCCACAAAGTCCTATTTGTTTTACCACTCAATACTAATACAATTAGCTGGTTAGTGTTTCAAGCAGCAATGAGATAAGTGTATCATTACTGCTCGAACAGCCCTCGTATCTCTGGTGTACACTATTGTCTGTACCCATAGCAAGCACACGCTCATAGATGTGTAAAAAGGAATGATCATTTGCTAAATTTTGGAAATTGTTGATATGCTTTCTTTTATTTTCGTTTTTGACGAAACCTACTTTTAGTATATAACAAATATAAAATAGCGGGTCAAAGTGATGTCTGTGAAGTGAACAAAGTCCTCCACGTCAAGATGATGGAGAGATCTGGTATGTACAGGACAGCATTATATACCGTTGACAGTGATTCTTTATAATTAGTTTCAGATTTTAAAAGTGGAATTAGTCGGATTTTCGTCTTTCGTCAAGTAGTGGTATAAAAACTATCCCACCCAGGGAAAAAATATACAAAATGTAAGAAGACAGATCACGGTTAGGAAAATAATAGCTATGACCTATTCAGAACGACATCATCTGAAAGGAACGTGGAAAACGGCGTAACAGTATATAATATTATAATTGTGCAAGGATTCTTATTATTTTGTATTCATCACACTTGTCACGTCTGTAAACGCTGTGCAGTAGAGGTCTACCAGCATCTCTCCAAGATAACACCGGCCGTTTACCCAATGTGGAATTAATATTGTCCCAACGTCTACGACGCTGACCCAACATCAAACCAACATTGGATCAACGTACCATGTGTGGTAGGTCTGTGCTATAATACTAACTATAATAGATTATGACATATCACGCAAGCTTAGACAAGCCGCCTTAGAGAGTGACTTAATGTGATCAGAAAATACATGTTATATACGTGTAAATGTCGTGATGTGAAAATATACATGTACGGTGAATACTAGGCAATCAATATTTGGACTTATGGTGTTGGTGTATTAAATCCAAACGTACATTTTGTTGGATTTATCGTGTCACACAAAAGTAAACGGTGCAAAAATAACTTTTAGTTATGTATAATATCTACAAAAACATGATTAAGAACAAAGCTGATTTTATTCACTTTATATTCGGACGCCCCCCCCCCCCCCATCTCCCTCCCTCCCATACAGCGGGTATGTATAAAGTTATGAACATATAACATGTATAACAACAAGACGGCTTTAAATTCTAAATTGTAAACAAAATACGCCGTTGGCATCTCAACAAACATGATATATAGACCTCATGTTGATTATTATTGCTCCACCGTCAACGACGCTGGCCCAACATAAACCCAGCATTGGTTGAACGTCTCGCTTTGCAAGGATAACCCTCCCCCCCCCCCCCAGTGATTATTGTGACTGTGAAGCGTGACTGTAGTTGTCATTGACGACACATCTGATAATGATGATGATCGTCATGATAATCACTGATGACATATATAAAAAGGAGAATCGTGCTCTGTGGATTCATGTGATATATCTAACACTTATCAAGTGCCACCCGGCAAATAAGGGCAATCAACCCAACACTGGTTAAATGTTGGGCCAGCGTCGTAGACGATGGCCCAACATTTAACCAGTATTGGGTGAATGTCTCGTGTTTGTAGGGATATATTGTTTGTTTGTCAATTATTTATTCTTAATACCAGAAGGTAAAAGTACACAGTAGTCGCTAGAATATCTTGTTATTGTAAGATCCAATTTTATGTTGTATAGAAAAAAAATAAACAACATTCTAGTAAGATTTCCGCTGCTAGAACATAAGTAGCCCTACCACATTTAAATTATTCAATTGTAATATCGATTTGTTACATATGAACACTAGTACAGATATTACTATGAGTCATGCTTAGTGTCGCACACGATATTGACATTTGCTGTCATATATTGAAAGCTCTCACTCAAATCTGTTGAACAACAAGTTCTATTAGATTTTGCTATTGGAAATAACAATTTTAACTGTAAGATATTTGAGAGGACGTCGATCTTCAATTCGTTTGATATCGACCAAATATAAACACTATTAATTATTATACTATCTGCGCATATGTTTGTATGATCAAACACAACAACAGGGTAAAGCAAGGCGTTGGCTCATTGTTGGGCAGCGTCGTAAGACGTTTGCCCAGCATTGAACCAGCGTCTGGTCACTGTTGGTAGAAAAAGACAATTATGACAGTGCATCTGCTATCATACATGGCTGACTGCCCCAGTAAACGAGGCCTTGTGACGCCAGATGAAAAGAAACGGGCCATATTTTGTATGGCGGTGTGTTATTATCATATTTTGTTATTATAGATAAGGAATGTCATTGTGCAGAGATTTAGACTGCAGGATATAATACCTGCAGGATAGGTGGAGTGAACAAGAGAACTTGTCATTAAAAACACCTACCACTAGCTCAACAACAAAGGTACTGTACAAATAGGAGGCATCCAGGAATGGGAATTAATATTAGTTTACGTTCTTCCTGCCAACTGTTATGATTTGATTTTTTTCGATGGAAAGGATGTCCCGGTGGACTAAATGACTATCTTACTGAATCACACACAACTGATAGGTAACGAGATATCTAGATCTTAAAATCTAATAAAACACTGCACGCATCTATTCAATAAGAATTTGGCCATCATATACTGATTATTATATCTCACACAAAGCCAAATAAGGTCACAAATACAGAGCGGATTCAAAATTCTAGGATATTCAGCCAGGAAAATCTTAGATCACAATTTCATTGCAGATATATCAGTACGATATATTATTTATGACTGGTTTAGCGGTAAGGACACCTTGCTGTGAAGAGTTATACAGCGTACATGACCTTCATCTACCACTCAGTCAACAACTTGGTTAAATCACCTTCAGATCCTGAACACTGGGATTGAGAAGGATGTTCAGAAACCATAATAACCATGTCTTACTAAACATGCTAAACACTGCCACTCTCATTTTTCTATTACGGTCATACACTGTGATTCGTATATAGGCCAACTAACAACTTAGACCGGTTCAATAATTATCAGTAAATAGACTAAAATAGCTGTATTCTATTGTCGGTTCATTTATAAGATCAAAGGTGATCGATATTTTATATCAAATCACATTAGTTCGATTACTATTAATATGAACAGTGTAACATAGACATCGCCTGAATTATTTTTATTATTGTCCATATTCGTGATAATAATCTAATCATGATAAGCCCTTACCTCACGTATACGCCGTCAAACGTCTACTGCTCTACTAATCCCGTAATCACGAGTAGTCCCCGGGAGTATACTGTGATCTCAGTTAATCCATGTTATATGTGCAGTAAGTGACTGGGACCCTGTGATCCAGTGCCGTGATCCTGAGGGCTATAATCCTGAGGGTTACTAGTACTCGCCGGATGTGAGATATCCTGCTCTAACACCACAGGTAATCACGCGTCTGATCCAGTTACCTGTGACGCTTACCATGTCACAACAAATCATCTCATGTAAGCGGCAGAGCTTATATGTCACAGTGGTCAACACTGCTGGTCAAACAGCACTGACCGCTATGTCCAGCATGGTTATGTGGTCTACATAGCCAGATGTTAACGCCCAGTTCAGCACGTTCTTTGGGCCCTGGTCAGGGATACCCTGCCTTATGGTGACCAGTGTGTGATGATAACGGTGTACTGCCACTACTACATGTAGTTGTGGTGTGACACACAGATGACTATTCAGACGTCATATGGCGGGTTGTGCAGCCAGCAGCCCTTCTTACACAGCCTAACTGGTGACATGCAGAGACCACACACACAAACCACACGCGCGCTCTCAACGCATAATTTATGCCGCCAATACTGGCAGGCTATCCTACCGGCAATACCAGAGACCCAGCTAGACCATAGCGGACACAGCAGTCCTGCCGGCAATACCAGCAAGAAGAGCCGGACACAACGGCCAACAAGACAAGAGTAACCAGGAGGCTACTGGGCGGCCAAAGCGGCATGTAGAACCAGAGGCCAGCAATGTCAGACCCGAGTGGTAGCAATAGCATATACAATATATTGAGCCATTAAACAAAATGACAAATAATGTGAAACAAACACTTATTTTGAATGGCTCCTAAGCCTGTTCTGTTGAATCTCGCGTATATAGTGAGACTAGTCTATTTTCTTATAGCAAGTCAGAATAGCATACATATAATATGATAATATTGGAGTGAGTAAAATTAATTATATTTCTATTTGTCAGGTCGAGTCGATGCAGTAAATACAAATGTACACATATTTATCGCGAAAACATCTGACGAATACAATGTGTCTCATGGAATAAAAGTTCAATCTGAAACCAGATCATTGCTGATGAATATTGAAATCAATATTTTATACTAATTTCCACAGTTCATGAACATTTCCTTCTCAAAATCAATCTCAAAACAGGTACCGTTTTTCGTTTTCTTTTTTTATCTGATATCATAAGCTAGTGATGTATCATTTACACCAGACTTGAATAAGACCTTCGACGGCTGGAGAGCTGTTAATTGATAATTAACAATAGGTGATAATTGTAGCATAAAGCTCTGGTTTTAATAAGCAGTTTGTTACGTGTCAATAGATCAACATGAACAGGTAGATAAGTCATCAATGACGTAACAAATGTGATAAGTGGTGACTGAACATGTTTCAAGATAGCTCAATTATCCCCTTCACATTACCCCCCCCCCCTCCCCCTGCTCAGCAGGGCTGGGCTTGTCAATCAGGAGCTTCAGGTTCAAGCCCGGGTGAACAGGAGGCGTGATCACGGTTAGCATCGAGATAATTATTCGCGCCACTCCAAATGTGGAAATTTTTCTTTTAGAGTAACTTCTGATAATTAAAACCTCCAGACCCTACAAAATGTATCTATACATCTCAAATTATTATGTTATAAATATTATGCACGGGATATTTTAAACTTAATTAATTGATACTATTCACCAGAGGCCATTAATTTATCCAGGTTTACAGTATCTACCTAGTAAACACAAAACATTGCATAACATTTGTACAACGTCGGCCCAACGTCGAAGACGTTGGACCGACGTTGTACAAATGTTATGCAATGTTTTGTGTGTACTGAGTACCCGCGGGGATACTCGTTTCACAGCTGGTTTGATTGCCAACTGAGAGCTGGCTCTAAGATGGGCGTGCTAATGACAATTTAATTATAGTGATTATAATCGAGATCTCAATCTTCACAGTTTGGCAATGTCACCCCATCCGCTTGAATTACATGTGATCTGGAAAAAGCGTTTATTATCAGATGAGGCACCCAATGGATGGAGTGAGTTTGTGAACATGAGCTCAAAACCTTCCTGACCAACTTTAAAGAAAATTGTAATGGAAGTTTTATCCAATATCTATATATAATTAATACATTACTATGCTATGCTATGCTGAGTTATAGACCAGTGACGAGATTAGATTATTACTAAGCATTTTATGCAATGACCAGTGATATTCATGGAATAATATCAGAAACCGAGAGTGCGCTGACAGTATAATAAAGATACAAGTATAGTCATAGAGTACTTTACTACCAGGAGTGTTATACAAGTACTATAGGCGACATATTCATCATTCCATAGTTAGAGGTAGGTTGAACAGCAAATGAGAACCATTTATTGCACGACCACAACAAGTACATGTATAGCGCACGATTCTTCACTGGCTATTGTTGAGATGCTATAAAGATGAATACCGCCCATAAAATGAGCCCATAACAAGAGAAAATATTGAACTGTTCCATGGTATACCGGATACATCCACATTTTGGTTCAAAGTACTATGAAGCGCATTTCATTTTGGCGTAGAATTGATTGTAATTTGTTCAGGTATGATACCGCGGGTTTCCATTGTGTAAAACCGCCGATTACTTTAGTTAGGCAATCACGTACGGGTCATATTCAAAATTGATTTATTTTGACTTAAAGAAGCAATAAAAATAAAATCATAACATGGACCGTCAAGTGGTAATTTTCCTTCCCACGCCACGTATTATGATTGTATAATGATGTTCACTTCACACCAGACAGAGAAGGTTCAAGTCATGTTATGACGTAATAACCGACCAAGTAGGTGGTTCACCAGTGGACGAGTATACTTGACAAATCGCCTATAATAATCACACGCAGTTGGCGCTCAATATTATTGTGGCTCATTTTGATTGATTAATAAGGAATCTGACCAGAATTAGTGATTCTTTAGAAACGAACAGGACTTGTCATGTACAACATACCGAGATGTAAACTCGATTACCTAGGCTCTACTCCCAATTAAAATTCCCCAATTACATGACTCATCAAACCATAACCAGTTCTCCTTTAATTTCTTAGCGAACAACCATTGCCAAGATATCAAATACATGTAGATAGATATAATATTTACAATCATCCCATATAAATCCCTTTATGAAAGGTATGTTATTATATCTGCAGATAAATTCAGCTATATATGAATTATACACCTATACTTTATTGTAAAAAAAAGTTTTTCAATTTCGTTTTGCTTATAGGCTTAGGCTTATAATTATACCCTCTTATATACCACATCAAAATGTACTGACATGTCATCTGTCACATAAAAAAAAAGTTATTCTAAAAATGGATTATTAATATAATTAAACCTAATTGTCGCTCATTGAAAAAGGAAACGAGAGAGTAATTGAGGGAGAAATAATCGAGGATGGGCGTGTTGAATAGCTTTAAGTTGACACTAATCCATCTCTAACAGCCACCAGGATTTCCCCATCCTCATCTACTGTAAACACTTCAAACGCACAGATATCTAACTCACCAGCATTTTTGACTGAAACAGACCACCCGATGTAATTTGTTGACTTTGCCCTGTTGTATTGATTGACGGTAGGCATCATATTTTAAAAGAGAGGAGTCAAAATATGGTCTAATGACGCATACGGTGTCCTTTATCGGGTGAATGAAAAAATATTTGGCAGTTTAAAACAAAAGCGCAACATATGTTTCTGATAAGCAAATTGTTGAACGTTAACATTTATGTGAGGAAACAATGACAAGTTCGGTGTTAAAATTAGATCTCCCAATGTACCACAATAACTAACTATTATTCGCGTTTACGATTTATATACAGTCCATCATATAGGTATCTATCATTCTCACACCTTATGATTAGTGTACAACATCCTGACGATTGACAATTAGTATGATTAACCCTTTAGTCGCTAAGTTATTCAAATTAATTTTAACTCCACTTTAATTTGCATCCAGGTGACGCTCTCTAGAGCTTAGAGTCATTAAGAAATATTTAATTCTATTAAAATAGAGGTCAATCATTTTTAAATATTGCTGGAAGAAAGGCTCTACTTAAAAAGTGATTATAAAAGTGTTGAAAGCGATTATAGTCTTGGTTGGTGATCAGAGGTTAATACAGCAGTGCAAAGCCGAAAGGCAGTAACTGCTTACTTGAAAAGTAAGCAGTTACTGCCTTTTGGCTTTGCACTGCAGGATAATAATTGACCAATTACACATCTGGCACCTAAACAGCTATTATGAGCGGGGTAAATATCACTTATGCGTAACTGAACATATTTCACAAAGCGAAACAAGTTTAAAGAGGATGTAAAATAATATTTCTTACTCAGCAAGAACATATTTCAGAAATAGGCGTAAATATGGGAAGAATGTGGCCATATCATTTAATTATTGTGAATTGTTTGCTGGCAAGTGTTTTGGCACGAAGCCAGCAAGTCGTTCTACAACCAGCAGGTTGTGGCTGGCAACTATTAGCTCTCTTCGAAGACAACAAATTTTCAAAATCATCGTTTGAAATTAGGATATTCACATATATTACATCATAAATAACACCCAGGCAACAGTGTACGGATTTCAGTTTACAGTGCTAAATTCACATTGGTAAGAAACATTATATGAGGATATAAAACATCTAGAACATAAACATCAAAAAATAGGAGGACCTTATCTAGAAAATGACGGGGACAATACCAGATTTGCGCCATCGGCAATTCTGCTGTTAAGAATGTGCAGAAAGAGATATAAATTCACATTACATTCACTTACTCACTAACTTTTCACCAAAGCTAGTGTTATGTTAATGTACATTTAAATTAATCTAATGAAAAGTCATTAGTGTGAATATTGATATGGACGACACAATGAATCTATGTTCGCACTATTTTACCGATGTCGTTCTGAAAGCTTCCAATTCAGATTTTCCAATATGCAAAGAGAGAAGAATCGCAATCAGCGACAAACGCTGAGCATTTATTAAGCCCACAATCATCGCACATCATTAACTCCTAGAGCAGGTATTGACGAGCAACTGAAACATGTGCACGATACAACTGACTTTCACTTGATACCCTAGTAGGCCTACCAACGGAAAGTGATCATTAATGAGTCTATCAATCAACCTACGAGCCATATCACAAAGACCAGATCACAAAAAAAATAATCTACGTCTTTGCGAGTATATGTATCTAAATATGGGAATATTATATATGCTGAATATCTATAAATGTAATCAAGATAGTGGAGTTTTGGATATCTGATATACCACTGGAATGAAAGGGTAGATAGGTCAGTGTGTGTGACCAATGGTCAGTCAGCCTAGCTGAGGCTTTGGATGTTTGCCCAGCGTTGGGTGAATGTTGTGCCAGCGTCCCAGACGTTGTCCCATCATTTGCCCAGCGCTGGGTTGATGACTGCATATAGACAGCAACCCAGCAAACACGAGGCATTGAGCCGGTGTTGTTTCACTGTTGGGCCACCGTCTACGACGCTGGCCCAACAGTAAAACAAAATCGGTTCAATGCCTCGTGTTTGCTGGGAATGTTCACTGAAGCGCTCCACGATGAATACTAATACAGATAATAAAGCCCTGGCTGATTTGCGTGTTTCCGCTTGGCTGGCTATATTAGCGCTAATCACATAGTCCCCACCGGGACACACCCCGACATCCTGGTGCGAACTTAAGCCCTCAGGGATAGAAAAATATCCCAGAGGAAGGGGTGGGAGCATTGTCATGGGGAGCTGTAGTTCTACTCGTACCATGGCCATGCATGTGATAACCAAAAACAATACATAGCTTCTAAATGCTGAGCCGACGAATATCCGGCTGGGTACATATCCCCATATTTTAATAGAATGTTATTGGAATATTAACTGATTCATTAACATTTTTTACTCATGAAATATAGTGAAGATCTGTAATACAATCACTTATAGAATTTAGGAATGTATGTAGAATGAGCCAATAATATTAGTTATGTTTTTTTGGCATATTTTTAATCATGTTAATCAAGCCCTCAATAATTAACTTGGGCTTAATTAAAAAAGATATATTTTGTGATGTTAATCCTCAAAGCGCTAAATTGAAAAAAAAAATTTTCACCCACTTGAAGTTGTGTCTCGCTATCGCGGACCGCAACTTCAAGTGGGTGAACATTGTTCACATTTGTTTAATTTAAGACCAAATATTTGCAAATCTTGATTTTAAAACACAATAACTGTAACTACGGACATCACTTTAATTTGCAATAGTAGCCTGAAGTAGACGAGAGTGTAGTTTTGACGATTTTAACATTGTATATATACGAAAATTATTTCCGTTCTCAATAACAGTAACTTGATCGGGTAATAAGATGGATTAAAACGACAATAGTCGTGTTTAACGGCGCAAAAGTTAAATGGGATCACAAAATAGATAGACACCTTTTCCGATTGGTTTCAATCAAATTAAATCGTCCACTCCGCAATTAAAGGGTGTATCTCCAGCCTAACAAAATGGCAGATACACCCTTTCAATTTCAAATAATCTCATTTTTATTTTTCTGGATACAATGTCTGTTATTGAGCGTCTCCATGAGGACTACGACACAATGTTGGTTCACAGTTGGACCAGCGTCTTCGACGCTGGTCCAACTGTGAACCAGCATTGTGAGTGCGATGTTGTAGTTGTAGTTTAATTGGTGGTAGTTTGGTGAGTGTGCGGTTTAGAGTTGTCATTTCCTGCCCGGAGGCGACCATAGCTCAGTGTCAATCTGACAGTGTGCCTGCATCTACCCCCCTCTCAGACTGACACGCTGGTCCTGATGATGCTTCATCATGCTAACAATCCACATGTAGGCAGTCATCGTGTAATCAACACCTCACACCAGCAGACCGAGATATGCTTACATCATTTATCTGCATTTGTTTCCAAGTGGTACATTTGTTGCAACACGAAGAACATTAGTTGTAATGGTGTAATGGCGGCAATCAATAGGGGACGCGATATGAACGAAATCAAAAATACTAAAGCTCTATACGAGATCGCTAGCGACACCTGGTGAGTGATCGTCCTACATGAGCGCCACCTGGTGACTATGGTTGAAGTAATGAAATCAGAAATGGGTCGCAAAGTGAATATTTTCCAGTTCACCGGTTGTCAGGTATAAATATGGACATCACTTAATTTGCAATAGTAGCCTGAAGTGGGCGATAGTGATTTTGACGATTTTAACATTGTAATCAACGAGAATGAAGTATTGAAATACTTTAGTGTGTTTTCTACAGACTTTAAATAATAGGCCTTTTCAGCAGCCTAGGTTCCTAGTTACATGTATATGTACAATATTTGTTAAATTATCTACGTCTATACTACACTTTCGCTGTTACAGACCTTAATACTTAGTATGTGAGTGTGACACATTTATACAGGTGGCGGTAATTGCATCTTAAACAGAATAGATGCAATTAACAGAAAAATAAGAGCGCTATCGACAATAGCCGCCATTATTGAACTTATAGGTCAAATTATAGGTCAGTTTAGAAATAATTCAGCCATTATTGAGATTGTCCGAGAACTGGTCATTAGTAACATGCATGACAAATTTATGAAGGATACATGAAAAACGTTTCAAATTATCGCACCCACAAGGTCAAATTATTGACATAAAATCATTTTGGATTTTTTTCAGCCATTATTGAGCTTGTCCGAGAACTAGTCATTTGTAACCTGCATACATGAAGAGATTTGTAAGTTATCGTGCCCACACGTAAATGTTAGTGCCGACGCCGACGCCGAGCTTCAATTGCAATAGCCCACCTTTTTCAATTAAAAATTGAAAGGCGGGCTAAAAAGAGAAAATAGCCACAGATAATTCTGTCCATGGGAGTGCAAAAGTTTACCTGTAACCAATCATGGAAGTATAGCTTCTTACATAAACCAATCAAGAATAACATCTGTCAACCACGTGAACATCTCAGCTAATCTCTACCCGTCATCAAATACACACTTTTGGGCCAAAATTTCTTCACCAATAAAATGTAAGTGATAAGGGCGCAACAAATGTCATTGTGGGGGTTAACCCTTTAACCGCCGGTGCCGTCCCTATTGTTTTGTTCTACATTTTTTATTAGCATATTACATTACAGCTTTTAAACCCCGTTAAAGACTTGACATTAATCAGCAAGATTTGAAATTTGTTGACCTCCATGTTGTCAAATCTGAATAATTTTCACTCACTTGAAGATGTGGATCGCGTCAGCGAGACACAACTTCAAGTGGGTAAAAATTCCAATTGAATAATTTGGCGGGTAAAGGGTTAATATTATATAACATCCAGCTCTGTGGTATTTCGTAATTGGGTTAATTTACCATTTATTTTTTCTAAATTGTATTTTGCATAAATCTGTGTAATTTCCCCCTGTTGCTGTGGTGGGTCGCAGGGGCGAGACATCATCAAGTGGGGAAAATCAATTGCAAAAGCAATTGCAGTGGAGTAAATTATTAAAAAGGGGGGGGGGGGTGATAACCAGATGATAATATCGTTATTGTTGACTAACCTTGTGTTCTTGTAGTCGTTGTTGTAGTTGTTGTTTGGTCCATCCTGGGGGCACACAGTCAACCTGGAGCTGCTGCTCAACACCACCCAACCACTTCTTCAGGCCTGCCAGGTCATCTTCTAAATCTGGAACAAACAACACAGACACATGAGGAATAATAGAACTCAGAACTCATTGACCATAACGCACGCCGCTAAAAATAAAGGTTCTTTAAAAATAATTTTAACATACTAATCAAAGGAGAACCTTTATAAAGGCTCTGTCTGGGTTACATGGTAAGGTACTGAGCTGTCAAAGGCTCTCCCTGGGTTACATGGTAAAGTACTGAGATGTCAAAGGTTCTTCCTGGGTTACATGGTAAAGTACTGAGATGTCAAAGGCTCTCCCTGGGTTACATGGTAAAGTACTGAGATGTCAAAGGCTTTCCCTGGGTTACATGGTAAAGTACTGGGATGTCAAAGGCTCTCCTAGGGTTACATGGTTAAGTACTGAGATGTCAAAGGCTCTCGCTGGGTTACATGGTAAAGTACTGAGATGTCAAAGGCTCTCCCTGGGTTACATGGTAAAGTACTGAGATGTCAAAGGCTTTCCCTGGGTTACATGGTAAAGTACTGAGATGTCAAAGGCTCTCCCTGGGTTACATGGTAAAGTACTGAGATATCAAAGGCTTTCCCTGAGTTACATGGTAAAGTACTGAGATGTCAAAGGCTCTCCCTGGGTTACATGGTAAAGTACTGAGATGTCAAAGGCTCTCCCTGGGTTACATGGTAAAGTACTGAGCTGTCAAAGGCTCTCCCTGGGTTACATGGTAAAGTACTGAAATGTCAAAGGCTCTCCCAGGGTTACATGGTAAAGTACTGAGATGTCAAAGGCTTTCCCTGAGTTACATGGTAAAGTACTGAGAGTCAAAGGCTTTCCCTGGGTTACATGGTAAAGTACTGAGATGTCAAAGGCTCTCCCAGGGTTACATGGTAAAGTACTGAGATGTCAAAGGCTCTCTTTGGGTTACATGGTAAAGTACTGAGATATCAAAGGCTCTCCCTGGATTACATGGTAAAGTACTGAGATGTCAAAGGCTCTCCCTGGGTTACATGGTAAAGTACTGAGATGTCAAAGGCTCTCCCTGGGTTACATGGTAAAGTACTGAGATGTCAAAGGCTCTCCCAGGGTTACATGGTAAAGTACTGAGATGTCAAAGGCTTTCCCTGGGTTACATGGTAAAGTACTGAGATGTCAAAGGCTCTCCTAGGGTTACATGGTTAAGTACTGAGATGTCAAAGGTTCTTCCTGGGTTACATGGTAAAGTACTGAGATGTCAAAGGTTCTTCCTGGGTTACATGGTAAAGAACTGAGATGTCAAAGGCTCTCCCAGGGTTACATGGTAGAGTACTGAGATGTCAAAGGCTTTCCCTGGGTTACATGGTAAAGTACTGAGATGTCAAAGGCTCTCCCTGGGTTACATGGTAAAGTACTGAGATGTCAAAGGTTCTCCCTGGGTTTCATGGTAAAGTACTGAGATGTCAAAGGTTCTTCCTGGGTTACATGGTAAAGTACTGAGATGTCAAAGGCTCTCACTGGGTTATATGGTAAAGTACTGAGATGTCAAAGGCTCTCGCTGGGCTACATGGTAAAGTACTGAGATGTCAGAGGCTCTCCCTGGGTTACATGGTAAAGTACTGAGATGTCAAAGGCTCTCCCTGGGTTACATGGTAAAGTACTGAGATGTCAAAGGCTCTCCCTGGGTTACATGGTAAAGTACTGAGATGTCAAAGGCTTTCCCTGGGTTACATGGTAAAGTACTGAGATGTCAAAGGCTCTCCCTGGGTTACATGGTAAAGTACTGAGATGTCAAAGGCTCTCCCAGGGTTACATGGTAAAGTATTGAGATATCAAAGGCTCTACCAGGGTTACATGGTAAAGTACTGAGATGTCAAAGGCTCTCCCAGGGTTATATGGTAAAGTACTGAGATATCAAAGGCTCTCCCTGGGTTATATGGTTAGGTAGTGAGATGTCAAAGGTTCTTCTTGGGTTACATGGTGAAGTACTGAGATGTCAAAGGTTCTTCCTGGGTTACATGGTAAAGGTCTGAGATATCAAAGGCGCTCCCTGTGTTATAATGGTGAAGTACTGATGTGTCAAAGGCTCTCCCTGGGTTACATGGTAAAGTACTGAGATGCCAAAGGCTCTCCCAGGGTTACATGGTAAAGTACTGAGATATCAAAGGCTCTCCCTGGGTTATATGGTAAGGTAGTGAGATGTCAAAGGTTCTTCTTGGGTTACATGGTGAAGTACTGATATGTCAAAGGTTCTTCCTGGGTTACATGGTAAAGGTCTGAGATATCAAAGGTTCTCCCTGTGTTATAATGGTGAAGTACTGATGTGTCAAAGGCTCTCCCTGGGTTACATGATAAATTACTGAGATGTCAAAGGTTCCCCCTGTGTTACATGGTTGGCATGTCGCACCTTGGCTATCACCGTCAACGATCGCAAAACGCACGGAAAAATATTACAAATTATTAAAAACACTGGCCATTGCTGGACTCAAATGCAAATGTGCTTGAAGCGTCACCGCTATTCAAAGGGCTAATAGAGATATGTCGTGTGAAAAATGAAATGAATCGGGATTTAGGCCACCTTTGTGCACATATAGGCTAAACTGGGCCAGGAGAACCTCCTGAGGATGGTGAGATGATTGAGATGACACTGTCCTCCAGACACAGGATTCGAAATTCGAGCCCTGGCGGTCTGAGGCCGAGCACGCTACCTCTCGGTCACGGGGGCTCCCCACAATACTAACTTTCACACGTGGATGGGGAAGAAACATTTTTGTTTCTTTCAAACCGCCGAGACCGGGAACCGAACCCCGAACTCTGGCGTGAAAGGCAGCGGTGCTAACCACTACCCTAGGGCCCCCGCCCGATATGTCGTGTGACTATAAGAGAAAACTCAGCATGGTGTTTATGTATTGATTCGCTGAATTATCGGTCGACCAACAAAAATAAGGAATACTATTTTAAGCTATAGGCCTAAACCACAACCAGCTATATAGAAATAAAACTGATAGATTCATCACTGTAATTAAAATTTGAAACGTTTTTGTCAGACGGTATTGGGAGAGCACTGAAAATATTCGATAATCAGAATACTTGTAAACATTAGTTATTAAATATAATATTTTAAAACATAAGTCAATAATAGTAAACAACACTGTTGGTGTCGACAGTAGGCATATATAGTTCAAGCATAATAAGTTAAAAATGCACGAAGTGACAACTGATATGAAATTGCAAATATCATTCACCAGGTGGCTCGCTACGATGTGTCATGTGTGCTCAGTAATACCAGAATACGGGGCTGATGCTATTTGTCAGTTTAACTCACCAGGTGGGGCTGAATAACGACTCAGTGCAGATGTTCACTAGATGGCTCTAATATCGAGCGTAATTTCACTTTCCTTTTATAGGATATTACATGATTTTTACTCTAAAACTGAAAGTAAATTATCGCTCGTGTAAGAATCAAAAGAACACTCGTGAAAAGCCCTCCTATGAAGTGATAAAATTGAAAGTATATTTGTGAAAACAAATTGGCTATTAGCAGCATTCAGGACAACAGGGCAAGGGTTTAGGGTTGTTGTAGGCCTAAATAAAAAAAATGACCAACAAACCGTGCCAACAAACACAGGACTAATTTTATTAGAATACTCGCAGGACAAATTATTGTGCACGCGAAATAGGACCTGAAAATTAATCGGTCATTTTGATATTTTCCAACATTATCGAAGCTTTCGTGCCCACAAGGAATGTTATTAAAGTCGATACGACGACTTAAAATAGCCCCGAAACGTTAAAAGGCGGGTTAAAATGAGGGTTAAAATAATAATTTGCCGTTTCACATCTTACTAGTATCTCGTTAAGAGCGGTGTTCTCTAATTTAAAATTTTAATTAAGACACCGGTAGTATAATGGAACATGTTGAATCACTGACAAAACATAGGCATATATCTAACGATTATCTTTAAGACGCTTTTTAAACGTTTTAAAAAGGTTGCTAGTCAATGAATTATTCAAGCTACTTAACCTATAATGTCAAACGTTAGCTATAACAAAATGAAGTGCTGCTTGTGTACTAAAATCATCCGAGTCAATTTGGTGAGCGTAAATAACGAGGCTCACATTCAATATTCACGTGTAATTAGACAATTATAATAGAGTGGTTGATTTGATTTGACAGTCGACACGTCATCTATGGGGTGTTTAGCACGCACGGGTTACCAGATTGACCTATTGACCTCAGCCGTTGTCACTGATTCACCCCGTGTCTGATGACAGACCTCGTCACCCGGCAAACACAGGGCACAGATCTAATGCTGGCTTGACGCTGGGCCAGCGTCGTAGACGGTGGGCCAACAGTGAGCCAGCATTGGTTGAAGGTTCGTGTTTGCTTGAAACGTTTGTCACCACAAAGCTGTCATCATATATCACAGCACAGAGACTGTTACAGAGAGGGGACCCCTGTGTAAGCCCGAAAACGCGCTGATAAATAAAATAATTATTTGATAAAGAAACAGAACGATTTCATACTTCTCTCATGGTGCGCTAAGGTATCGGTAGTTGAATGATTGTGTATAGTTGAGCCAATTTTGAAACAATGTTGTTTCAGCGCTAATGACTCAAAATCTATGAAAGTAGAAGGGGAATTCGACGCCTATAACTATATATGCGTCAGTTGTATGGCTCGGACCGCCATCACATGAAGCCTATGTATACCTACACTATGTCTCCTTTCCCCTTGATCTAGAATTTTCTGAGATATCGTAATGATAATGCTTGATAACAAAAATAGCTCAAGATCACCATCTTCGAATTTGACCTACAGTTTTATCATTTCTATCAATTGTATGGATACAACAAATTGTACGAGCCAAGATTTATCAGCCTCTGTGACCTAGGTAAATACATTGGAAAAAAGGTCAAGGTTACCCATTTTTGAACTTGACCAAGCCTTTATGAGGTCTATTACTGGTATTAGCATGGAGCTGTTAGCTTCACTTGTTATTGAATTATTGTGATTACAAGAACGACCGGACAGACGAACGAGCGAGCGGACGGATGGACGGACGGACAGAGAGACAGACGGAAGGAGAATGGACAACCCGAAAACATAAAGCCTTCGCTCGCTCCGCGGCGGCGAAGGCATAAAAATATCTCTCGTTCAATATCACGCTGTGACACAAGTCCCAGTTATACAGAGGTGGAAGGTCCTTTCCGCCATAATCAAACTAATGAAACTAATCAATTAACAAAAAAGATGAGTCGCGGAGAGCACAGATGTGTTTAAGTGTGCCACACTTACATGTAAATGAAAAATCAAATGCTTGTGATTGAACCCAAAATTGCAAGTGACTCTCCTGTCATAGCAGCCAACGGCTTGTTATTGTTGTAGGAAAGCTTCACGGATCCTTTCTGGCGACCAACTTGATTCAGCTGGTATATCCATGATTCAGGCAGTTGCCACAAAAATAAGAGAAAGGGACGTTGCGCTTTGACAGATCGCCTGGCTGCATGCATGCGTCCAGGGTTCGAAACCCGCTGATCCTGCTTGGGTTTTCAGAGATATATCCTTGTTTCTCCCTTCTCAATGCGACTAGGCGATGACGTTAATGACGGCCTCGTCGAGTTAAGGTTGAAACCAGTGTATCGACGTTAATTTTGCGCAGGGCTACGGGCTGTGCTCCTTCATACAACAAAAATTATCAAAATTCCGATTCGTAAACGCAAGCTTTAAGAGGAAAATAGCGACTATTTTGCTTTTACATTCATGTTCTCTGCTGATATGATGGAATGTATGGACTTCGAATTCTTGTTATGCTAAAATCAGAAATGTTAAATTGCCATCAATCCCAGGTTTATACAAGTAATTGGTGAGCCGGACGCGTGTTCAATTGGAAGCCGAGACTATAAAGATCAGATGACCATGATCATTTCAGACTGCAAGTACATTGCATGACTGTATGTATGGAGCTGCTCATACGAAAGTGTACTAATTAATTAACACCTGTCCTTCAACAAAATAACCTTCTGAATTAAGGCCCATAATATTTTAATACAGCAAAAGCATAACCTTGTTAGTCGTTGTTAACCATGTTAACCGCTAAAAATGTAATAAAAAACATTACTTACTGACATTGCGTTTCAGTACTTCTCCTACATTATTTTGTTAAATTTCATAACAACAACTTCCAATCTAGCTGATGGAACACATCTTCTATTGTAATCATAGTTACCCGATAAAACAATAACAAAAAATATTAGCTATAGAAGTCTCACGATTTGTGTTTAATAGTAAGACATAAACAGATAAAGGAGTAAGACGTTTGTAAGAAAAGAAAGATTGATTATATTATTGATGTATGTATTTAAATCTATGGGCTATCTACAGGGTATAAACTGATGGCTCAAAATAGCTAAAAAAACTGGAGACCACTAACTGTCGTAAAATTGACGACGAAAATCCTAATAACAGATATTTATGCTTATTCAAAAACAATGTTTGGTGGGCCTACAATAGGCTATGTGATGACAGAAAACTGGATCTATGGGTGTTGTCGTTTTTAAGAAGATGTGAGTGATAGTCATTTGGGACACGCGGAAAATGGCCACAAAAAACAGTTCCCAGAATCCGTAAAAAACATGAAAACAACCATATATTAATATATCAGACGTTGGTCAGATATCAAGCACACGCTTGGCCAATTTATTGTATGTCAAAGAAAACATAATAACATTGATCCATTGTTGGTTTTCTGTTGCGGCGGCGTGACATTTTTCTATTATATGTGAGTATTATAAACACGTGAGTACCTGCTTAGTGTTATCATAATAGGTGTAGTACCAGGCATAATGCTATTATTGCAAGTGACAAAAGAGACAACAGTTTCTACAACTCAGCGATGTGGACAGCGCCATGGTGCGTGGCCCCAGGGTGACAATGAGTAAAGCTGGTGTATTGACTAGGGGCTTAGGATCAGCTTGGGCATGTTATTAAGTCCTGGTAATTGGCCTGCAGCTGAACTACATCACATGTACGTTTTCTAACCACCCCCACTCCCTTATCCCATCTTATGATAAAATCCCCATCGATCCAGATTCGCTATTAGACTGTAGATAACAAAACATCACATTAATGATTTGACACCCACCAATAGTTATTCTTATCAAAGTGATTATGTAAGATTCCCTCGTGAGGTGGATACTTTCTTTACTACATCCTACACTGCACTATTGAATTTATTCTAAGAAAGTGTGTGTAACAATGTGGAATAAAACTACCGTGAAGGAAACAGACCCGGGAGATTAATCATGTTAATTATCAATCGTCCATCTGCCATTTCCTGGACAGAGAAATCCTAATCACGATCTGTCAATGTATTATCTGTAACCATGGTAATCATGATCTACGTTCACTATTCATGTATCACGATTTACATTGACATTTCGTGTGATACTCTTTCACGCTGGTGTCCTCCACGTATAATGAATGTACAATGTTCCATTATCAGATTATGGTCTGCTGGGCAATGAATGTACACAGTATGTTCTATTGGGCGATGAATGTACACTGTTCCATTATGTTCTGTTGAACCACCCGAAATTGTAAATTATCTGAACGTTAAGACACCGTCGTATTGTGTCCGTAGATGTCGGACCAGCATTGAAACAACCTGGGAGCATTTAATCTGTTATAGGTCCGGGGATAATGGCCTCTTCTAGGTGCTCCTTGATGGTGACAATGCCTCCACAGGATATTACCCCGTCAGCCCCCGCCCCGTGGCTCGACCCCGCCAGCCCCCGCCCCGTGGCTCGACCCCACCGGCTGGGCGGACTCCAGGTAACATAACAGTGGCCCAGGAATCAGTGTTATTGTTAAGCCAAGAGAGCTTTCTACAGTGGCGTATCCACAAATAAAGTAAGGGGGTGATTAGATATTTTAAGTCATTTGACCCGGAAATGTTAAAAAAAATGAACTTCAAACGGTGCGATGCCTTTGCTGTAAAATTCAGAAATCAGACCTGGGTGAAATTAATGGGATGGGAAATCAGCACTCTGGAAATTAGGGGATTCTCGAGTACACCCCCCCCCCCCCTCCCAACCCCACCCCGATACGCCTCTGTTATTCACCTTTCAAACAGGTTGGTCTGCTTAGATTTGCATATAATTAGCCGGCTAAAATTATATGTAAATCTCAGTGAATTAATCAATGTAAATGGGAATTTAAATTCATTGATGTAAAGATAAACCCGTCATATAACGGGGTATAAATATACCAAAAAAGTCAAAACACGGAATATCCATTACACCACTGGAAACTAAATGTCACACAATGGATAACAATAAAAAAGGAGTCGTTTTTTAGAACTGCATTGTTATTTGAAGGTCAAAATAATCACCGCCCCTCTATTGTCACCCGACAACATGGCGCCTGACAGGTCGTGCTTGTGTGTAGGGCAGAGGAACTCCGCTATCTTTAGAAAATATAACGTTAATTTCTGCCCGTTGTATCGTGTTCAATACCAGCTTTTACTGGGTGTTAGGTGGGCACGGGGTCCTTTAAGTGGGGAGGGACTGTAGCCCGGGGGCATCCTAACCGTGAATGGAGTCACCACATGGGGCACGTGTACGGCGCGTGTAGTTCCCACGACTGGTCTCGACCTCACGCTCCAGAAACACCAACCTAAATGTAACTATTACTACATCCACAGGCCTGAATAATTACACGGGCCACAATCACGAAACGTAAAAACGATGCTGCTTTAACGTTGGGCCAGCGTCGTAGACGGTGGACCTACGTTATAGCAGCATTGTGTCGATATTGTTCAGCTGGGATTTTTACCGTGTTACTATAAGGTGTGTGGCGATCCTATACCAAGCAGAGACTGGTGGTGCAGCGATTTTATTAGCATTTAGCATGTTCAATAACACATACAAATTGAAATACCAGAGATATATTTATATATTCACATGATTAATTAGACGTAAAATGTGTGGTATTTCAGACATATCCCCCACCCGCCGCTACATACCAGGTGCTCATTTATTTGTGAATTATAAATATATATTGTTTCACCCTATATAGAAGGCAAAGTGTCGTAAGTGACACTCAATCGAGTGACACATACGACACTAGAGGAGATACGACTGTTTTTTTCTAACTCAGGCTCTACTCCGTAATAAACGGAAATCGACTCAATCAATGCTGATTTAATATTGAGCTAACATGTACGACACTGGCACAACATTAAAACAACATTGAATAGTGTTTACTGGATATAGACCCAAACTATTATACTGTATTCTGAAGTATCCATACATTATAGAAGGGCTAACACCATACAGTCTCCATTCATGTCTCCATGTCTCGTCATGCTCATCACTACAATGGACTCACACTGGATCCACTTCTGGATCAATGGACGTCTGTAGAATGTGTCATAATCATGATAATAGGCCCTCTAACAGGGTATTCATAAAAAAACCAGTATACATTCTTTGTACATTATAAAGTAGCATCAAATAGGAGATATAAGACCCTCAATTTATAATAGAATATCACACACCGAATACAGCAGATATGTCTAAATAAGGTACATTATAGTATATACCAAACCAACACAAGCTATTCAACCAATGCTGATTTAATGTTGGCTCACCGTCCATGACGTTCACACAACATTAAATCAGCAATGGGTTAGTATCGTGTTTGTTAGGTAATAATGCTAGGTATATAGAAATTACTTCGGGATTAGAATTTTGTAATAATGTGAACAGATAATAATTGTATCACCATCATATAATACAGTGTTTATAACGCTTTCAAAGGAATGACACTATAGTGTGTATTATTAAAATCTATAACCTTTTAATGAATTAATCGAAAACGTCTATTCCGCTTATATCCAACACAAAGAGAATGTGGCTAATCAGGAAAATCATAAATCCATTGAGAAGTGTTGAGTGTTGTATGGCACTTCACCTGGATTCAACCTCGTGTCCACACTTCACTCTTCCCCAGTACTAATCATAGCCGTATATGGTCACGACACTCCATGCCCTTAAATGCCCCTGCGACCGGCAATATAAAACTGACATTTCTGAAGTGAATACCACAATTTGAGTTTTTAGAAATTATAATAATCATTTATAATAATCAATCAGCTATCAATATGTCCATTAATGAATCGTTACAACTTTACCCGTTCTGACTTGCAAGGGGTGAGGTCACTTTAAAGTAAATGTACATGATGGCGTCCCAGCATACTTTTCATTATTTTCAATATCAGCTATTATTTTCACTCTACTAAAGTAATGTCGTTTCCATTCTATTCATTGAATTTTCCAAAGCCTCACTGTAATGTACCGTAGCACGGTCATTAAAACCAAGGATACTACAAATTGTAGTATCCTTGTTAAAACCGATACAACATCAAGTAAGTTAGCTAATTTGAATAGAAGAACTACGGAACCCCATTTGACCTTGTACGTGTTCTACGTAACAATACCTCGCCCCTGATGTTACATGCATACATGGTATACTGTGGTAGGTCTGACAAAAACCTACACGGTATTACACAACTAGAGGAACACAACCCCCTGTTCTGCAACAATAGCACACTGACTTCCCCATCATAGCAAGCCGCAACGCAGAACGTGCAGAAATACATGTATCACGCCAAGCAAGAATTTAGCCAGAGTGCCTGTTTGTTCTCCAGAGAGCCCATAGGTGGATCAATGTTAAGGTAATGTCTCAGCAAGGGCTGCATGTTAAACAACAATGACGTCACTTATCATATCTATCATGTATGCTGCAGTGCAAAGCCTAATGGCAGTAACTGCTCACTTTTCAAGTGAGCAGTTACCGCTATTAGGCTTTGCAAAGCAGTATGCCTGTTTTATGTTCGCGGGCAAAAGAGAAACCTGCTTATCTCAATGTCTGTCTATCCAGAATAAAACGCCGAAAACGAGCACTAACTTGAATCGGTCTTCCTATTTAGCCCCATTTGCATGAAGTATAATGTGATGAGACTTTCATGCAGATATTCACAAAAATCTATCTAATTTCATTCTTACATAACTAAAAAGTTTGTACCATATAAATTATATGTGTTATGAGATGTTATGTTGTCTTCGTAAAAAAATATGTTTTTACATGTTATGACATCACCGTTTGTAAAATACACCAGTAACTGACAAAGTAACGAATCGACTGCTAAACTGCTAAAATATCACTGACGATATTTGGCAGCCTATTATCGGTTCATTCAATAAAATTAACTGCGACTATCAGAGCAGCACTGTATGTTGACCATGATGGCATCCTGGCACACGGTCCAGTGCGTGCGTCAGACCATGGCCAAATTCACAATATACTCGGGTTCTTGTCTACCTACATTATATAGCTGTGGTAACGTCATTCACGAGGCTACGGCACCTACAATGGGTGTTCCAGTATCGATGATCAGACAAAAAACCCTCCTTGATCACACATTATGTGCATATTTTTTATACTTGATACATGATATGTAAAATGCAGTACATTACATCGGTACACTATCCAACTGATGAACATTTTGTTCTTAATGGTAAATGTGTCTTAAGTGGAGAAGTAGACTTCGGAACGTTATTTGTAATAGTACCCGCTTGGATCGGACAAGTGATACACAAATGAAAGTGGGTCGAAAATATAATATACAGGTTAATTGATAACGACCATATGTATGAAACGGTTAGTCCAGTGATTTACGATGTGATTACGATTTGATTACCCGAATGTTTCTTCGTCTTGTTCATCGAGGTGTCAATTATTGCTTTCTATTACCACTGCATCAATGATGTAATATTTATTGTCATTATATTGGTCGAACAATACACTATTGTGGAGGATGATACTACACAGCCACCACATGATTATCTCGAGGGGAATCATCATGATCATGGCTCGAGGGAAAACATGGACGAGGTACATGTGAACGTGGCAAATTTGTGAAACTTATTTTTCAAGTCCCCAAACATTAAAATGTAAAACCTTATTTAGCCATAACCTTAGAGAGAAAATAAGAGACGTGAAAAATAAAAACTCGGTGGCCACTGATATTTAAATTGCGGATATTACGTGATTACACATGCGGTTTTAGACATTTATGTAGCATACATCATCTCTTCATTGCACCCGTCATTAACAAGTTCAATCCAGACAACCAGTTGAACAAGACTTGTCTGCATCAATTATTACTTATACCGAAGACCCATTTTACTTTCCGATGACATCACACACAACTCCTTTATGAACATGTAAAATATATTCTTAAAGATTTACGCGTGGTTTAAATTGTTTTTACCGCAACTTGTTCACACATTAATTTAAACCGTTTTAATTAATTTAAGTTTTACTGTAATCACACCACATTGATATAATTAACTAACTACCACCACATGACGGTATCATGCTGCCGCTGCCTATGATTTTATACTAATAACTTGACCTATTTTCGTACGCGATGGAGGCGTAAATCATTAGAAAAACAGATTGGTGTCTATCGCTGTAATCACACACACACTAATAACAGGAGGTCTGCCAAGTCCACACAGCTGCCAGACTGTAGTGACTATTTTAGTCTGATGTTACACTATGTTATACCAGTACCAGAGTACAGTAGACATACCAGAGACTTAGTCATATGGTAATTAGACTCATGTCTGTAATATCGTCACGAACTATGTTAGCTTATTGAAGTCATGTATTGATGCTGCGCAAAATGTCATTTAACGTATTCATACGTTGTATCGAGGCGAATTTGATCATTTTAAAATAATAAATAACATTTACTTAAATTATATCTCGCTCGTTGCCTATGTTCGCCCCATTTGATAGACATTTACAGAAAAAAATGAGCAATAAAATGTATTTAAATGTAGGTATAATAAATACAATAAAGTTAACATTATATGAAAGTGAAAAAACCTTTACTGTAGCATTATTGTAAAAAAGTTATTTGATATGATCACTTTCTAAAAATTCCAGGTACATTTACACATGCTACATAATTGTAAATGCATTATGAATTTCCCTCTTAAAAGAGCAGCTGCTTGTTACAGTTGTGTCTTATATCTCCAACAAATGCTTTGCATAATAAATGTGATACATTTGAAAAATGGAGTTAATCCCAGTTCTCATTGGCTGGGTCACCGCTACACTGTAATTAGACCTTGTGGCTGTATACGTACAAGCTGATAATACGCCGTATTACAACCGCACAGTAGCCGCGTACGGAGTTTACATTTCGGCTAAGTGGTATAGGTTGTCCAGTTTGTGGACTGGCCTGTGGAGAAGATAAACACACTGTAGACGAGAGAGAGCTGTCTTGATCTGTACTCCTACACAGCTGGCTGCAGATTATATTCCTAAACAACAGGAAATCAGAACACCGGCTCAATATGGAGGGCCTCTTCAGGTGCTGCAGGCCTAAGTCACCACTCAGCAGAAGACGCCAGTACTGCAGGCGTCTTCTCCTAGGTGGACAATTTGAGTCACTTAGAGATAAGAACAGGTTCGTGTTTTAGCTCCTAAGAACAGTGATCAAGATACGGTATCTTAAAACTGTGCCAATTATCAGTACCTAAGACACTTTCCCCACTCAGTCATTCACACAACATAGTCAATGCAATGGAGCCTAACTTGATATAGTGATCACATGTGCATCGATATAATCAGTATTATTACAAGCCAAACGCTTGCGTTAATTTGAGATAGATGACATCTATATTTAAATTGACTTATTATTTTTGATGTTGGTATGTCAAATTAAAATGTCTATATCTGAAATATCATGCTCATTGGGTTGAATGATTCCTTTTTATTTTATACCTTTCAACTTTTAATTTGAATTAGCCATGCATGCGGATTCCACCAGCGCCTTTGCAACCGCATACGTTCAGCTCAATAAGTTAACCGGTTTACCTTATATAATCATTATACAATGAGAGCCGAGGCAAGGCGTAATCAGTGTGTACATTGCTCTCGGTGGCGTTCACTTGCTTGCCTTTCACTCGGATGACCACATGGCCTTGAACGCCTGGCTGATTCTATTCACAGAGCTCTGCCATCATGTCATTTAGAATAGAAAGGTACCACTTTATTGTTGTGTTAGCCCAGCACGTGGTTATACTCGTGCTCGCACTCCTTGCATGATCTGCTTGCCAGTCCTACTATTGTAAATAACACAGGTCTTTCCTCCCTGGAGGAATTTAGCTCTGTCAATATGTCGGCACCTTAAACTTTCCTTAGATCAATATACAATGGATGTCCATGCTCAACAAAGCCGACGTTTTGATATATTATATTCGCCGCTATAATTTCTTCATTTTGGTCGACAATAGTAAATAGAATACGGAAATAAAACCACTCAGTATGTTATGAAATATATTAACACATGCCACAATAGTTTATTTAATACAGCGGGTAATTACATTTTTATTTTTAAATCTCAGTTTCCAATTTGCAGTTCGTTCTCGTACATGTAAGCCAATGCTTTGGACTATTTGGGCGCATGTTTTCATAATACAAATGCAATATTCATGATCAACAAGCTCAGACAAGAGTACAAGCTGCATAAATCGTAACCTCTTGAGTGAGATGGCTGTTGCCGTGTACAATATGTACACTGAAAGCATGTTCTCATTCAGGTCAGACTGGCTTAACGACAATAATCTTCAAGTACTACCACTGACTACCGGGGTGATGCGGTAAGTTGATCTTGCCCTGAGGACCGGAAGTCTCCGGCTTTGATCTTATGTCTATTTATATTCACATGGTTGTGGGCGGTAGATCCGTCTCAGTATCCACACAGAGCTGTAGGCCTACTGGTGGATTAGTATCATATACAACTGTATCCAGTAGTATCTCAATTTATATTCTACACATTTCACATCCTGTATCACATTGAGAGATCAACCATGTTAAGTTGTATTATTCGTATACTCCCAAACATGTTATTTTTAACACACCGTCCGTATTTTACTATGACACACATACAGAACTTATTACAAAGGTTATGTATGTGTGAAATAGTAAAATATTAATTCCTTATGCACGAGGTATAGTAATCATTTTGTCCTTGAGATGAACTCATTTCACGAGCTTGATTGGTTATCTCGAACACAGATGATCAAAGCTCATCCACGGGACCATGAATATACAATTTATTATTTTATTTTATGCCACTGACCGGCGTAGCGATAACATTACATTTTTAGAGCTACATGAATAGTCTATGTTTTCTCTTATCATAGATTCATTAATCTTTTATCACAATTTGGTTTGTGAAATGACCATAATTTTAATTTAAAAAAAAATTACAGCTTAAAATTATTATTTTGAGCTGTTTTTAGTTGTGATAAAGATCTTCCACCCGTCAATGTCTGTGCTTCCTACAAGCGTCATACAAGGATGCAAGGGTCATCAGTTCCATTATTCACAATGGTTAGCCACCCTTGAATCCCAAAGGTTAACCAGGTATATAGATACGGCATGTCACCTCTCTCAGTCACCCAGGATAAGTTGACACCTGATCCATGTCAGATATTAAGTCCTACCAGGCAGCAATGATCCCGTGGAATCCCTACACCATCCACTTGACACTATACCACAGTGAACACCAGACGCTCACATTATGTGGGCTTAATGTTGGGCCACCGTCTTCGACGGTGGCCAACCATTAAGCTAACATAATTTGAACGTTTCGTCTTTTTCTGGGACAGCAGACATGGATATCGACCCAGCACCGTCTATTCACCCAACGTTGAGCCAGCATTGGGCGGTGTCTAGCTGTAGTGTTTGCCAGATACACAGGTCACAAAACATCGCCGTTCGATCAATACCTGTCAGGTAGACTTTTGTGGGTTAGAAAAGGTCGACAAAACTGGTGTCCCGTGGAATCAGATCCATGGTAATCAACCTCAAGAGAACTGTCGTACGTGGAGGCTTTAATCACCGGGATATCAAATCAAATCAAAGTGTTTATATAGTACACATCTCAAATGTCCCGCGGGGGCAAATAGTAATATTATCCATATAATAAAGAGAGATATTACAAGTTATGCTTCTTCTGTCTTAATAACATCAGGACTAATTATTGCGTATACGATGTTCAGTATCGTGAAAAAAATGGTTTGACCACCACAATAATTATTCCCTTCTTTGAAGGCTGTTGCTGTATCCACCAACATAATTGTCGCAGCTTTGAATATTTCAATGCAAACCAGGACAGGTTGTCATGAACGTAATGTTTCAACCCTTATCTGAGAAATAAGATAATGTCATATGTTACAAAACAATCTTTCCCATGCTGTGATCATTGCAGATCGATAGGTAAAACACTGAAACTCGGCGTGTTCTAGCCATGACCTGATGATAACACCAGTGACCCCTGCATGACCTTAATCTCCGGGTCGATATGCCATAACAACAGACTATACTTCATCAAAGTGTTAGATATTTACTCAGAAAGAATAGGACGAGGTAGAATCAATGCATCATTGTCTGCTACAAAGAATAGATAGGAAGCCAGGATCGGAGAAATACTGGAGGTAAAACAGACCGCAAATACGACAGAATGCTCAGAGCTGTACCAACTAGATTAGATATTTAATATCACAGCTACATAAATAGCTTGACCTTATATAGTGCTGATTGAGCATTCTGCTCCCACATATATTGAAAATACAAGGGTTTATCATGTTTGAAGAAAAACAATTTCTATTGAAGTCAAATGACCTGCAGACATTGAGATACTTGTTCTGATGTGAAGTAGATTAGAAAGAGCTACGGTATTCCTAATTCCTGAGCAGTTTATTCCTTCAGGTACATGTATTTTATCTCACAATTAAAATTTTCACCCCTTGAAATCACGTCTCACCATTACGAGTCACAACTTTTAGAATGTGTGTAAAGCAAACATATGTATTAGCTTTATTTAAAACAGAAACAATTGTCAACCTCACATGTTCACCGATAAAAAATATTTGTTGTCTTCAAAAATTCTACTAGATGTGACAATTATAAAGGAAATGGAATGAATGGGGTTTTAAGCAACCTTTGTGCAGATATAAGCTAAATTGGGCCAGGAGAACCTCCTGAGAATGCAAAATCAATGACACTATAAAGAAGGAAAACGTCTGGCCATGCCATCAAAAGATCAAAATGTCTGGCATCAAAGTGTTAAAATGTCTGGCCATACCATCAAAGGGTTAATCTGGGAACAGAAAGTGGGTTAGTTATATGGCCCCCACCCCTGCTGAGAGCTTCTGTTCTTATTCATGAGAACATCTCTTTTTCTCAGAGAGCTCACACAGCATCTATTGGTGTTATCACCTGGTTACGTGGTAAGCACTACTAACACCTTCTGGATCTAGGATCCCGTAATCTGGCTGTAGCTAGGGTTCCTCTAACCCAGCGAACACGGCGCATTGAAACAATGTTGTTTTAATGCTGGTCCACCGTCTGCGACGCTGGCCCAATATTAAACCAACATTGTTTCAATGTGTCGTGTTTGCTGGGTATACACATGTCCGTCTGAGCAAATGTGCGTTGTAATCAATTAAATGATAGGTGAGGCAGCAAAAATAGAAGTCATAATACATGATGATGTAGATGCCGAGTAAAAAGACATTATGACTAAATATCTCATTTATATTCTCGAAGTACAAATGACAAGAACACAACAAACGCGATACGTTTAGCCAATGTGTGTTTAATGTTGGTTCAGAGTCGCAGATGGTAGGCCTATATTAAACCAACATTGTGTTTGATTGGTAGCATTGATGTAGGCCCAAACTTAATGTTGATTACACACATTTGCGATGAAAAAGGTAACACTTTCACGATTTCATCAGTAATATCTTTCGAAGATATCTCAGTTACCATATAACTACAATTTTGTTAAGAACATAATCAATACACAGTTATGTATATAACATATTTCCCAATTTATGTTTTTGCCTTTATCTCTGTACTTTTACTCACATTATATTGCAGACACGCTGCTTTCTCACGGTTTGCTTTGATCCTGGTATGTAGACGGACTCGTTCATTGATCCAGACGCGTAGTACTACGACGGTGAAGATTACAGGGACATCTACGGATGACTCATTCAGCTAAACATGCGCAATCTTTGCGGAATGGTACAGTGTGGGCGCAATGACGGGCCAACGCCTTTATATTTAGACCAGTATTGAGCCAGCACTGGGTCAGCCAGTTGTCTCGGCTGAGGTACCATTCACAAACTACAAACAGGTTGACGTTAGGTTGGGGGACGATACAATATTTACACAGGGGGGACTTCTACAAGGTCACCACCACATTGGATCATCCCACGAAACCCATCTGGAGTTGTCTACACGTCACTATATTATCTTACGAGGACGTCGGTAAAATGCAAAGCGAATGGAATTTAAATATTATTTAAATAATGTAAATGTTCGCTTTATTTAAAACGAATTAGTACAAACAGAAAGCTAAATACCCAAGCTTTTTCAGATTTTTTGTTATAAATTATTATGCGGAAAATGTCGACACACATCGTGCTCACATTTCAAAATGAAGCAGTATCTAGAACGAACTTTTGCTACACATCTTTGTCTTAGATCGGATATTTTGTTCAGGCTGTTTAGTTGCTTGAAAATGACCGCTTAGCGCTAAATTAGACTTGAATGTGATGGAAGATCGTTACAAATTTTTTTCTCATTATATGAACATGATGGGGGTTTCTGGCCAGCAGTGGCTAAGCGGTCGTCATGTAATCTGGGATTTATTAACAATTCAGGCTCAATTCAGGTATATGCGTGCGATAAAAGTGGTTATCGTATTTTCCCCATTCCAATGCTTCCCCATTTAAAAATACTAAATTGATGTGTCTCGCTGTCGCGAGACACAACATGAAGTAGGTGAAAATGTTCAGCTTTGTGTGTGGATCGTACCTTTGAGCATGGTCCTGGCGTCCTGATAACCATTTACTGGAGAGATGGCTTTCTCCAGACTCGTCCACTGGCCGTTCAGCACGTGGAGACGAGAGTTGATCTCCTCCTTCATCTGAGGGTACCTTCTCACCAGCTGCTTAGCGTACTCGTTGAACAGGCGACGCCTTGGTGAGCTCTGAAGCATCTCCTCGTGGTACGTCTGGAAGTAAGCAGATGGAACATAAATAATTAATTGAGTACAAGCGAATCTACTGACACTGAAACACATGTAAGCTAATATTACTACTAGTATGCATATTGGAAGGCTGAACGCTTCAAATATTACAAACAAATGTATAATGCTGCATATGATGTATTGTAATGATTAGCAAATAAACTTAGAATGGTTGGATGATCAGGCGACATGTCACCAGCAGGCTAAATTATGACAGCTGAGGAAGATGAAGCATAACTTTGAATTTCTGCCAAGATAAACCTGCGCTTCGAACTTTTGAATTCAAATAGATTCAATAAATAATAAAATATGCATTATAAACCACATGCATAGTAAATCTATCTAGGGCTATCTGATAGCAAATGCTATACTGATACAAATTGGTTATGTTATTTTATATTCTAGATTAGAGTATATGATGATCTCTCCATGTACAGTGCAGTGCCAGAAGCTAAATCCCTCTACTTTATATACATTTCCACATCTGATCTATGTGGAGGATATGTTTTGTGTGATGCTATACATATATAAGAGGCTAGAGCGGCGCTGAGTTTTAAGGCATGCAATAGATCGATACTGCAGGCTTGTGCACATTAAATCTCTGGCATGAACCAAGCTAAAGAGTATCCACTACATCCTAGTCTGCTTTATGACGAGTACACACGCTCATGGTCTGAGAAACACGCGACTTGGCAGGAGAACAGAGGCCAAGACTTAAAAATCAACCGGAGCAGTCAGAGCAGGCAGGGTGTGAAGACACTTGACCAAAACGTAACTCTACCTCACTTGTTAGACACTGACTACACTCGCTGACGACTGTTTACCTGTGAAGACACGCGCATCTAAACAGTATCATCTCCTAGACTCACATACCTCCCAACCCAACGTGGCCAATCTCAGACCCAAAGCGGGCCAAAGTCACTGACGTTAGTCCAACATTGGGTCACAGCCGGCCCAACATCTCCACTGGGTAGATTGGTCTATTATGCCCCACCCACAGAATAATTACATGTGATGTGACAGCTTGTGTTAATGTTTGGCATTTTGTCTCCTTCTTGCTTGCAAGAGCTACTATTAGACAGGTTTATATTTCTACACACAAGGTGAACTATTATCCATCATGTTGTGTGAATTCACAACACCAGATAAGCAAACAAGTTAAAACTGTCTCTTCTTTGAAATGGAAAACAATATGTAACTAAAACTATATGTAATGATTCATGAGAGATGGTCCATGATTACAAGGAGGTATCCTATTGATAGATGTGATCTTTTGATGCCATTATAAGATCGATGCAACAGGTTTTCACGTTTTTTTTTTAAGATACCCTAATTACACTGGCCATGTTAATGACAAGTCAATTAGTGTTGGTCTGATTGAATACGTTGACCTAGATCTTAAAACAGGTGAATCGTAGCCACTTTGCATGTGAGAAAACTAGGCATGACACTAGAACAAAGGATTCAGTAATGACGTCATCAGGCCTTAGAAGTTCTACAGACTACTGCACGGGGGGGGGGGGGGGTGGCTAGGGTGGTTAAAACATATAATTATTAATAAATAGTAAGCTAATGCCACAAAATATATATATAAGTTGATTGAACGCAGTGCGGACGTGGTCAAAATGTAAAATAAGTAGATTTTTAAGTTCATACTATACGTCCTGTCTGTGTCCTCACTGCGTCCCCACTACGTTCACGCCAGGTTTACACTGCGTCCTACAGCTCCCCACTAGTTCCTTACCACGCTCATGGTTACGTCCTTCACATTCTTACAATGTGTTGGGCGGGGGCCCTAGGGTAGTGGTTAGCACCGCTGCCTTTCACGCCAGAGTTCGGGGTTCGGTTCCTGGTCTCGGCGGTTTGAAAGAAACAAAAATGTTTCTTCCCCATCCACGTGTGAAAGTCAGTATTGTGGGGAGCCTCCGTGACCGAGAAGTAGCGTGCTCGGCCTCAGACCGCCAGGGCTCGAATTTCGAATCCTATGTCTGGAGGACAGTGTCATCTCAATCATCTCACCATCCTCAGGAGGGTCTCCTGGCCCAGTTTAGCCTATATGTGCACAAAGGTGGCCTAAAGCCCGATTCATTTCTTTTTTTACTGCACGGGGTTTAGTGTCATGGCAACAATTCACTTCTTTCAGACGCCCGCTCGAGATGGCAATCTAGCTGTGAGTGAGTGAGTGAGTGAGTGAGTGAGTGAGTGAGTGAGTGAGTGAGTGAGTGAGTGAGTGAGTGAGTGAGTGAGTGAGTGAGTGAGTGAGTGAGTGAGTGAGTGAGTGAGTGAGTGAGTGAGTGAGTGAGTGAGTGAGTGAGTGAGACGTCGAGGTCGTTCATAGCGTAGTCAGCAGCATCAGTATCGCTGTACACTGCAGGTCTTTGAACAGTTTGGAACACTGCAAAACACAACCACTATGGCGTGGTCAACGGTGGCGCAGACGTTGATCTAATAGTGTGTCGACGTTACCCCAGCATCTGACCTTCACTGGTGATGCATAAAACAAACGGTTTTTGTAAAGCAGAAGATGCCTTATTTAGGTACAATATATATGCCAGTGGGTGGTAGTTTTTTTCTTGTGGTGGTGATTGATGAAGGGATCTCGTGTTGATGGTGATGGGGGTACTGTGTAATCCAAGCAAACGCGAAACGTTGCTCTAATGTTGATTTATTGTTGGGCCAGCGTCGAAGACGGTGGACCAACAATAAATCAACATTGGATCACGTAGTAGAGACTACTGTTGTATCATGGGAGCGACAAATGTATCACGAATATGCAACAAGGAGCAGCATAAACATGATAAACTACATGAAAAAAAACATATTTTAAAACCGCGTGATATTCTTTAAATATAGTACCAGAAATACATAATACAGTACTGGCAAGAACTGGTGCAATAACACCTAGGCCTTGAAAAAAACTAATTCCTGCAAAGTTGGGAATTGAGATTTCGCATGACTTTGCTCAAATTGTGTAGGCCAGAGGACATGCAGCGCTGATGGTATATTAAAAATGCACAAATAGCATCAAATATTCAAATATGATAAACAATTGACAAAATAGTGTATGGAGAAGTGGGCATAGGAGATGATTTTCATTGTCCGGCCTGTATGACCACGGGTCATCTAGGAGGGGTCAATTAAGGACAACGTCTATTTTCACCATCAATGCAGTCCACGTATATTAGCATTATTGGTTTAACGTTGGCTGACGTCACTTAACGTTAACCCAACTTTGAACCAATGCATAGTAGGACTCTTCGCACCAGTGTGAATTATCAACAAGGCTTCTGTAGGCTTTGCAAGCTGCCAACTCAAACAATACTTTATCCTGTAAACACTCGACACATCCCGGCAAACATGTGACATTCAGCGAGTGTTGTATCAATGTTGGATTAGCGTCGTGGACAGTGGGCCTTATTGATACAACAGTGTGTCAATGTCTTGTGTCACAGTCTATCATATGATATCTAAATGTAGCACATGAACAGAGAAGCTGCTCAGGTGGTCCATCCTGATTCGCCGATAATCTGGGTCGGTGACATTATAGTTGTATGACTTGACGGGAAATGTCAGTGAGAAGGTGCATTATTGGACATGTTGGAAGCTATCTACATTCTATTACGGCGAGCGCCCTAAACCTATTCAGTTATTAACGTATACGGTAATGGGAGGAGTGTCTTTAACTATTCCCTCCTGACAAATTGTAGGAGCACTCCGCTCTCATACTTAAGTTAACAGAGAGTGACAGAGATAATAAGCCAACAGAGGTTATCAGAAGTAAGGAGCATTGGAGCGACGGGGCGATCTCACTGCTAACAAAATGTTATGATGAACTATTGCATTGCAATTGCACTGTACGACGAAAAGATTACCCCTGCCCATGGCACGATCTATCAAAATAATGTACAGTTCATATTATGATCGTTAAATGTATGTTTAAAATCAAATTAGGGCATATACCTTCCACGATAATCTATTGGCTAGATAGTGTTATCATGTGTATACATATAGAACCTAAAAGAATGAAAACATTACATACTATCCAGTTTACTTATCATGCTTATGGAATAATTATATTAATCTACTTTCAGGAAAAAAATCATTCCGATGGAATGGCTGAAATATTGTCTCTAAACAGATGACAAACTGCCTAGCTGCACACATTGCCTTCTATTCCCACGTCACATTATCACTGATTATACCTCAGGTGACAGTCGACGCTATGGCATGCCTGGAAACCCTTACGCCTACCATGCCTAAGAGGACAGAGTTTTTATAGGCATTATCATCGTCGTGCGCCATAATAGAGCAGAAAGACAAAACGTCAACGAGGCGGCGTGATTGTGATCTGTGTAGATCTGTGGGTGTGCCAGCCTGAGATGACAGGCAAACACTGGCTCAATGCAGGCAAACGTCTGCGACGTTTGCCTGCATTGAGCCAGTGTTTGTACAACTGTTCTCCAAATGCATATCACACGGACACGTCTCTGGCTTGCAATGTCAGGTGAAATGAGAAAGCCACACATAGACCAGTCATCCGTCACCATGGTCACAGCAGCGCTATTTGTAACCCAAAACATGTGTAGGCGTTGGGCAGAATCCTACCAGCTATAAAATGTGATGTAGCTATATATAATTTTGTGATTTTTTATGATTCTGAATCAAAATGGGTATTTTGATATGGTAGATTAACTATACCATGCATATCACATGATGTTATTTTGATCAATGGATCTGTACAATAACTCCATGGTTTCATTTTGTGCACAACATCCAATACTATATTATTTGCTGATACATTTACATTGTTATAATGATAATGAAAATAAACCAGTTGATAATATATTTTGTTCATAAATCATAAAATCAATGACATCGGCACTAAATTAATCAAGTCAGATTTCTTAACGCTCATAGGAGTCACTTGAACAATAATACAGTAGTTAGGCATATTATGCTTTCAAATAGCTCATTTACAAAAAGAAAGAAACTATGGGGTAAAATACTAAGTTTTAACATTATGCACTACGGGTGATTAGCCTCAATCTATCACTTGACCTTGAGTCAGACAAGTTGTAAAAAGCAGTCGATGCCGGTGGCTGCCAAATTATGTGTGTGTACACGAGCTAATGAGAGTAGAACATCCAGAGATTAATGACGGAATGCGGATCTAAAGACGATCCCGATGATGGATTATTCATCATTACAGGACAACCCACTTAGTGGTCACACCTAGGAAAAGTAGGGCCAATCTGCCAACACTACACCAACATAGGCATTACGTCTGAGCCTGCAGGAGACCACGCTGTTGGTTTAGTAATAAGCTAGGTCGTGACACCATTTTCTCAATACTATAGTATTCTCATAGTATTCTCATAGTTCATAGACATCGATAAAAAATCCCAAAGAACATAGCAAGCATACATTTATAATCCTTTCTGGGCCATTTTGATTCTAAACTGGTCCAAATTAAAACTAAGATGAAATTAAATATTTTCAAATGTTATTTTGTATAGAAAAAGGACAAGCTTAATTAACCATACAACCTATTTGCAAACGTTTAATGGCGCTGAGAAATTACTCACTGATTCATACCACTGCATAACCATTCTTATGGAATCATTTCAGGATCTTTCACGTACATGTGCATAATATCTCAATAGCAGCTCTAGATATTTTCGATACATATCTAATTCAGAATGAATATACATCCCAGATATTCGAAGAGTTTGAAGCATTACATAATTATACGGACGAACCACTTCCCAGGCCCTGTTTAGCCTGTATGGGCACAAAAGTGGCATGAAGTCCCATTGATTCAGACCAGGGATTCAGTTTTCGCCGTCAAGGTATGATAGGCATATCCCTCATCACACCATCCCTGCATTGAGCAGCGTGGCATTCTGACACGACCCCAGAAATGACCAGAGACAAAAGCTGCAGGTTTTAGACCCTGGACTACTCTATTATTAGATGTAATGAGTTAGGGACGCGGATGACTCATCCTCTCCAGGATTCAGACCTACATACACAGTCATGCATACATGATAACGCCAATCATTGATCCAGATTCTGTTTGTTCCAGTACCACGCGCACTGCACGTGCAGGCCCCACATGAATGGACACGCTAGCCCAGCGTTGGTTCAATGCTGGCACAGCGTCAGAGACGTTGGCCAGCATTGAACCAACGCTGGGTCTACATCAGTATAATTATGTCGTGTTTACGGGTCCGATTTGCATCCAAGTTTCATTTGGCGCTCCCTCGCACGCGCATTCCTAGCAGAGATGGGAGCATCAGAGCATGGCCAATTACTGACCATATTGATTTGCCTCACTAAGCCCTCTATGTGGCCATTGTACCACGTGTCCATTACGTGATAATTAACCCTACAGCAACAATATACTCAATTACAGACACGGAACTTTTAGTTTTTTCGGATTCGATTTTTATGTGGGATAATGTGATATTGCGGACAGAATAGATAGTAGACACAGATCTAAAATACAAATTTGAAAAGTTATAAATTTTATCATGTTTATGGGATGTCTTATCACTTCAATTTATTCCCCATTTTTTCAACAATCCATACTTCATGAACACCTGAATAAAAAAAACATATCAAACAGTGGAGCTTTAAGAGCGAAACCCAATTACACATGACGTCACGATATAGGCCAAGTCATGCTATATCATTTTTTACTACATTTTGCGATTGTCTTCACTTTAATTAATAATCGACCAAATAGTACTTGAAATAAGCATAGTTGAAATCGTTTGTCTAGCAAATAAGTTTGCAAAGCTGTCGATACTGACACTATTTCGCCACGAATACACCACAGCCTGAGCCATGATGCATGACAATGTCCACTTTTTAAAACAAATCGACAAAATGACAAAATAATCAGGTGATTTCACCAGTAGACACGCAAGTAGAGATTTGTAAAGGGACTCCGTGGGATGACACCAATTTTGTGTCTTTTTGTTTTTGTTTATGAAGCAGTGTATCCCAAACATCATGATTTTGTTTTTTTCAAAATTATCAGATTTTCCAGCGTTTTGCAGACAATCAGTGCTGCAGTCGTATCCCCCATGTCCTGATTTTAAGACACCAATTAGCGGCGACTGTTTTTATGTGCCGTGGAGTATGATTTGATCACACCCTCTGAGACGTGGTAATTTGTGATAAAAAGTTTTGTATATGGTAGATTCTTGTGTTTACATGGCAATATAAGACCTGGAAATATAACTAGTTTAGTCTTTTTCGGTGGTTTAAAAGTGTTTTTGGAATGTTTTGTATTTTTAGTTAAGATCAGTAGGCTATATAGCTTCGTATACAGATATAAATACATATTAAAAATTGCCAAAATTGAAAATTATCATCCCACGGGGCTCCTTCAATGTTTTAGATTATTTCATTAGACCCATGTTTTAGAACATGAGATATAATCTAATACATGTCAGCTACCCTACGTCTGCCACTCTGCACAAGCTCACATCTCCACAAAACACATAATCCCAAAGGAAAACCATGGGAACACTCTTATAGCGGCCGCATCGAGTAGTAATACCGTTATATCACTGCCCCGTGGATCATTTCTGCTATTTTATCCAGACTAGATGGACTTTATTTTTAGCTGGCTTTCTAATCTGAGAAGTACTGTTACTTCGCCACATGGTAGCGGCTTACTACGGCATACTACACGTCCATGGCAGCCTCTGGATATATTGATCCACAGGTGGACATGCGTCCTGCAGACAGCGAGTGGCGGAGCAGGCCGACATCCTACTGTTATATAATACACATCATCAAGGCTGGCAAAGGAACAACTCACACTAATTTAGCCGATATAACGGCGATATCATACAGCAACGTCGTATCCAGCAAACACGAGATATTGAGCAACGTCCTGGTTCAATGTTGGGGCAGCCCCGCAAACGGTGGGTCAACGCCAAACCGACATTGGGTCAAGGTATTGTGTTTGCTGGATATGATTAAGTGGAGGGTATGACACGAATGATCCCCTAAGACTACGATACATTGTAGTTTCGCTCTTATATTGCGGTAATCCGAGATTTTTGAAATATCTATATTCTATAAAATCATACTAAAGTTAATCACCATACCCAGTGATACCGTAGTGTGTTAATGTGGACATATATGTATTGATATATTATAAAACAGACCAATGAACCAGCTTGACCCTTTCAGTCCTGAATTTACCATTGTCATCTTCATCCACTACAAGCCGCGAATTGCTGTCGCAATTCCCGACTTGTAGTGGATGAAGATGATTTGATGTGGTATAAAAATTAAAGAAAATTACAATGTATTGGTAAACCCGTTTAATGGAAATTTCCATTCTAAAACCCTTCGTTGTAGGAAAATTAATTATGTTTTCATGGATGTGAAATGATGCTTTAATGCATCGTGAGGGCTTAAAGTGTTAAAGGCCTTTTATTACATGCAATAAATATTGCATTCCAACATTAATGTTTCCATCGTATGGAATAATGATTAACCTTGATTATTGCTGAACCAACGTCAAAATCAATTAGCAAATTAGTCGCCTGCTTAACCTGAAGCAACCAAAAACTAATAACGCAGGGTCATTAGGTCAATATATATAGTAGGGTAATAACTTCTAGGATTGCATCACCAGATCATATATGGATACACGCACCATCCATTATTTTGTATTATCTTATATATGATAAGATCATCCAATTAACTCAGTTGTTATATAAATTAGGGGGTAGAATACCATACATGGGTCTGACTTCTCAAGCAGAAGCGTTGTTTCTGAAAGTCATCGGCTGGATGATTTCCTCATATCAGTGGTATCTACTATCTACATGGTGTGACTTTGTCTTAGTAATTTCTACATGATGTTACTCAGTGATTTTTTCTTGATGTGACTCGGTGATTACTACCCGATATTTCTACATTTTGACTGACCTGATTAAGGTACTTCTCAGACAGAGAAGAGCTGTGTCTGAGAGTCATCAGCTGTATATGACTCAGCCAGTCAGTCAGCTCCTTAAACTGCTGCATGAACTCAGTGAAGGAGACTCTGCTGTTGTTAATGACTGGATCATCTGATTCCCAAGACAAATCGCTCTCTGTCGACTGAAAAATAAAACAAAACAACAAGAATAACAACATGAATTCCTCTAACAAACACGCACATTAATATACTATCTATACATTAACTCTTACAGTGCGGGGATAGATTTTAGTCGTCAGAATCTGACGTCTGTGGACGTCAGATTCTGACGACTAAAGTCGATCCCCGCACTGTAAGAGTAAAGATATTTCTAATGGCCGTAGACCAATAACATAAGTATTCAAATGAATCAGAAAGAGCTAACTAAAACATTCATGATCATTTCAAATTGAAGAAACCCTTCGGTTTCAAGGCTTATGCGAAAATATTTCGACGCTTCAAGGGTTAACATGAATAACTATATTGTAAATTATTGAAATCACATGTGGTCATCTGTCGGCTTACATTACATTACATTACGTTACATTACGTTACATTACGTTACATTACGTTACGTTAAACCACATTACATTGCAGTACATTATATTACATTACACTACCATCTCACGGTCTGAGTATAATATTCATTAACAAATGAAGATTGCTTGCACAACTGATTCAGTCTTTCAGTTTCTAAGTGATGAATACCGCCGTGTTGCACTCATCAACCTCAACTGCCCCCATCTTATTATGACGGTTTAATTACATGGCCAGTATCATCACAAATACCACTCACTAGTTATATGTGCGGGTAGACAAACTGACCCTCATTATGAACAATAAAAATAACGCGAATAACCTGAATAACGCCAGGTAAAAAAAAAAATTATATATTGGTGTTATTTATGCATATTATAAAAAAACATGCCATAACCAGGATAATTATGACGTGTATACTTCATGTTTTATTTTTAAACATTTTATCACTTGATGTTTAATTTATCACTTGATGTTTTATTCATAAAAATGCTATCACTATGATGCGTACACTTAGTTTTATTTATTAACATGTTATCATTATCATGATTATAATGTGTACACTTCATGTTTTGTTGATAGATCACAAAGTGTGGTAAAATAATGGGATTTATTGATATAATCGACTGATATTAAAGTCATTGTGAAACTTTGTGTGACAAATAATGGAGTTCTAGAATAAACTATCGATAAAAGATCGATCATGGTAAAGTAATCAGCTTTACATTTAAGTCGATGTCAGTGGACATGAATCAATTGATTCACAACAAACATAAATAATGTGAGCGAAAGTGTCAATCTAGGTTTCCCAGCAAATACATACACGTTGACCCAATGATGACTCAAGGTTGGCCCAGCGTCTGCGACGCTGGGCCAACCTTCAATCATCATTGGATCAATGTAGTGTGTTTGTGTGTGTGAATGTCATGGTAAATGAGGACAAAGAAGGCGTTATCCATGCATTAAACTGACCAACACGCACATGAGATGCCACACAAAGGCCTCTGCTGTGTGGTTGTTTAGGTCATGTTTGCTGGACATGGGTCATCTTGTCCTCACGCTGACCACTCTCGTCAAACAGACAGTTTCCTTCCAATCTAAATGCGTTCAGCCTATGACAAATATTTGTATCATGTGTTGCCATAATGTAAATCCCTGACATAAACAATTGACTGGATTTGTCGACTTCAATAATAAAGCGTGTATGTGTTTGTCAAATCAAGATCTATAATAAATTATATTAATATTTTTTCCATTCTTGACGGTTTCGCGAATGGTAATCATGATAATGAGATTATAATAGCTCCAGTATTTAATATCATGGTTTATATAAACATCACCCAAGATGTTTATTTTCAGCCAGATGAATGGCTATGCACTCCTCCCATTCATATATAATGTATTTGAAGGGAGGTGATGAATGCTTTAACCATGTTAGCCCCTTTAATTAGGTCGCATACATTGCGTGCAGTGGTGAATATATTAATATAATTTTTTTATTAATTTGGCACTATATTCAAATCAATCAGAACTATAAAAATAACTTTGAGTGAACTACGCCTTTTACAACTAAAGTAAAATAAGTAAAATACAAAAATGATGAATGGGGATTTAGGCCACTTTTACAAGAAAATAAAGAGATTTTGCCATGGTGTCATAAACTGTGTACAACTATTCTTCAAAGTATATTACGCTCTAACTTCTTGTAGTTTAACTAGTAAACACATTTCCCTGCTTAATCTAGAAATATATAGGTTCATGTAGCCCAAATATACAAATATTATCTCCCGCTCTACCCCATTATAAACTAACTTTACCCCATGTCAGTATATTTCAATATTTATCCCTCTCCGCAAACATATCGGCCAAGGTGCCCAGTATTCTATGAATCTCACGAAGACCTTCACTAAGTTGTTGACAGACATAAAAGCGACCTTATAATTTGCAATAAAAGCTGCTTAATGGGTGATATAGCATACCACTCGACGCTTAATGTGTGTAATCAGGTAACGTAAATTCTCAAGGACAAGTACAAGGTCACAGCTATGAGTCAAACACTATCACAACTCTTCAAGCCACATCACATATTTATATTATCGCAAACAAATAAATATAGCACATAATATCAGTCGCGATTTATTTGCTGATTAAAAAACCAAACGATTAAAACGAACGAACAATTGATTGATTGATTGATTGATTGATTGATTGATTGATTGATTGATTGATTGATTGATTGATTGATTGATTGATTGATTGATTGATTGATTGATTGATTGATTGATTGATTGATTGATTGATTGATGGATGGATGGATGGATGGATGGATGGATGGATGGATGGATGGATGGATGGATGGATGGATGGATGGATGGATGGATGGATGGATGGATGGATGGATGGATGGATGGATGGATGGATGGATGGATGGATGGATGGATGGATGGATGGATGGATGGATGGATGGATGGATGGATGGATGGATGGATGGATGGATGGATTGATTGATTGATTGATTGATTGATTGATTGATTGATTGATTGATTGATTGATTGATTGATTGATTGATTGATTGATTGATTGATTGATTGATTGATTGATTGATTGATTGATTGATCGATCGATCGATCGATCGATCGATCGATCGATCGATCGATCGATCGATCGATCGATCGATCGAACGAACGAACGAACGAACGAACGAACGAACGAACGAACGAACGAACGAACGAACGAACGAACAAATGAATGAATGTGATCATTAGAAAAGTTTACTAACTGGGAGCTCTTGACAAAGATGAAATGATAACATATATAGCACATACGTTCAGACATAGGACTCGAGCCCCAAAAATAAAAGATTGGAGAGTATAGTCGCTACTTCACGGACACCGGGGTAGTATGAAAGATAGTAAGATCAACAATAACAATTATTAAGGATCCTGTAATCTGGTAATGGCTCACCATTTTCAGAGCTACTGATTTATTCAATAGAACGAAGGTCAAAACCCTTCTGAGGAGCTCGTCTTGGTTCATTTTCTGTGTGTGTTGCTGACAGTGTCAGCTGTCGCTTAATCATGCTGATAAGATAAATCAAGGTCAATGCATAACAGAAGCTTGAACGGATAACGCAGAGATAACGCTTGTCGACAACTATACTGACTACCAAGCTGTCCTGAAATCAAATTGAGTTCACCATGTTCAGATGTTCAACAGGTGTATATCATATATGTGACTTAGATCAAATAGTTCTTCGTGACCCACGGATTGAACCATATTTTTAGTACCCGGGATGTTATACAATGTGTGATAATAAATAATATTTATCAACAAGTCAAAAGTTTTGTCAATGACGCTCATCAGTTCAGTAACTGTTTATATAATGTTGTTTATTATATGTTATCTTTCTATATAAAATAATAGTTATAGTGATGTGAGAGAAGTCCCCTCTAATCACTGCTAATGGGTGAGCATAGAGTATAATATACCATGTAAAAACAGACACGTAGAGGCAAATCAAGCTAAAATACAAGTACAACGTCATAATACTCAAAAATAAAAAGATATAAAAAAATAGTTTGTGGTGACAATCATGTACGTTTATTTTTAGGATGCTTCTCATTTTCTAATTGATGTATTAACCCTTTGACTTCCAGGCCGGGGTGCATACCAGGATCCAAATATACTGGTGTAGGAGTTCTATTTTTCGTCATTTGAAGCTGGAATTGCTAACGCAATTTCCAGCTTCAAATGACGAAAAATACATAAATGTAGTATATATTTGACGAAAATTTGTGTCATTTTATGGTTACGTTCATTGACGAATGACGACGGAAATTTCCGTCATGTATGGTAGTGAAAAGGTTAACTATTCTTTCGTTCCCCAAAATTTAGAATACCGCTCTTTTTTCCGTGCTCTAAACATACATGTCACGTGGTAAAGGCGCGCAGTTCAAGACTCGATGATTTCCAATGTCATTAGACGCATTACGTACGCTAGCATCTTTTTTTTCTTAAACATGTTGAAGTATCTGCTGCTGTTTTATTTCCTTCGTTGACTTGTAATGACATTGTAATTTGGTGATTGACGTAGAAGTACATGGAGTGTGTGACCGTGACAATGTCAGTGTCACACAATACATGGATGTACGTGACAACGGCACCTCGTGTAGATGGCATGGTTTTGGCCTGCACCCAGCCTCCTCTGCTACTAAGCACTCATTGCCGCCATACCAGAGTCCATTTAGTCCCCACAACCACTCTCCATGTTTTGTTCTCATGTCCTGGTAATTCCAGGCTACGTTATGTCCATAAAGATGGAAGACAACAATACCATGAATTGGTGGTATTTCCTGCTACGTCTTTACATAAACATACTGTCAGTGAGCATGCCATGGCATGGCATGGCATGTCATGCTCAAATGCTGATAGTACGTTAGTGCCATTTATTTTGTGAACACTCAACACTTTCAGTATACTTTTATTGTACTTGCACAGTTTATAGTGATGTCTATACAGATCATGTAGGCCTACTAATCATTGTTCACACATTTACAGTGTTACTAATAAAATCACCTACGACCTAAATAAGGACATCGAAACTTTCATTTCAAAGTTTCATCTCAATCTACCGCTACGCACATTTACATTCAAATCAAATACAATAATATATAATATAATATAATATAATAAGATATCACAGAATGTGATATATGTGAAGATTTAGTATTCTTCAGTGATGGCAGTCTGTGATCGATGTTAAATGTATACATATCGTGTTAGGCGAAGCCAGAGTGGGTAAACATTTTGATAACTGCGTTGTATTTACACATTTGACCATTTCACATTCTAGAATTGATCGTCTATTTGGCAAGTGGTGTACAAACATGATCTAACATTGTGCATGGAATCCTAAGTTGTTTTCAATTTCGCTACTTCAACGTTATGGTCAGATATATTGACACTTCTTTAATTCATTATTATAAAAGAGACTATTTTCAGCTGAACTAAAAAAACATTTACCCCACCGCCTGTTATTTACCATATTTACAATACATTGTGTCTGAGCTAGTCTCAGTGTCAGGTTTTTTACTACTGTAGTTTGAAAGAAATATTGGCCGAAGTTGTTCAAATCCCTTGGTATTTTAATTGATTTGCTTTAATTAATAAACAACAGATCCCCCCCCCCCCCTCCAACATGTGTGTGATGAAGGAGTTCAGAGAGACGCCACTTTATCATCAACTAACGTTTAATCAATCCGTTAATGTAGTGATCGATATACTTAACCCTTTCAGGCCTGAATTTACCATTGTCATCTTCATCCACTACAAGCCGCGAATTGCTGTCGCAATTCTCGACTTGTAGTGGATGAAGATGATTTGATGTGGTGTAAAAATTAAAGAAAATTGCTATGCATTGGTAAACCAGTTTCATAGAAATTTTCGTTCCAACACCCTTTGTTGGAGGAAAATTAAGTCTGTTTTCAGGGATGTAAAACGATGCTTTAATGCATCGTGAGGGCTTAAAGGGTTAATCACACTTATCTCACCACAGATGTAGTGGAGGGTTAAATAAGGGCTGCCGATTTCTTAAATCCCTATGGGTTTTTGATGACGTTATCGACTTATTAATTGTTTCTTCATTGACGAATGTAAAGTACGATATATGAAACCGTATGTGTCACATTTCGTTTGGTAGTTACCGATTATTATCATGATTATAGAGAAGAAACATTAAATACACAAGCCTGTAGTACTATTAAACAAATCGATTTAATAGTTTTTTCGATCAATACTGGCCAGATGTTGGACTTAACCAATTTATTTTGTATATTTCGCTCACTAACACCTGAAGTGTCCTATCTAACAATCATTTGAATGTTAGATAGAAACATTGGTTTAAACACATTTATTTCAAGATTACAGAACAATACATTATAGAAACCTTCAGTTGCGAGGGACGATTGAGAAATGTAGGCTATTTAGTAATAGCTCATTATCACTTCTTCTAAGAATTTATTATTTTAATTATTTTTATGTTTCTAAGCGGCGGTATTTTATTACCAGACTACAAGCAATACAACCCGAAGAAGCAAAGACACGCTGGTAAAAATGGTGAACTATGTCTCAAAATGAACATGAAATGCGAAGTTTTATTCCCAACCATATAATACCTCAAAAGGCATGGTCCAGTCGCAGCGCGGGGTTCCCTGTTACGATCATTTATAGTGTGGTTATAATAGATTATTCATAAGACCACACTACGACAAATCACTAATCACCACACATCGTATGAGCGAAAATTATATTTCTCATCCCTCTGTGAAATGATGACAAAACGACGTGTGTAGATTTTCAGAATGTTGTAGATGTATCAAAAGAGCCGCCGATTAATGACATTTTGTAACTTGTCTGGAGCAGGGTGAACACAATCAAAGGACAAATTTGAGAAAATTGGAATAACAATTAAGTGTCAGTTGTACAATCAGAAACTAAAAGGCTGAGGGGTAAAAAAGATGATCGAAGCTTTTTTACAGGATGTCTAGATCCTAATCAGCCCTTTGCAAGTCACGGCTGTGAACGTTTATAATCCTTTTATTATATATTAACCTAGCACTTGTAATAAGTGACTGCTTTAACATGGTAAAACAAACAGATTTTATAAAAAATATATATCTTGACCTGCTGACTGACAAACCTAACTAACTTTCACTCCCTTTTAGTTGTGTGTCGTAAATTTTAAAGCGACAAGATAATTATATTTTTCACCAATTTAACTTCACGACGTAGACTTTGAGAAATCCTACACGTCGTGACTTAAGAGAATATCGATCAGTGCAGATAAAAATACTATGCCTAACTAAACTAATATTGCTTTGCTATTTCATTAAGCTAGAAGATGACGTACATAGCGTATGAACTGTTCCACAATCAATCCTAAAATAATGGTCGTGACAATTTGTTGAATCTGAACAATTCAAATCTGCGACGATGGTGGGCAGACAGTCAGTCATTCAGTTGCAATTGACTTTCAAGAGATTTTAGTTACAGCAATTTTTAAATATGCTGCAGACCGGAAATGGTTGACACACGTGATACACGCGATATAAGGATTAGGTGGTGGCTTTCCCTGGTGGTGGATGTTGGCGTAACATTACCAGATATTCGTGTCACCATTCACACACAGCGGCGGAAGCCCAGCAGACACAAGACGTTGAATCAATGTTGGTTTAACGTTGGTCTACGACGCTGGACCAACGTTAAACCAACATTGATTCAACGTCTTGTGTCTGCTGCGAGGAGACGTCGTAACAACCTTGACCTTGTGGGTCGCATGTCAAACAAACTGTAGAGAGCTGTGTTAACTCCATCCTGGGAAAAAACAATGTCACATACAGGTCCCCTAACTCAACGTAAGCTGATCCAGTCGAGACCCCTTCTATAACGCCGTGATAATATACAGCTATCTGTGGATTAGGATAACTCACATGGTTACCAGGTTATCCAATGTGGAGATTAAACCTGACACTGTCACTTATGTAACGTTATACGCATTTCACCCAGTCGTCCAAATTAAAAACATGTATTACGTGTTTTTATATCTACAATACGTAAATGATATACACCATGTACACCGATAGAAATAGCAACCTTGGGTATTTGGGTGCAAATAAAATTGAACAATAATTATGTCATAAAGAAAGTAATTGCACAGACAACACCACTTCGACGCGGGTGATCCGTAAATGATTCGCGAAAGACTTCACCACATCTCTCCAACTCTGTGAGATTATCTATACTAGAAGTTACTTCATGTATATAGTCTTGTTAGGTTTTATATATGACAAGAAAGAGGGCTATAAAAGTTAGCTTATTTATTTCCATCTACCATAATGTTTACCATAATGTTTCAGATTTGTACAGAGCACATCAGGTAGGCCTATGTTATTGCATAATTCTATTCGCTATTCAGGTATTTTATGTATTTTCTTTTAGTTGCTTAGGAATGTACATTACACATATATATCAGAGACAAACAAAATGCATGTTAATCTCATCATATTTTTAGAGACGCTTAATAATGGGTTTTGACAGAGGCAGACCATCAGGCAGACTGTTCACCTCAGCATGCTTTAGAGAGGCTGATGTTACAGCGGGCTGCACAATGCCGTCTGCCTCATTTGAATAATTAGTTTGGAGAGAAATATAAATTTATCGACCGTCCATCTGAGTGACTGGACTGGGATGCTTTGTTAGGGCGGTGTCCTGTTCCTGGTACAGGATTCTGAAGCACGTGCGTCCACACAAAGAGAACACGCAGCACACGCGGACTGCAGCCAGAATGCCGGACTAGAGGTCAGCAATGGCCGGCAGGGATCCGTGCAGACTCTAAAAGCCAACCACAATCACCTTTGTCATTGCGTCAGGCACGTGGCAATACTTAATTCTACTTAACACGACAAGCCATGTGCATTGATATGCTGGTGGAATGTTTGAGCAAAGCTGTATAAATAACAGCGACGTTGGCCCAGCATTAGGCCTAATCCTTAAAGCGATGTTCAAAATATTTGTATATAAACCATGGAGGCCAAAGGGTGTTTTTCAATTTGAGGTCATCATAAATGTCTTAGTTAGCTCTTTCGGCTTCATTTGAATACCTATGCTATGGGTCTACGGCCATTACAGAAAAAATAATTCTTAGAGTGCGAGGATCGACTGGGGATCGAGTTTAGACGTCAGAATCTGACGTCTACAGAAGTCAGATTCTGACGTCTAAAGTCGCGCTGTAAAGGTTAAACCGATTATCGTTTCGTGAGAGCGAAGTATTCATAAATAATCATTGACAAATTAAAAGCGTTGCCAATAACATGATTAACAGATTAAGTAAATTTAAAGCATGAATTCTGATAGAACATGAGTGAAATATTTCATATATTGATCCTGTTTATAGATCTGTAAAATGGTTGCAATAGTTGTGAGGAAATCACTTTGTGTAGCTATGTCACACGTGACATTTTATGTATACAATAGTTGTTTGAAGTTAATGTGTCAGTGATGTACTCCATATAGTCACGACCGGGAGAAAAAACAATCATAATTAATCGGTTTATATTTTTATGTCATAAATTGGCGAGTAGAGTTACAGACATCTAAAACCACCATGGTTATTCAGAGCCAATGGCTTCAGCATGACCAACTGCTATCCACATGGCGGTAAAACTTGCAGCACATCGTTATAAGTCAAAAGCTAATGTGATTTTGTCTCGGCTCCAAGCTAACCCAATATATTTTACGAATGAGGCAATCATAATCGGGGTCCCTGCTGACAATCATTCCTGAAAGCTATTTTCTCCCATAAATGTTGGTCTGCATGTGACAGAATGCTCCATCACATGCAGACCTGGGCCATTAAATACTGACGCCCTCAGAGGAATTATCATCCAACGTCGTCCGTGAAATTGCCTCACACCTTATGCTGAACTTTATAACGGTTAACTACTTCCTCCATAATTTTGAGCTGGACCATAGTTATTTATTGTAACCAATTTGCACATTAAATGCCCATAATATTCAGATATTGGTATTGATTTTAAATCTATGTTTGGCTTTCAAGGGTTCGTTACAGGTGAATAGCACTAGTAAATGGCTCTTTTCTTGAATGTCACACCCTGGTGAATACGAGGACGGGCTCTCTCTGGTTCTCCACCAACTCACGGGTTCTCATAATTCTCTCCTCCAATATCTGCAGTCTACACTCGGGAATACCTTGATATCTTATAACCAGATAGCGCAACAATTCATTAGTATCAAAAATCATAGCTTTGTGCAGAATATAATTACGTCAATATGTAAAATTGGACAACACATTTTCCGAATAAACGAACAAATAAATAATTAAACTATTATTTTTCCGTATAGTCATATAGCGTCCCATGCATGCCTTACATGCAAAGAGTTAATGCAGTCAACAGGAAACGCCTGGTGAGTTCACGCATGCGTATATGCGTCAATGCGGCCATATTCCACATAAACTTCATGTTTTCCTCACGTCTCCACCTCAGAGAGCCGTCCATCACTGACAGGCACAATGCCGAGTGTGAAGGTATTCTCATGTCGTGATTTAAATTTACCATAGATATAATCTACTTACACCACGTAAGGACGAGACAAGCGATCCGGTTGCACGTCGCTTAATTATTCAACGCGTTCTTGTCACGCAATTTGGCAGTATTCGCTATAATAATAAGCAGATTTTTGCCCATAGTAGTAGAGGAGCTTAACCTCAAAAAATGGTCGAATCGTTCCATGACCTAGACATTTCAGAATCTGCCGACAGACAAGTGAAATGTGCTCCCTAGCGGCCATATTGGACGATTCAAAATGGCCGCCACTAAAAACCTTGCGCAAGATAACTTTTTAACTAAAAATCACAGAATAACTTGTAATACCTCTAGTCTGAGGTATTTGAGACCAAGGATCACAATTATGCTGTCATTTTCAATCTAATATGACGAAATCGAGGTATATGACGATATAAGTGTTAAAAAAAATAAAATTATTTATTTTTTTCCTCAAATTTTAAAGCGCTCCAAAACTTCACGGTTTTCATTTTTTTTCTGACATAGGTCTTTCATTGTTTTAGTTATGAATATCAATTCTTAGTCTATTTCGCCATAAGAATAATTTTACAAATGGTCTTCAAGGGTGATAAACACGTAAACACGTTAACGCAGTAAAATAAATTCCCAAACTTTAAGAAACATAATTATCACATCATTACATTAATACGTAATACTAAAAAAGTAAGAATGGATAATTTTTAATTGACTCCACAACCATTTTTCTGAATACTTTTGCACATTTAAAATTAGCTCTTTTAACTCTGCACATGAATTGCAAACCAGTGCAGCAAGAATATACACATGCCTTCAATGGCAGCAATGACTAATATTACTGTCACTATTATTAGGTTTCAAATAACCAGATATAGTATCACAAATACAAAGCTTGACATGATAAAAAAGCTACTAAATTCACGTTTTTTTCCATGGGCAATTGACAAAGGCAATGTAATAACAAAAAGAATATATAATATGTAGTACCTTATGAAAATTGAACTGTACAATTCGTATGTCATGGAATTAATACAAAATAATAAAAACAAATGAAAAACTAATAATATTTCATGACTAGGCCAAATAAAATGGAGATGTTTTCAGTGCAATCATGTGTTGGTCAGCAGTTTCGATATGCACACCACCTCCCTCACACTTGCATAATTATGGAGGAACACCGTAAACCCGACTTACTAGCATCAGCTAGTTTCGTCCTGAATGACAACCACCTGTTTCCATCACATTCCTATCCCCTTTTGGAAAAGTCTGGTACCACCTGATGGCATGATTGCCTGCTTCCATATATATGAAGCATGTAGGAATGATCTTTTGACGTGCTCAAACAGAGCTGCATGTGTAAGGTATGTTTTCATGTGATAAGCTGCAGTCTTGCTTCTTTAACAGATGTAACAATACAACTCTTACTATACATATAAACACACAGAAACATTCCAGTCGCTTCACGTTGAAAGACTCTGACTTGAGAGACCTAAGTTTGTCTAGAGTGCAATTAAATTTGGTCATTTAATGTATCTGAAAATCTAACATGGCACATACGGAGTTATCAGAACGAGGACACTACCCATAGCTTCATATTTTCGTTTTTTGACAGATATTTTTGCTAATCTCTCTTTGGAATTGGTGTTCTCCTAGTTGGAGCAGTTTGGGCAGGGGGACTGATGCAGTGGTTATCAAGCTGTCTGCTTGAAAAGTCGGGAGATCTCGGGTTCATTCCCTGCTCTGTCAGTCAGGTTTCAAAGAAACAAATATTTCTTTCCCGCTCACTTGTAAAGATCACTCGTAAGTATTGTGCGGAGCACCGTAGCCTCCATGACTGAGAGGTAGCGTGCTCGACCTGAGACCGCCAGGGCTCGAATTTAGAATCCTGTGTCTGGAGGGCATTCATCTCATTATTCGCAGAGGGGGTGATGTGGCTCCTCAGATAGGGCACTAGATGCATGTGTATGCAATCATTAAATGTTGTTGCACGACCTGAACGTACGCTGTGAATTAAAGCAGCCACATCGAGAACATGGACTGAGCATGAGCATACCACGCTCAGCAAGGAATGGTGAAAAAATCTGACATATTTCCATTATTTCGGGACTGTGGAGACATAAATAACTGGGTAAGAAGTGTAGCATTTTGCATCATTTTTCCTATATTCTTTGAATTGTGCTTGGTATATTATTTCATGCACACACTATTCATGCAGATCACATCCAATCTCTTTGACTGTAACTTCATGCTCCCATTACATCACCAGTGCCAATTACTACATGGAGAGCATCCAATAATGGACTTTCATGATAATGAAACTTGCATCGTCAATGATAAAGTGTTGTTCTAGAGCTTATAGAGATTCTTTGTGATGTACATCTGATGAGTTACGATGGTTTTGTACACTTTCAAATTCACTAATGAATGTCAGAAAATCAGGTGCAGCTAGCATGCACAATGCAATAAAATCAGTATCGTCATACAGATCTGATAAGCAACCACCACCAGCTTGTAACTACCGATTGCTGTGCTCATGAGACTGATCCATCAAATAAAATTTTTAAACAGACCGTTGAACAACAAAAATATCAGAATGTACAGAAAACCACATCGCTAAATCATTTACATGGTTCGGTAACCATCTGGAAAAAATGGTGTTGTCAAACGCTAAAAACCAGCGACACAATTCATTTAGGCATTAAGCTCAAAATCACCATCTCTCAGAGAGTGCACAAACGACAAATGAGAATTTCCATCTCGATAATAAGTGAACAATACTTACACAAACGTCCCTCCCTCGACTGCTTGTCATTCTTAAAATAAGTCTGTATTACCCTGTGACTATAGGTATGTTCCTTGCTGAAGGAGATAGAGGGACACCAATGAATCTTGATGATCATACCGAGTGCGCCTAATATGATGGTCATCCAGCGTTGATACAGCTCTGCCAGAGGTGAACACCCCAGCCTCAGACATCACCCATTCCCTTTCCAGCGCCACAGATAAGATGAGCTTTATCTTCAATATGAAGTCCGCCTATGAAAATTACGTACTTGACGGCACCAAGGATTGAAGGAAATTGCATTGATTTGTCAGGAAAGAGAGGTAAAATGTTAATTTCTGCTCGAGGTTTGATGGAGATTTATTCCTTCATCTGAGAATGATAACCTGACCAGGTTGTCATAATGATCTGAAGGCCTTATCACATTACCATCCTCATTCTTTGGCATAAACAAATCCAATGCGGTTGAGATTAACAGGAGGGGGTACAATGACGGGGGCATATCATACGATACACTGAGGCCAAGGAGGTGAATGTGCTAATAAGGACTTGTGTTTGAGATGAGTATTATTGTGTAATTCCATACCTGGTTGGGAAGTTTCAGACTCTCGGACAGTGGACTGAGAGGGAGAGCCATATTTATTTGTAGTGTATATCATCACCTGACCGATAACACACGCTACTTGAGATCGCTACATTATCAAAGTTATAAAATTATTTAAAAACTACGGATTTATTCAGCTTTTTAAACATGGACCTATCAGAAAAACAGTAATACACAAATTTTAAACGATTTTGACCTTGGTGTTGTTATTGGACCTTGACATTTCAACTTTTGAGCAAAAATAATCGTCATTCTCGGCCTCAAATACCCCAGAAAAGAGGTATTGCATGTGGTTCTCTGATGATTAGTTAAAAAATTAGCATGAGTAATCCATTACAGTGGCGGCCATTTTAAAATTGCCCAATTTGGCCGAAAGAGGAAAAAAATCGCTTGTCTGTCGGCAGATTCTGAAATATTCAGGATTCCGAAATATATGAATTTATTCAGCTTTTTAAACATCAACCAATAAGAAAAACAGTAATAAGCAAATTCTAAACGATTTTGACCTTGATGTTATTATATGACCTTGACATTTCAAGTTTGGATGGAAACTGATGTCATAATTGTCATCCCCGACCTCAAATACCCTAGAAAAGAGGTAATACATGTGGTTCTGTGGTGATTAGTTAAAAAGTTAGCATGCGTAATGCATTGCAGTGGCGGCCATTTTGAAATTGCCCAATATGGCCGCTAGTGGGAAAAATCGCTTGTCTGTCGGCAGATTCCGAAATAAACAGGTCATGTCAGCTTGTGACAAAAATTTCAGACTTTTGCAACGAAGTGAACGATTATTCGATTAAGCCCCCCTACTATAGGGCGTGTGGGCAAAACTATACTCTGAGCAAAATGGGTCACTTGGCAAAAACGGGCGTGTCTTTTCTAGCCTAGCCGCACTTTCCCTGACTACCTAAATGGTGAGTTCGTGTAGAATATTTTACAATTTGCGTAAAACTGTCCAATGTTCCGACGTTAAACTATGATTTTTTATTATTCATGTAGCAGTAAGCATGGTAAGTGGCTGTAGTTAACTTAGCATTAAATTCAAATTGACCTTATGTTCTGGTCAATAAACCAGCTAAAATGTAAGGTAATTTCGCTGGTGCTTCTATGGCGTTATCATAAACCTTAGCCGGGAGAATTAGATTTGTCCATAACCTGTCTCAGAGGGTCTGCACCTCTGACATAACTAGTGACGTACGTGAAGAAATATTAGCGCGTACATCAAGTGTGTGTCAGCTTTAATATGCAAGGGATATGTCCCAGGTGCAGCTCTATGTCCTCACACCATTGGTTGTTCAAAGATATTTTGTACAGGCTATAAGATTGTTTTATTTTAAAGACTGATATCAGGTTTGGAGAACTGTTTAGTCACGTACATGTTAGCATGGTAAGTCAACTATAGAGAGGGCATACACACCCTGCTGCCATGTAACAGTAAGCGTTTGTAATTGCTTAAACTTATTTAGTTCCTGTTCTACACCATGTACAAGGTACAAGAGTCATTTACACCTTAGTGAAATGAAGAAAAAGAGAGTTACGCACATTGCTCAAAGTCATCATATTAAACCAGGTGGACGCGAACTCGCAAATATATAACATTGCAACGATGTCAGGTAAATTATATTCATCAAGCGTGGTTTGGAATGAATGTGGATGCGAATGTGTCAGTTGATCAGGCCAAAATTTAAATATATTGAAATAGTATACAACAGGTACAAGCAATCTGAACAGTATTTTATATAAAAACAATTATTGTCACTAAGGATTACCACAAAGTTGGAATTTAAAACTTAGATCCCGAAATTATAAGGAGTTTCCAAATACATGAAATATAAGATTTAAATTGGTTTTTTTTCATTCAGTGCCTGAACATACAGTTCTATTTGGGGTATTACCATTCCTTGGTCTTACCTAACAGTTAACTTGATAATTCTATTTCATTATAATGTCATTTAACTCATGGGTTCAGCCGCTACATGTGCAGAGTCGGGAAATTAAGAGCTGGTAATTCGCCCAGCGTTGGCTCAATAGTCGTATACGTTATTCTCGCTTAATTACACATAGTGGACAGTGGTCAATGGTGGTCAGGTGGTGTAGGTTTGATCAGACAGGTATGATGAGATGAGTCTACTGGACACGGCATCAGGACATTGCGTCTCTATTACACGGACTGACCAAGGTCACCCACGGTCAACAAACCACGCGGTCAGTGAGACTGGACACACCACTACGTGCCAGATGACCCATCATTAAGAATCTGTCCTTTCCGGTCGACTACCTCATCAGACAATCACTAGCAAACACCACGGGCTGCACGCCGGTAATTAACCTATTACGCACCTACTAATACAACATTGTTAGATCTTGCTATAAAGGTCATAGACTAACAAGGCGTATGAGGAGAGGGAGTGTGGCGCATTGGTAGAGAGAATCGAACGATTGTCACGCCAATCACGCATGCGTCCCTGGTTCGAACCCCGCTGTTACTGCGTTTGTCTTTCAGAGAAATATCCTTATTTCTCCAATTCTCCCCTCTCAGTGTGACTGGGCGATCACGTTAATGGCGGCCTCGTCGAGTTAAGGTTGGAACCAGTGCATCGACGTTAATTTTACGCATGGTCACGCGCTGCGCACTCGTATACAAGGCGTGGAGCGTCAGTCAGGGGTATTCTAAACCAATTTAATCATATTTTGTTCTACGCGTGTATGGCGGAGGCCCTAGGGCAGTAGCACCGCTGCCTTTCACGCCAGAGCTCGGGGTTCGGTTCCCGGTCTCGGCGGTTTGAAAGTACAAAAAATGTTTCTTCCCCATCCACGTGTGAAAGTCAGTATTGTGGGAAGCCTCCGTGACCAAGAGGTAGCGTGCTTGGCCTGAGACCGCCAGGGATCGAATTTCGAATCCTGTGTCTGGATGACAGTGTCATCTTAATCATCTCACCATCCTCAGGAGGTTCTGTTGGCCCAGTTTAGCCTATATGTGCACAAAGGTGGCCTAAAGCCCGATTCATTTCATTTTCTACGCGCGTACATTTGGAACAACAAAGTTTTGCCAGTATTGTTTACCATGTTTACCATGTTTACTAAGACACACAATTAATGAAACATGTGAAATGACTACACATGGTCATCCAAATGATATGTGTTATGTAGCATACGGCTTATGTGAAATATTAATTCAGAATAGTCATCTGGTTATATAAAAAATGTTACAAAATTGAGTAACATCCGTGCCATCCAATTTATTTATTCTTTCGTTCATTCATTTGTTCGTTCGTTCGGTCGGTCGTTCGTTCATCAATTTATTGAATCATGATAAAGATTGCGCAATATGATAATTGTGTGGTCCAGTTTAGCTAGTTACCTCTGTAGTAGGTACCATACCCATACACGTCCCATTATTATGTATGCATGTATGTATGCATTATATGCAATGTAGTTTTGTTGTGTGTATACAGATATAGTATTCTGTTTTTCACCAAAACTATAGGGGGCTTACCGTATTGAATGCAATAAATCAATTTGAATAAATATGGCAAGTGCATTATTGTTTTGTGTATTCTGTCATGTTTTTCACCAAAACAATGTAGGGAGGCTACTGCATTGTATGCAATAAAATAATTTGAATCAACATGACATTGAATAAAATGACGTTATCGCACACCTGTAGAACCTACCTATAGATCTAAGTAGCCATGGGGATTTCCAGCTCATGATATACAGATATAAGGAGGGTAAGGGATATAAGAGGACTCACCTTGCATGTTTCTATGATTTCATCATCCATCAAGTACTGGTAGTCAGATTGTATAGCCGCCCATAACTCATCTTTCTTGTACCTGCCTCGAAAGTCGCGTGGAGCGCGGCAGATAGTGCTCATAGGTGAGTCCAGCGGGGTGCTGACATTACTGCTATCGAAACTCTGACTTGCCCAGTGCTGTTCTCCTGATTGACTGGAGAAGCTGCTCTCTCCCATGATGGCCAGGTTGATGAGAGAGTCTGGTGGACTTGCAGATCTAGAGGAGCCGGCAGTATCAGGTTCCCCTATCCCGGGGCTCATCCTGCGGCGTTTAGATGTAGGTGACTCCTCTGTGAGGTTGACAGGGGATGCTCTGGTACCGGGACGCTGATGGTAAGGTTGAGGACTGGCCCTGGTACTGCTCCCTGTACTACTACTACCACAGCTGGCAGAGTAAGACGCCATACTGTGAGCCGAAACACGATGTGGTGGATTTAAACCACAGTTACAGTGACAATCTACCGCATCTGATGGTGAACTGCGGAGATGACTGTATAGCTGATAAGGTGGTCCACATGGTAGACTGATACTGGTATCAGACCCTCTAGAGGTTAGATGATCTCCCTCTATGGTACTACTACTGCCATCACTGTCCCACTCTATCTGCCTATAAAGCTCCTCTTGGACTCGCTGGTTCTCCAAATCTTTCTTCTGCTCATAACCATCAAGTCCTTTACCAGGCGAATCTTCGCTAACTGTATTCGCACTGCTATCGCTCTCAAAATCGGATTTCTCCTTACTAAATTCTAACTCTGCTTTTTCTTTTTCTACTATTGGAATGAAATAGTTGCTTTCTTTTTTATTTGCGTCAAAGGTTGGCTTCCACTCTTCCTCGACGGGTGGCTTTTTATTCTTGTTATTAGCTGAGGGGTGTTTGGTAGTTGTTTGGCTTTGCTTCTGTAGTTCTACGTTGGTATCTTTGTTGTTGAATCTATGGACGAAAGGCAGGGTGTTTTTGTTGGAAGGTGATTGCTTCTGGCTACAAGTTACGTCAGTACGACCAGGTGCTGCCGAGGACGGCTTACTGGTGATGCTATAGCGAGACTTGGGCCAGTTGCCAACTTGCGAAATGCTTTCTCCGAGCTGATCCCACTCTTGTTTGAGCTCGGTTAGATCTTGTTCTAGGATCTGGTCTGTGGGTTCTGGGTGCTGATTCTGTTGGTTCTGTTGATAATGATGACGCTGGTGATGGAGGTAAGTGTGAGTTTGCTGCACCAGACCTGCAGCATAAACTCTCTGCAGGCGAAGCTGCTCATCAACAGCCTGCAACACAAAATAACACATTATATAATTAATAAAATAAGAAGATATTCTACAGTGAAACATGGTACACAAATGACGGCAAAATTTTAACACCTCAAGTCAATATCCAAAACATAATACATAATTATATCGTCACATAATGTCAATGTGACGATAAAATAAAACTGCCATGTTTTAATCTCCGTGAAGGCAAATCATGCATGTTATTAATATTATGCAATTAAATTTGACTTAATAACATGCCCGTTCACAGCTTCATCACTAATCGATTAGATCTGATCTCTCTAAATCCTATGCATGATTGATACCTTTATTGTATGTTTTGTCACAATACTCATGAATGACGTGCATGATGACAAAGAGACACTAAAACATGTAAAAGATGCATACATAGGAACGTGGTTGGTTGTCTATAACATGTATACAGTATGTGAATTTAAACCAAAACAGATTTAGAAGCAAATTACCCGTATGCATTGCAACTCCATGACATCGCAATGATAATCATAAATCAATGCGTCCCTAATGTACAGAAACTAATGCTTTCTTTCTATTCAATTATAAATGTACATATTCCGTATATCATGTATATCAATAGAGAGTCGTAAATCTCCCGCGGACATCCCTCACCTCTCTCAACATGCTCAGTGTATACAGTGGTGCTCTCAGGCAAGTGTAGTATTCAATAGTGCTCGTGCCAAATGCATTCTATTAGTTTGAATATAATAATACAAACAATCTAGATTGCATCCTAGTCCTAATCAACACTGTGTGTTGTATTTGTGGGATTTGAAGGATAGCTAATTTTCCAACTTGTAACAAACATATGCAGTAATAAATGCTAGAATAAAAGCCAGGGAAATCATGAAGATAACTAATTGTCTACAAACGTCAATCAGTATTCCCTTCTGTTTTCCTGCGAGTGATGCATCATCTTGTTTTTTTATTGTATATCATATCCCGTATCTATGGTAACCATGATTGAGGACGCCAATAAATCACATGAGAAGAATATTCTTGACTAATGAGCAAAAAATGCAATTACGTGGCTGCTGTCAAAAGATATACTATAGCACTGTTGTGATAGCTGCTCATAGTTAATGTCCATAGGCAACTGATATGAATGATATTTTAATTCTTAGTACAATGGGGTTTTTTTGTAACAGGAAGCCAAAAGTAGGTGGATGACTGTAATTTATTGAATGCGTGTCTGTGACAGCAGCTGGTGTGTGATCATTGGTATAAATACAAATATTCCCACATAGGTTATTAGCCAAAACTTTACAGACCTATCATGCCTGTAGCCACATGTCATTAATGAGTATGTTGAACACTACATTGAACATTGAACTACTTATTTGAATTGATCACTAGATACCGTAAGTACTGATAAATGCTTAAATAAAAAAAACAGGGGCTTGTTACATCACTTTTAAATTTAAAGGTAAGTCAGGTTCGCGGATTTTCCAAACCTAACAAACACTACGTTAACATAGTTAACAAAGTTAACCCTATTAAATGTTGATTAAATGTTATGTTGGCGACATATTGGGTTGACCAAGAACTTTATAAAGATCTATATAAAGTTTTTGGATTAACGTATTGTTCTTGCTGGGAGTCCATGCACCTTTGTTGGTGAAATGCCCGATATCGCCGAACACGGCACATGGCTTCTTACTGTACAGATGTACAAGCACCTGCAGCAGTGGTGCTTCTAATTTGTCTGTCTGAAATTGATCACTCGGGAGTCGCCTGTTCCACTTCAGTCTTCAGGCTATTCCTCTCTTACTCAATTTTCTCTTCCGGAAAATATTGCGAATCAGATTGCGAACTGTGAAGTTAAGTTAAAGATTCTCCGAATCTATAACTAAACTTCACAATTTTGCAAAAGTTCTGAAACCTCTTCTGGATTTATTTTGAGTTGAGAAGTCAACTTAACCATGATAACCATGATAACCATTTGATATTTCTATGCACTACCGGCGAAGAAAAAATAACAATGACAGCTGTGAATGTGATTCTAATACTAGTTGGCAGACGTGAAAAGCTAGAATCCGTTGGGTCAACGTCTAAAACTCTCAGAACACATTGCCAACATTTGATCGACCACCCACATGTACTTGAGTGGGGTTCAAACAAACAAAGGTTCTAAGTCACGAGAACACATTTATCTATATTTAGTTCGATATACACTTTTGTTAAAAGTCGAAAAACAGCTGTTTTTATAAACTAGAGGGGGTAACGTGTCCAGATAGATTATCGTCCTGTGCAAGATGATGATCAATAAAGATGACAGAAAAAATAATGACTAGAAAACAACATAGGAAACAAAATTTACCGGATATTGATGAGGAAAGATATGTTGCGACATTTAAAATGATACACTATACACATGATACCGGATCTAATGGGATCAGATTAGAGTTTGAAGTTCCCGTCTACCGATTTGTTATCACCTAATAGCATGTTTAGACAATTAATAATCCTACATTGGAAGCCTTGAGAATTCAATTGCTGTACACGTGAAGAATAAACCATAATAACATATTATAGTCAGGATATAGTCCTCTACTGATACTAGCATTATAACCTCATTAGACACTATTCTGGTTGTCTTTTGACATAAAGCATAAAATAACATTTGAGTAGGTTATTCATGTCCAGTCGTGAATGGTTTAAACATGGTAAATAGCGCACTATGTGTACCATACAAAGTGCAGATGCAACTGAAGTAAATCAACGCTTTAGATTCATTACCCACACTGGCCCAATATAGAAGAACGTCTCATACGTGTGCCAGTGTATACGTGGATCTGCTACCAGTTAACATAAGCACCCTGATTGATAGCGTAACTAAGGTAACATTGATAACTAGAGACTGGTGTAGACATCACAGACTGAGGGCTGTTCACACTGACCAGGAACCACTATCACTAACACTGATCATCCCTCCTCACAACACATCTCGGCAAACACCAGATGTTCACCCGGCTTTAGTTTAATGTTGGGCCAGCGTCCCAGACGCTGGCCCAACATTAAATTGAAGCCGGGTCGACATGGCGTGTTAGTTGGGATGTTGTGCCAACAACAAATTTAAAATTGGTCTCTTTTTTTTCACACAAAGCTGAAGTGTAACTGTATAAATAGCATCACACTTGGAACATTTACAAAACACAGTTTTTATGCTGTGAGACAGGTAGCCTACTACATGTATATAGCATTCATACACAATACATTACAGTGATACTTAGGGAAAAAGGTTCCTGAAAGCTATTTGCTGTATCGTAAAACAGAGAAAGTTCCACCAAGAACTAAAGTTGTGTATGTGGAAACGTTCCCCATTTTTTTTATATCGCTGTAGAATTTGAATAGAAATATATCGTGGAGCGTTTAATATCATGCTTTACAGCAGTGTGCAAATTCATTTAACGCATATTTCAAACTCAAAGTCGATATTTATTAACGTCCGTATACATTGTATAGTAAAATACTATTCGTGATCATGGTGATAGTGAAAAAGTCACTGACTACAATAGGTCTAGATACCTAGTCATCATAGTTATCAAGTTAACATGGTAATATTTGGTATTTACCAACTTATAAACAAAGGCCTTTACTACCTAACGAAGACAAGACAGTCACTCACAACTCGTCATCGAAAAGTAATACATTGGCTATAAGTATATAGATAAGTTGGTACATCCTGAAGACAATTTCGTGTCTCAATTCATCAAGAAGCCGAGTGTACAAAGCAGATCAATCATAGATAGGCTCAAGGGACAATATACAAGTACGTATACAGTTTTGTTTATAGTTTTACATGGTTTATTTGAATAGAAATGTTCCTATGAAATATCTAGACGACTGTTACCAGAAGCAAAACATGGTATAGTCATTGGTCGCCGTGTGGGGATGATTGTACTTTTTTTAATTTCTTTGAACATTTTTAATGTTATCTTAGCGATAGAAAATACACATGCGGAAATAAGTTCATGTATAAACCTGATAAACCACAGATTCTACGAGTTGTTACTCGTGGTACCTGCTGCGACCTGTCACAGAATGCATGCATTCAAGAGAGTACCCCAGCGTAAGCGACACGCGAGTATACTTATCCGTAATGAGAGTGGACGCGCGGTACATTCAAGTACTCTTTGATCTATACTGCTAGACACAACCTATGTCACGCAACCTAGCATTTTCTCAACGCGTGAACATGATTTCCTCCACACATAACGGTTAATTCTGTAAAAACTGGTCTACTTATCTACGTCCCTTTCCAAACCAGAGAACTGTCATAAACATGACTCATATTCTTTCATTTTTGGAAATTCTAGGCATGCAAGTTCAATTGAAGCTCCGAGTTGAAACTGGTGCTAGCATGCCTAAATTAATAAGAAAATATAAAAATAATATGATGTGTTTTATTATAGTTAACATGGTAATCGGTCTAAGTAAGATTAATACACGGAAAGTGAAAATAATAATGGAAAGTATTTTGACAAGGCGATGGCATAGCGGAATTCACTCAGGTGATGGTGGCACGGTGAAAAATACTAATTAAATTGTGTGCATAGGCTGTTAGAAATAGAAGTATCAAAAGTGTGTTGTTTATTTTTTAATATGATATAGGCAGGCCCTCGTGATGCAAAAACAGCTATATAGTTATGGCGTCACGCATGCTTGGGCTAACATGATTGCTATCCTGTGCCGTAGTGTCAATTGAGCTCGTCTCATACGTACCCCATCGTCGGGGCAATGACGGGCCAGGGTCTCTGACGCTGCACCGGCATTACGCCAACGTTGGGCCAGCTTATTGAGCTGGCGGTTGTAAATTTATCAGCATAAAGGCTGTTATGATTAGTGAGGCCGTAATAATGTGATGGTTCTATAGCCTTGATGGATGACCAATATGTGGCTCATTACTAGCCATCACATCACATAGCAGGTCCACTGTGCGGTCAGCTTGACCACTCCAGCGTGACCACTTCACAGTGACCTGTCGGGTCCTACTTTGTAAGCAGGTCACAAACTGGGTTTAGGGTTGTCTGAACCCATGCACTATCACTGTACCACACAGACAACCCCTCTCTTCACAACCCAACCGTCATTCGCGCGCTCAACACAGCATGAGTCACCAACCACAAGGCTACAGATTGCGAAATCAGACCCGAGTTCAGGTCAAATCTCAAGTTCGTCACTATGTTAGGGTCAGAGTCAACCAGCGAAATTCAGAGCTATTTAATGTGATATTATTTTTCGGTGAATTCAGGTCTCGATATTCCAACCAGATCATTTTTCATTGTCGATGTTTGTAGGGCCGAAATTTACACTGGTTTGAGATTATTAATCATTAGAACTATATCGGACATTTATAGTGTTTAAATCTCAACTTTTTTATATCATTATCATGATTATTAACGTTTGTGGAATCAAATAAAGTGTTATTAATACAAATCTCATCTCCGTACTTCACAATAATTTTTCTGTGATACTATATAACTATCGCCAGCCGCTCTATTTACTGTTATCTCAGGCTGTCTCCAGCTGAACATCAGCTGGTCGCGCAGATTTCAGATGAGTCACCAACCAGTCCATGTACCCACGTGTCGTGTCCCGTCTGTAACGTCTCTGGAATTCAATCGTTCTAAGCGGAACCATCGTGTGTGGTCCTTATCAAAGAAAGGTCGTCAATATAACTTGATAAAGAATTCATACGGACCTATGTTATGTTAGCCCGAGAACTTCCCACACTATTAACATGATTTCAAAGCGAGAAAAACACGCAACGTTAAAGCTTTTTATTGTGGTATTATGTTATACATAAAAAGCTTTCCCAAAGGTGTATGCCAAGATAAAAAAAATGAACTTTCTTCACGACAAACATTAATATTAGCAAAGAGTGCACAAGGCTATCTGACTACCTATATCCATCATCAGATGTCGGGAGAAAAAGATGAGGCCATACTCATGATACTAGCACATAAGAGAGGGACACAACAGACGGGTCTGTAACTAGGTAACAGATTGTAAATTTGACTGTTCCTGTTACATTTAGATTAGCGCAATGTTGTCTGAAGGCTGGGTAAATGTTGTATTATTGTCTCTCGTCAGTGCTGGTCCAACGTCGTAGACAGTGGACCAGCATTAAATCGACATAGGCCAGTGTGGCGTGTTTGCCGGATTGGAAACACAGACAGATGGTGACGATGACACAACACCTAGCAATGCGTGCCGGAAGTGTGCGCTTCGTTAACACGGACATGCTGTCAGTGTGAGGGAATATTTGATTTAGAGCTTGTGGAAGCCGAGGTATTGACCCAATCTTGTATCAAGGTTGTGCTGAGGTCGTAGATGGTGGACCAACATTATACTAACACTTAGTATCGTGCTTGCTGGACGGGTGGTAAACCGAGAGGGATTTTAAAGAGCTGAATGTAGCGCTGCCGTGTCTCCATCCTCTCAACTGCTCAATGGCTCACATCAATGATCACCACCTCAGAGCTCGGTTATCTGAAGGGTTCATGAGAACCGTCAGCATCGTCTTATTTTCTAGAATATGTGTAAAAAATTAAATTATTTACTAACTAATTGAATTTTACAAATAATTTAGCTAAGTAACTAACCCGTAATTATTAAAAGTTAAAATTAGAAAATTGTTAATTTCAGCTACCCTGGTCAAACAGTCATGGACTGGTTTCACATTGCTGCGTTATGCGTAGTTTCATATATTAAGTACGTGACGAGTGTGAAGGCCATACTCATAAACAATCGAATTCTATATGGTGCGACATAAAGGCTGACATTTACGATTTAGACTTATTAAATGTGTCCCAATTTAGCAGCTTCACCGATCTAACACCGATTGTAACCTGTTACTTAGTGTATTCTGCTGACGTTGGTGACACAATTGAATAACGCAATGAAGTGTTCCTACCTTATTTTCTAAACCACGTGTTAGCGGTGTACTCATCCACGATACGCCCAGCGAAAAACCATAAAACGGGCATACATCTTGTTCATAGTTCACTTGAGGTCTAAGGTTCGAACACATTGAGACAGTGGACCTAGACATTAATTATGAGCCGCGGATTACCGGGTGAGATCCAGGTGTGTAGTTCTCAGTGATCCTTCATGACCGGATCCATGTGAGCGAGGTGGGGAGAGCCCAGTAAACACAAAACATTTGTATAACATTTATACAATGTTGGACCAACGTCGAAGACGTGGGGCCGACGTTGTATAAATGTTATACAAATGTTGTGTGTTTACTGGAAGGTCATTTACGGACGCCAAGCCTCAGGGGCGACCTTCACTAGTCCGGACTACCGCCTGTTCAGAATCAGGATCGATAGAAAGCTAACAATAGTTCATCAAACGTGGACTCAACGTTGGGCAAACGGGTTCGACCTTGACCCAATGCTGAACAAACGCTTGGCTACAATCTATTGTGGACTTGGTACTTTATCATGGACGCGCGACGGGGGTTCGAACCGCGGGCAGGGCGCGGACACAGGATGAAGTGCATCCACGAGCCATTAACTCGCTCTCCTTGTCACAATGATTTAGTCCAGTAGTTTATGACAATATTGTAAATGACAAATTATAAACTAATACCGTAAAATCAGGGAAAACTTTGCTTGAAAATGATCGATTGGTTATTTTCTTCTTCGATCCTTGTCTCGCACTATACCCTTATAATTCATGTATCAATATTTTGCTAATCAAATTCAAATTTGGTTAGCAAATGGCCAAAATTGCTGAAAATATCGACGTATAAGGTATTTTAATTTGTGGGAGCAATATGCCGATATGTTTTACCTGTTTTGGTAAGCAGGTAAGCAAGGCTTAACTCCGGGAGAAAAAATAAAGTTAAAAAAATTGGAAAAGGGCGCCATGTTGTCTTTTTGACATGTTTGACAAAACAATATATTGACAATTTGCCACCATCGAAATAACTGGAATTGAAACTTTTAAAATTAAGATTTATAATAAACATAGTAAATTTGTGGGTATTTTAATATATCCTCAATCCAATATACATGGTGTATGCTTTGACACCACTGCGTCAGATTTCATGGTTAGAATCCATCTCACTTATTCATAAGACTAGATTGTGCGCATATCTATAGACTAAACTGTATGATTGCCTTGGCCCATACCTGGACCTGTAAAGAACTATTTTGATTATTAATAACACAAAGAAGTTATACACATTGACTCGTACCTCGTATCAATTAATCTCTAAAGATCACACAATGAATCTTGATAAACATACACACATAGTCATGATAATAATACGCTGGGCACATTGATCAGCTGTGATAAAGCGTGGAAACATGTTACGACAAAACATGGTCTACAACAAGATAGTTTCCTCTGACATATTATACGGTAGTAATATCCGGGGACTCACCGGATATTACTACTGTAAAATATGTCATAAGAAACTCATCTAAGCTAGATATTTGTTGTGCAGACAAATATTCATTACTTTCAACTAGCAATGAAAGCGGTTTTATTTGTGTCAATAAAAATACTATATTCAGTTCTAAGATACAATTAGCGTAAACACGGGAAATCAGTACTGAGTAGATACAGGATTTCTGTAAATTATCATGATTATGTGAAAAAGTTCGCAATTCAACCACCACATGTAAATGCTCTAGCTTTCCCAATACAGTAAATATAATATAAGGTATTACGGCGCCTGCTCCGTTACATAACTGACATAATTATGTAGATAATTATAGTATTATGTCGGTGACAGTGTCATAGGTCTATTGTACACGCTATGTACGAATCAGGTGAGAGCAATTGGGGACACCCGCAATCCGATTATAAATCAGAGCGCTGGCCAGACGATGATGCAATGTTGGCACAGCTGTCCCGACATTGAGCCAATATTGGGAGAACATTCAAGCCATTGGCAGAATATTACGAAACTACGCAATCTATCAAATAGTACTATATAATGAACAATCAACACTATAGGAATAAAATATAGTAAAAAATAGTGTGCTTTGATATCAGAAAAACGCATAGCCAGGGATCATGGCATAATTACGAAAACACAATATATCTTGTAAAAGTACAGTTTAGATTTGTCAATGAAACAGATATCCCGCAGCACCAGCATATACTAAGATCAGGGTTATACATGTACAACATACACGTGGGAGCCGCAAGTTGGCGAGTGGACAGACGGGTCCATTTGCATCAAGCAATGAATTCTTATTAAACACTGTTAAACACGTGTTTGCTGCATGAGTATACGATAGTAGGGTACATGTATTTGTTGTTTACGGATACTGCCGATTGGCTGAGATGAACGTTTAAATCCATGCAATGTTAACTGACTCGATATAGACGGATGTTAGCAGTGTAACATTGGTGGAATTTTCATTCACGCCAAGGCATGAATTGCTGCAGCAATTCATGCCTTGGCGTGAATGAAAATTACATTTCTTTTTTTAAATATCACCAGGTTAGAGTCTATATACATAACAATTTACATGTAGCCATTCCGAGAAATATATATACTTGTATAAGCCTAATGGCCCAATTTGTTTTTCATAATAACGGTTGCCAGTGATGTGCATGTCATGTTGGCTGGTGATTTAAATGTCCTTTTTAATCACGGTGTGGTTTTAATCACGGTGTGGTGCAGTCACGCTCGCTATACGCAGCAGACATGTTTTTATCGGGCTGCAGGGTACTGGCACAGAATATCTGAAATACTTGCCGCTCAAAGCGATAACACAAGTAGTAGTCCCTACTGTCGGTCTGTATCCCTGCCAGTCGGATCCCTGTGTGGGGATCCTGAAGTGGGAGATGGAGGCAAAACGGTGAGCCCACCACCAGCTCCGGGAATAAACATTCAATTGTACATTCTATGGATCATTAAAGTCCATCAAACCCACCTTATGTCTGGTTTATCCCTATATATCCCATATTAATGAGTAGTCCTGTATATAAATCCATACACACGCGTGTATCCTTGTAATATTCCACTTATTTGGACCGTTATATCTGGCGGTCTGCCTGACGGGTGTACGACGAGCACCGCACTGTACAGACCACTCCACCGGGCCGCATACAAACAGGTGAACTCTGACCTCAACGCTGATTGGCCAGAAAATCCACCAAGTAAGCGGCAGTGTAGAGCGGCTTGGTGGTGCTGTCACACAGGGTGGGGGGGGGGGAGGACGGGGGGGTGGGGGTTGTCATTCAAAAGTTGACAATTATACGTGGCTGTCCGGCCAGGTATCAGTGTTGTCCTTAATGACCAAAACGCCCGTACTTTTATGACCTATTCACGCCATTATGTCAAAATGATATCACCAATATACTTCTGGTACAATAATTGTAGTTTATCTCCACCATATGTAGTTATTCTCTGAAGTCTCATATCATAAGGAATACGTGTTAAAACGTATTCCTTATGATATAAAACTTCATAACATAATGCTCCCAACTCATTGATTATGACGTGTATAACGATAAATGCTGGCATCTATTTAGAGCAATTATACTTGTTTGTCATCGATAACTTTCAGCATATTGGTGTAAATTGTAGTTTCTATATCCCAAAACATATTAACAATGCAAAAAAAACCTTCTAGAAATGGGAGGGATGATGTGTATCAGCAAAAAAAAAGATGTGACAAATATATCGGTCATAAAAATCCCTATTGAAGTGGAGATATAAGTACTTGAGAACTACAACAACAATGATACAAAGGACTTAAAGATTTGTTCTGACTACACACTCTACACACTATTATACACCGGGAATTATGCTCACTGAATACTTCAAATTGATCTCAAATGTTTTATAAATTCAATTAAACATCCTTTGTAATATTATTACCTGATTATGAGCAATACTTATTTTCACCTCAGAGCAGGCTGCAGCAGTGTATCGTTGTGCTGTTATGAAATGTATAACCAGATAACAGTAAATTAGTGTTGTTGCAGTGACTATAATAGCAGTAATCTTCCTATTGATTGGCACTTATCATGTTAAGCAGTCACTTAGCTAACTTGACTTTTGATCAGTCATCTCCAGACAAGCAGGACAAACAGGTTATTAAGAGTGTCCTGACCACTTTGCTAACATTTTTAACCATAAACCATGGAGACTGAAGGGTTTTTTTTGCAATCTGAAATCATCATAAATGTCTTAGTTAACTCTTTCCGCTTCATTTGAATACCTATGTTATGGGTCTGCGGCTATTAAAAATATTTTTAATTTTGTCAGTGCGGAGACCGTCTTTATACGTCAGAAGCTGACGTCTACAGACGTCAGATTCTGACGTATAAAGACGGTCCCCGTACTGAAAGGGTTCAGTAGCACTTCGATATAAAATCTCAATGCAAACAAATGTGTGTACACTAGTCTTGTATATTTTGTTTTCTTACATAGTGCCCACACTATTCTGAAGCATTGAAGTGGGTGAACCCATTTAAATACCACTTAGCACTCGAATGTTCTCTCTTATATATTATATTCAGGCCTACGGGACCAAAGAGTGAAGTACCTGGTGTATTATAAGTTTTTATAGTGCATAACTTCAGTAGAGTAGTCTTGTAACCACTGGTAACTATGTGATGTTGCTATTTTGTGAGATTTGTGCACTGTGTGAATGTGGGGGAATGATAATAGATTATTTCTCTTTGATCAACAAATGAACAGGTGGTTATATATTTGGAAGAAAAATGCTCTTGGGATGTTTGTAATCGTGGTTGTGAATATACAATGCATCAAAATTACTCAACGGTATGGAGTGTGCATGTAGTCTATGGTTTTGTTTCTAAGGAGTAGGGCGTAGTCCGAATGTTGGCTTCCTTCTGTCGCGATTGCCACTAAGTTCAGTAAACGACAGAAAACCACTACCTCACTACACTCCCTCTTTATTGGTCTTTATTGTGTATATATAACCATGGCAACGGACATAAATATATAGGTCACTGTGGACCACACATCACCCAGAGCAGTATTATAACTGTATAGCGCAGTAAACCGATTATGCATATTCCGTTATAAATATCTACGACACCACAAACCAATTTCGATATCTCAATACCATAAATTACACCGAATCTGGGGGAGATGTGATAAATTTGGACAAAAATCAATAATTGTCATTAACTACAAGCTGTTGGTAGCGGGCAAGATCAGCAGCTTGACCGATGTATGGGGCTACTGTGGTCACCGACATTGGCTCAGCGTTCGCCAACGTCTGGGTCAGCGTTTTTTGTTTCCAGCGAGACGGCGGTCAATATTTAGCATAATCAATGTTTAATAGGCGTTTGCAGGAGGCAATTATATATCTAGTGCCTCACCATTGTTGCCTTCAATACTATATAAATATATGTAGGCATACGAATAGGAGGTTTATGATTTGACAAACAAATAACTGTATATCTCCATAGGAGGGCCTTTATGATCAGCAACTTGGTAAAATTGTAATGTTGCTAAAATATACAATAATTACAGAACCTGTAACTATGTACATCTGAATGAGAAATACATCCAAGTCGAACCTCTGACCCACCAAACTCTCTCGTAATCATGGTAATGGTAAATCTATACTTGCAATCGGTAATTTTGATAATTGCATTGTCTACTGTATCAACATTCTTACGTATAAACTATTACTATATTAAGGATGTATAAGCAATGCACGAGGCATTCACTCAATGCTGTTTCAATCTTGGTCCACCGTCTTCGACGCTGGCCAATCATTAAAACAGCATTGGGTGAATGCCCCGTGTTTGCTGTGTGGTAAGAAGCCCCTGCTCTTTAAATTTTGGCAATCGGTCACCCATTACGCATGTTACAAACATGTTATGTTACGATACTCATGACACAAATATCTGAGAAGTGCATGCTAGCGTCCATAACTCCCTGGGGAGGTACACGTTTAAGCAATCAGTCACACAAATCAATGCACAATGAAGGAAATGAGGAGTTGAAGGCCAGCGAATGGTGCGTGCCAAAGAATGCTCGCAATAAACGCAAGTGCCTGGCGCGCTCGTAACCCCCCCCCCCCCCCCAGAAAACAGAAGTAGTTGGCCCAACGCTAGACCTGCGTCCCAACGCCTCAGGACGCAGGCATAGCCTTGGTTGAGCCAATGACTTGAGTTTTATGACAACAAGGCGAGCTGTGAGAGGGAGTTCATGAGTGTGCATTCAGGTAATTTGTTTGTTTATATGGTACTGATGAATTATGGATGGTCAGCTTCCGGGTCAACAAATACTAGCAATCACTGAGTACTGACCAGTGACCAGTGGCCAGCGATGGAGATGGAGACGGTGTGGTCAACATCTAATTAGTTGATAGTCCTTGGATGATCAAACCTGCACACATCGTGTACATGTCCATACATGCATGTATAAGGACGGGGTTCTAGTGGAGTGGTTGACGCTACCTGCCTGTCACGCCGGAGCTGGCGGGCTCGTCACCCGCTCTGTTGCTTAGGTCTCAAAGAAACAATTCCTTGTTCCCTGAGCCAGGGCTCGAATCCCAAATTCTGTGTCTGGAGAAAGTGTCGTCGGACTCTTCTCACCATCATCAAGAGTTACTAATCATGCTAATGGGCCAGTTTAAGCAACGACACGAATAAGATGTTTTTAATAAGATTGTAGGCCTACATATGGAATTGCAAAGAGACCTTGAAAGAGCCTAATTAGCATCAGAGTTCGTGACTGTGGCATGCCTGCACCAGCCATCTCACCAGTTGATGTGACGGTGATGACAGCACGTGAAAGCACGCGTCGCGTGTCACAAACTGATCAGGTTAATTGTTTCCTGATAATACATAACATACCGCAGCCTGTTAACCCTTAGCACACTGTTTTCCCATGTTATAATTGTCTTGTATAGCTAGGTTTTAAAAATTAAATATGTCTCAAATCTGTGATAATCATATACATTTCAACCTAGATTTTGCAAATTAAACTAATTTTTAGTCACTTGAAGTTGTGGATCGCGGTAGCGAGACACAACTTCAAGTGGCTGAAAATTTAAATTTCTCGGCTCAGTGCTCGAAGGGTTAACTTGTTACAGGTGCATGCCTTCTCACAGTGTGCACAACAATCTGAATTATTAACAGGAATATTAGGTAATCAAATAACTTGCAACAAATTGAGACGAAACAACACAGATAAATCCATATTATTCTTTGCATAATTTCAGATGCAGAAAGGTGTATTGAACTGTTAATTTACAACTAGTTGTCATGATAGCAACAAGATACATCAAACATATGTTGTGTAATGTTTAGCCAGCGTCCAAGACGATGGACCAGCAATTAACCAAAATGGGAATCTTATTGAGAGTGTGTGACAAAGTATCACTTAGGCATTTGCATTCAAATTGACCGAATTGATATCAGCATGTAATCAGGTAATGGAACATAACTATGTACTATATCAATCAAAGATTGCTCTTCTCATTGAGTCAACATTCTAATCTATCTTTCTTTATCTCGCATTGTGATACGTGTTTCATCAATAGTATTCCAGTTAATTTAGGGCTGGGGCCCTGGTGCAGTGGTTAAAGCTGCCTGCTTGGGAAATCGGTAATCGCGGGATGAGCCCCACTCTGTCCCTCAAGTATCAAAGATACTAAATGTTTCTTCCCCGCTCACTCGTAAAAATTCAATATTGTGGGGAACCTCCGTGACCGGGACGTAGCGTGCTCGGCCTCAGACCGCTATTCGAATTTCGAATCCTGTATCTGGAGGGCAGTGTCATCTCATTTATCTCAACATTCTCAGAAGGTTCTCTTGGCCCACTTTAGCCTATATGTGCAAAAAGGTGGCCTAAAACCCCATTCATTTCATTTCATTCTAGTTAATTTGTCTGTTCATGCAATGTGTAGCCTAATATACTCAGACGCCGTGTAATAAGCGTAACCCCAGATAGTACATGTACAAAGATCCAATTTGAAAAAACATTTGCACATAAATCGTACACGTTGTTTGCTAAGTATGTCAGCTATGTCTAGACGAACAGTGACTGGACCATCCAATAACACGAATAAGGGTTTTTGTCTGTCATCATGCATGGGCTCTTTATTCTTATTACAAGGCACTTTCTAAGGTTAACATACCAAAAGTAGACCTCGGAACTAGGCTATTTACCAACGGGTGCATCTCTAATGTTCATCATGACACAATCAAACTATTCATCAATTATAAAAACAAAGACAAAACCTATTTAAATAGATCGTCTGATGCATCTGTAATAATAAAATATATTCATTATATTCATGGTCCTTATACTGTTATTAACACCTGATTAAATACCTTCCTTGTGCAAAATTCTTTATCCTTTCCTGTTAATCGACCAATCCTTGCATTATTTGCTTAAACATAGCTACCAGATCAAGTATAAGCTTACATAATGCTGTGTGAACTTTGTCTGGTTGACAGATATGATTCTGTGCCAGAAAAAAACCCATGTTTGCCTGAGCATTGCCCAGCGCCGTATTTGCACGACGATTTAGAAATGCCAAGCCTGTACTATAAAAAACATGAATGTTGACCCAATGTTGAACTACTGTTGGTTCACAGTTTACGACACTGGCCCAACATTAAACCACCATTGGATCAACATCTCGTGTTTGCTGAGTTACTATGCATAATGAAGTTGTTCATACCCTGCAATATTTGCATATTATCCATGGATCACTTGGTTGTATAGAAATCATCTGATCATATCTAGCCATATCTAGCCAAAAACGTATATTGGATGGACTTAGTAGACCTATTACATCTATATGTTGCATAACCATGGCGAGAAGTGATGGATATGTCCCATTGCATGGTTAATTTCGTAGTCTGGGCTAAAACTACTTTATGAACTGGCCACTGACCTGTTGATCATGCTGATAGGGCGAATACTTGATAAAACATGTTTTTCTAATATAATAACCATTGGTTGGCAATAGTGACTTGTTTATCTTGAAATCACTATTTCGCTGTACTAGCTCGATTATGCTGACAACTGAAAACGGACTCGAACTTGCGTATGCTAAAAAATAGGCCACGGGGATTCCCTTTTGTATCCATACCAAGAGGAAAATGATAATGATAATGACACGAGGTCGGGAATGTTTTTCTTCGATTGTAACTCCAAGTATGTGGTTCTAACTAGGTCGTGATTGAAACAGTATGAATTAAACAATATAGTGAATTATAAAAAGGCTTAATGTTTTTGTGCGAAGGCCATGTCCTGTGTGATTTGCACAAATAATTTTTAACCGCCATTACTACTGTTATTACGTCGTTAAGTTTGCACCACTAGTCAATCTCAGGGAATCTCCGCGCTCATAGCGACTGTGCTTGCATAATCACATGACACGGAGCTACCTGTTTATGCCATATTTATTGTACTTGCATGATATTATATTTAATTTAAAAAAATACCATATAATTTTTACCATTGGCTTATTGCATACTCCAGTTACTGTAGCATAATCATGCACTTGTATATATTTTAGGTTTCTACGCTTTCCAGAGTGTCTTTTTTGCTACTATATATAATTAGTATGTCATACGTAGTAGCTATTTTATCTCTGGTTTTGGTGCGGGAAACAAAATGATAGACCTCTATGTTATCTTGGCAATGCCTTTTAATTCATTTTTAGTAGTAGTCATTTATATTATCGAAATACCCAGTTTTTATTTTGGCAATGCCACTTAACATGATTTTAGTTGTGTATGTCATACCATGTATATTATCATATGATTTTAACAAACTAACAATCTTGTATATACATGTACATATATCTCTTTCATTTCTATGACAAATAAGTCTGTAATGACTTTTCTTTTCTGTCAATAAAATATATGTCTGTCTGTCTGTCTGGTTGCATTCCGCAAACTCTATTGGAAAAAATGACGCATTATGTGTTTGTGAACGTTTTTATTCTCCGCAATTTAGTGTATCAGTATTTATTGGCTTTGTTTTTTTATGAAAAAGGAGTTTGAAATTCAGACCCGTTACATCATTTTTAAATCAGCTAAAGCAACGCTTTGTAGTACATTTTACTACACTTGTACATTAATTCAATAATTAAAAAAATAAACTATCTTGTAATAATTATGAATAAACTATCATTTGAAACCATTGACGCAGCGCGTTGGTCAAACAAATGATCTTAAGCCCCAATGTTCACTCTGCCGTGGTGTTTCGTCCATTGAACAGTTGAATCATGGAGGTTGAAGGCGGTATAATGTTATACGATGGTAGGCTATAGATATCCCACAGTGCTTTCACGTATATTCCTTTTGGCATGCAACCACATTGCGTACCGTTATTTACAGACAAAACCGCGCACATTCTATTATTGCACACCACTCACGGAATAGGACGTAAAAACTGCTCTAAAATGGGACGCTAGTAGCTGCCTGGCGAGAGAACAAAGTCATTGGGCATGTTGAGTAGTCTTATTTGTAAATGCGTCTCTCTCCTGCCATTCACATGGATTTTAAAGGAATAGATCACTCTTCATAATACGCGGGATAATGTGTCCCTACAAAGTACCGCCCTATACAAACTACAGTCAGTAATCTGAATAATTTTCCAAGGTATCATCATATACATTTGTATGTGTACATTTTTTTCGGAACGATTTCCATCGCGATATTCCATCGTGAGATAAAATGTGTGATGTGATACCTAAACATTTCAGTTGGTATTTATCATGTCTATACGCGATAGTTTGTTAATTTTGAAATAACCGACTGAATTACAATGGGGTTTCGCATCCTAAATTTTAGGGCGCTCCTGCTGAAAATCGTTCTGTATAAACTGTTTTTACACATACAATATATAACATGAGATCAGAAATACATTATGTATTTCTGATGAGATGTAGTACATCGAGTCCAAGTAATTTTAATCGACCTTTAAGTGGATGAAAAAAGTGTTTATTTGGCACTTAATTTTGTTTTTTTGAAAAGGCAAGAGTTGTATAGGACAATCTGTTTTTTCTGTTATGTAATAATGTAAAACTATATCCACATGATGCAATATGACATGAATGAACGGTGAATATTCCGGTATTCTGATTGTTGTTTCAAATGTATTTTATTTGGCACTTACCCATATAATTTTTTTAGAAAAAGGACGTAATTCTACAATTATGTTCAATGACAGAATTGAATAGGACATGAGGTTTATTTTTTTATGTCATGCAATAACGTATCACTATGTCCACATGTTGCAATAAGACATGATGATAGATGTGAATATACCGGTATTGGGTAGGGTCACACAATATCGATATTCTGGTTCTTTCAGTTTGATCAGTGTGACGTAGTCGCCTCGCTTAGTTAAGAAATGAACCGAGATTATTCCTAGCACATTATCTGCCCATTATGTAACAACATCTTCCCTACCATCAGTCTGCTATCTCGGAGGAGCCTAACCTTGCTGTGGAGAAGATGTGCAAGACCAGCCTTGCCATTAAGCAAACAAACAATCAAATCTATGCTAAGTTAGTGTTGGACCAGCATCGCAGACGATGGCCCAGTACTGAACCAACACAGGATTAATGTATTGTGTGTCCAGGTGACTGTTCTATGAGGATGATACCCTTACAGGCTGTATGCTTAGTGATAATGCCAATGATTGTCCATTTGCTCAGCTGCAGATGTCTTTTAAGGACTTGCCTACAATGAATCCTGAACAAGTAACCCCTGACATGACCTGAATTAGAACTGACATGGTCTGAATAAACTGTTTTAATGATACCAGTTCAAGTCGACTGCTCCAGCCAGGGAAATGTATATTGCTCCGTACTTTCAACATTCCTAATTTCTGAATTGTAAATTTTGTGATGTTTCGTGAAGCAAAATTTGATAATTGTATGCCTACTGTATACAGTATTAACAAATCTTCTCGTGAACCAACCATGCCAACAAAATTACAAGCCCAATTGAATCATGTATATAAATATACTCGGCAACTTACTGAACTCTACACACAAAAATCTGTTGTGAAAGGAAAGGTAGAAGATTTTTCGAGGCCACGTATAAGAAACATGCACTTATCATGCTTATCCCCACTAGCACTTGTTTACCAGGTTTAATGTCATATCAATAACCTGATAACCACAAAAAAACATCTCTATGATGTTTTATGACCGATAATGCAATCCTTAACTGAAACTTAAGTAATGTGCGTCTGGTAAGCATTTCAACAACATCTGAGACGTTGGCTCAATGTACCAGCGTTTTGCGTCTTCTAGTGGATTGCAGTCTCCTCTTCAGCATGTTCAGAAAAATTCGATGATGACCCGGTATGAACTCTGTCTCGCATCGCCGTCTCCACGACTCACCTTTAATTATAGATGTACCAGTATACACGGAAATAGCTGGCCTTCTGCCCCATGGCTGGACATGCAGTAGCCTATATATAGGTATAATCTAGGCCTACGACGTGTCGAGGAACGAGACCGTAGTTTTTATTTAATGCAGGATTCAAATTGCTGAAGCAATTCTGGCAATGTTGGATGGGTTGTAATTATGCTATGTTTATATATGCGCCGGGATAGCTCCTTGGTAGCGTTGTTGACTCAAGAGCCCGGGGGTACCGGGTTCGAGTCCCGCTGGGGCCGATATCCTTCCTTGGTGCACACACATGTAGTGACCCAAACTGTTCAAAATAGTGGGAAAATGACAGCCGAGCGTATAACCAATTCACGCCGCATAAAAAAACGTACAAAAAAAAATAAAGAAATATAAATTACCAGTATATAAAATATATGTTAATCATGTTAATAGCATAGTTAAAATAAAATCTTATATAAACCAACAGACCAAAGTTTTTTTCAATTTGACATCATCATAAATAGTAAGAAATATTTTATACAACTAGGCCTATAGGCTTATTTTTAATCTAACCTAGCCCATGCATGATGTATGCCTACTGTAATGATGTAGGATGTTACCAGGTTGCGGGTTAATTAGGCCTATATTAAAAAGAGGAAATATTTATAAATGGTAATGCTTCGCAGAAAATTATCAATACATAAGACAAAAATTAATTACAAAGATATAATAAAATATATATGAAAGAAAAAAAATACATTATTTTATTAAGTATCACTTACCAGAAAGGCACTCAGTCAGCAACATGTTGTTATTGTTTGCTGTTGATGTACATATTCATAGCTGTACGTGCCGGCATATAGCCAGTGTACAGCTAGATGTATTTGTGTACATGTTATATGCCGGTTATATCACGCCGCTATACACGTAGATGTATAGCGCGTGAGATACACGGCATGTCATGACCACACCTAATGGCCGTCACTCTCTGATAACAGGCCGTCACAGTGACCCGCCATCAACTACACTCGTTACATCAACTAACACATTGTCTCTCTAAGTATCTGCTACTGTAAATAAGATAAAGTCCTTCAGATAGTCAGTATATTAGGCCGGTGTACAGATGTGTACAGCTGTCATGCTGCTTGTGTACGTCGGCATTGCCAACAAACAGACAGCTGACAGCTAGCACACAGTGATGAGTCATAGCCGTGTCAGGCGCATGCGTATAAATCATTATACCATGCTGTATCAACATGTAGCGCCACACTGTGTCAAGTAAGGAAGCGTCATGGATGTATCCAAGGAGGCTGAAACCAAGGAACATAGGCAAACACGGATTACAAACTAGAAAGAGTTGTTCGGAAACGAACACGAAATCAGCCCTCCTTTATCGCCAGTCTGCCATTTTAAATTTGACATAGATCAGCAAACTTTCCCAAGGTTTATTTTATATAGGCCTCCCCAGATGTCGGTACAATGTTGTGCGGGACTTGTGTCACCGTCTGCGATGCTGGCCTAACTCTGTATTAGATATTATGCAAGATTTCCCAAATAATGAAAAAAAATGACAGCCAGTCGGCCTTTTTGGATGTTATGTTTTGCGAAATTTGACATGGGTTGTCCCTGTGTGAGTCTTCACATTTTGTTCAATATGCTTGGTCCAGCTATTTTGCTTCGTTTTTCAGTTACGTAAATATAACAAAATTACTCAAATTCAAAATGCTCTCAATAGTTAATCAAGTCAGTGGCTGACATTGCTGTGCATATTTGCCAAATAAAAAGAAGATCTACTGGAAACTTTTTCCAGAAACGCGCTAACGAGTATTTTTTTGTTAGTGGCCCTAGTAATTAAAGGGTCTGATTATATGGGAACCAAAATGTCACCAAAAATTTCCCTTCAGTATCTGATGGCTATGTGAAGTATGAGGAAGCAGAAAACTGATAGATCAGCTATCATGCACGATTTTCGGGATAATGAGAAAAACAATAAAAAAATTACTCAAATTCAAAATGGCCGCTAAAGGGCCATTTTGAAATTGTTTGCTCCCAAAAGTTAATCAGGTTATTGTCCGACATTGCTGAGCATTTTGCCATATCAAAAAAACTTTTTCCTGAAACGCGCTAACAAGCATTTATTCGATAGTGGCCATTTATAGTAATTAGAGGGTTGATATTATGGGGAAGAAAATGTCACTAAAACTATTTCCCAGTGGTATGTGATGACCATGTGAAATATGAGGAAGCAGAAGTTGGTAGATTAGTAGCTATTTTGGAAACAAATAACTGCGACGGCGGCGGCGGAGGCGGCGGCGGACCGTGTTGAATACAGTAAGCAGGCCGCCTCGACAAGGGCTGCGTAATTAGACTATTTTAAAAATGATGGGTTTATTCAGTCAAAAGATCCGGATCAGGATAGGAATGAAAAGTAAAAGAATAGGCGATAATTTCACATCCCCTACATAATGAAAAAATAGCTATGATTAAAATATATAAATATTCAAAGTGAAGTTGATGTGGCGCAGAAACATATTTTTGTAAATGCACAGCTGAAATTACAATGCAGCCTTGACGTTATTATTATTAATTGCAATTAGAGTACAACATTCGAAATATAACGTGAATAGCTTGAAAATCGTATGATCTAATTTATATTGATTGCGTTGCATACATGATCGCGTCATAGATCGCGATCATGTGTGCAACGCAATCAATATAAATTAGATCACAGAAGCTACATAATATATTTAATATGTTTTGACAACATATCAAATATATTATGTAGCTTCTGTGGTAGGTGGGGAGGTGGCGGCTTACCCTCTCCCTGTAATATGATTTTGAAACCCTTTCTGGTAGCCCACTTGTCAACCTGTTTACATGATTAACTCATAAACCTTATTTGTCAGTAGTATAGAGGCCCAAACATCGCTAGTATTTAGTTTGTGAGAAACGTATCATTTCCAGTGACACCCTGGGCCGACGAATTGATGGATGGATGGATGGATGGATGGATGGATTGTTGGTTTCGTAACTTTTCACAAATACGCGTGGGTTTAAATACCCCCATTGCCCCTCAAACCTCAGTACATTCCACGAATTAAAACCTACTTAACATACACATTACCATCAATTTAACTTCGCCTTTCGAAACCCTTTTGTGACAGAAAACGAATAACATAACTTCAAGGTTTATCAAGGAGCATCTGATCTGTGATCTGTGGCATCTTTTTTTGGCAAGAATATTACGTTCATGAGTCTACCTAGCATACTACATCAGACAGCTCAAGCTTGCATTCTTGTATATAGCAATCTGATCCAACTGTACGAAGGAGATACATACGCATCTCAGTAAATCCCAGCCAACTCAAACGACGTTGTATAAAAGTTATACACAACTTTTTGTGTTTGCTGGGCTACATGTAGATAGTCTGCTGGCTTCTGAATTGCACAGGATACATCCAACCAGCCAAATTACCATGAGCTGTAAAATTTAGCCTTTTGTATATATGTAGATCTGGTAATATTCGCGAAGTTTTATTTTTCGCGAATTTCACGAGGAGGACAAACTCGCGAATTCAAGAATTTCGCGGAAATTATTATTATAATAGCGCTACTAAATAAAAATGAAAATTCAAACACGCGAAAATTACCAGATCTACAGTATATATATTATAATCTGTCGGAAATTCTAAAATATGTGCAAATATATCACAAATAATATCGATTAGCTTACATTGGTCAAAATGATACATTTACATACGAACAAAATATTTCCTGTGTTCACAATATTTTTTTTTTAAATGAGCACCATTTTTAAGATCTACAAAACACCAGTGTTGAGAACACTAACCTCTAGTCACTGATAGCTGTAGGTGTCCTAGAGTTACAACACCATCTGTTCATTGTCTGTCTCTAATAGTCACAGTGCCTCCCAAATAAATAGCCATTGGTTCTAACAATTAGCTGGCCCAATCTCCATCATCCAATTAACCATTTCTACACTACTGTCACCTTACGTTATTTATTTATCAGTTATTGCATTTACGATTTTCATCTTCCAAGTCTTAATTCATTAGCGATGTTTAGGTATTTTGGTTTGAATGTGCTCCAATTTCGTTCATTCAAAATTTATATTAGAACTCAAAAGTCAAAAGTCACTATGCTGACACGTCGTTCTTCAAATAGAGAGCCAATGTCTTAAACAGTGGGTTCAATATTTGTGCTAAATTTTCGCCGCTGACGTGTAATTTGATCATTTGACGGTAACTATATAACATTATTAATACATGATTACTACATATAGAGCAGTAACCATGTAATTAAACACTACTTATTCTATGTGAATATCTTATGTCATACTCGATAAAGAGTAAATACACCAAACAGGGTACAATATTCCTGTTTTTTCTGGTAAATATCACGTAAGATGTGGTATTATAAGGACAATGTTATTACCAGTCATTGCCATGCCTTTGTTGTGGCATCATATGGCTGAATAGACCGGTAAATACAACAAATGTCATCACTTCATTGAACGTTTTTTTCAGCTACTATAATAGTAAATCAAACCTGATCAAAGCTAATTATCTAAATTGTTATTTAAATACAGAAACAGGACAACCTTTCTACAACTGCACGTCTTCATGGATGCGTGAAGAAAACATCATTAGGATATTGGCACGGGTAGCGCCGATTATCTTCAAATTCGTAAAATTGAAATCTAAATAGTATTCATCTATGAAAGGATATTTTTAGATGTGAAACATAAAATATATATATATATATATATATATATATATATATATATATATATATATATATATATATCTATAAATTATAATACAATATTGATCAGCTCTGATAATTAGGACTGGATTCAAATTCAAATATTTTAAACCTTCGCAAGCAAAGTGTTGCATTTCTCAACGCCTGTTTTAACCACACAATATGCATTCCACGTAGCTAAGCAGCCCGGGCAAATTGTTATGTAAATGTATTCTTTATATATTCTAATTATAGGCCACTCTACATACAGAAAGTGTCTCGTGCATGTATCCAATTAAAACTCCTCAATTTCAAAGTTTTAGATTTAATATCATAACATTTAAAACGCTTTTGAAGGAGATAGTAACTCGATGCCGATTCGTGTAGTAATAAACATGATGGTCGAGAACTTATGTAGATCCATGTACACTGATATAGTCCTGGGGCTGATTCTGAAAACTTAGATTTTGTTGCACCCCCGGAAGAACATAGGTTTTATGGTATATTTTTTTTACCAGCTTCCATTTTAAAAACATTACCCCTTTCAAAATGTGTCCGAAAGACCCTTTGAGGACCATTTCCTGCAGTCGGTCATAGTGCACTGATGAAAATGTGAATATTGCCATTTGTGCACTTGTAGCTGACAAAAACCATAACAATTATTTCAAATTTCACCCTGTACGTATTTACCAGTATACTTATATATATTTAAAATACTGCAGTGTTATAATGATGGTCTACCTAAGCATAAATTGAAATTTAAAAATAAATTCTGCAAAAAAATGAGAAATTATAAAAAAAATTAGGAGGCGATTTTTTTTCCCTTTGGACACATTCTTAGAGGGGTAATGTTTTGAAACTAGTTACATACATACGAAATAAAGAAAAATAGTGAGAAACCTATGTTCTTTGAGGGTTGCAGCAAACTCTGGATTTAGACTAGTTCTTAGAATCAGCCCCAGGACTAGTAAGGGTGCTTGTCTACATTGTTATGGTCAGTGAGAGATAACCGATCGGTGTTGTAATGTACATATACAAAATTATCCGTCTGACTGCGGGCACGGTGTATAGTCAGCGAGAGCCCCTTTGATTGAATTTGCAAACGTAGCCTCGTAGTATAGAGGCTACTTTTAATTTACATAATTTTCACATTCTCAATGGAGCTGAGCTGACCACTCTGGGACTACATTGACACAGCTCTGAGCATTGGGGGGGGGGGGTAATGTTCGCACATGTAAATAAATGTGGGTGGCTGCCGCTCAGATTATCAGTCAGATTACTTAGAATCGGGATTATTACTTTACATCCCCTTTGAAGCAGCTGTGTCGTATTGCTTCATTGAACCCTATCATTTACATTGTGGTGGACGGTCCACTGTGGACCCCACACCTGTGGACGTTATTCTATCGTGGATGGGCACATTGCCATGCCTTTGTTGTGGCATCATTTGGCTGAATAGATCGGTAAATACTACAAATATCATTACTTCATTGAACGTTTTTTTTCAGCTATTATAATAGTAAATTAAACCTAATCAAAGCTGATTATCTAAATTGTTATTTAAATACAGAAACAGGATAACCTTTCTACAACTGCACGTCTCCATGGATGCGTGAAGAAAACATCAATAAGATATTGGCACGGGTAGCGCCGATTATACCAGTAAGTTGCCCAAGGATGCCAAACATCTGTCTAGATGCTGCGTTTTTTGAGTTATCGGCAATTCACAAACAACAATTATTATTGGTGTCTAACAATCAAAGATTGGAACGGGATCAAGACTGAGGACGTGCAGCCGTCATGCCTGCGTGTTACCTTTTACATGCTGTGTGTCTACACACATTCGTATTAATTTACTTTAAATTACTTTAAATTAAATTCCAATTATTTCAACTCTATATAATATTTTATATTGCTTTATTGTTTTGATCTTTGAATGATAACTCTCCCCTCGGAACATCGACTCTGTGATCTCGATTACATTTTTCGTGTTGATGAAAATTGCAATTTGAATATTTCAGCGGACAGTGGGCTAGCTGAAAAGTACCAAGGCCTCATCTAATTTACAATCATTTTCTCACATCATCATCTCAGTTAATTATTAACAAGTACCATTCTCTCTCGTTCATGATCAAGCTGATTGATCATTTATAACTGCTCAACATCGACAGAATCACCATGTTCAAAACGACTGAAAAATACTAATTATTTTGCGTAATTAATGTATATCACTTACTGTATCCACACAATGACATAGATTTTTTTGTAAAATCGCACTAATATATCCCCCATTAAGATGATTACCAAACAGCAAGTAATTATCAGCAATACACAAGTAATTGTATTTTATTGTTATACGTTTCGTTTAAATCTTCCACAAAATAAGTTAGTTGAATGAATCGTCCATTTCAAAGTATCCATATAATATTATGAATGTTTGTTTAGTCGTTTGATATACCCGAAATACACCAGCATATCAACCATCAATGACGCACAATTATGTTGGTAATGTTTTATAACTGTATAATGTGGATGCACAATGACAAAAAAAAAAGAATATTTAAAGTTTTGCACACATTCGGTTGAAGATGTCAAGCCTCCTTGGTGATATCAAATCATCCATTTACAACCTGGGAATCGTACTATAAACCCGCATACTGCGGGATATGTGTATTATGCTAATCCATGACTGTCTACTATTATCACAGTCATAATTATGTTGTGTATTCAAATTCGTAAAAATGGAATCTAAATATTATTCATCTATAAAGGAAATTTTATTATGTGAAACATAAGAAACAAATAAATATAAATTGTAATATAATATTGATCAACTATGATAATTAGGACTGTATTCAAAATCAATATTTTAAACCTTCGCAAGCAAAGTGTTGCATTTCTCAACGCCTGTTTTAACCACACAATATGCAATCCAGGTAGCTAAGTAGCCCGGGCAAATTGTTATGTAAATGTATTTTTTATATATTTCAATTCTAGGCCACTCTACATATAGAAAGTGTCTCATTGTATGTATCCAATTTAAACTCCTCAATTTCAAGGTTTTAGATTTGATATCATAACATTTAAAAAGCTTTTGCCGATTCGTGTAGTAATAAACATGATGGTCAGAAGTAAGAACCTTGTGTACAAGGGTACTTGCCTACATTGTTATGGTCAGTGAGAGATAACTGATCGTTGTTGCCGCATGTAATGTAAACATACCAAATTATCCGTCTGACTTCGGGCACGCTGTATGGAGCTGAGCTGATCACTCTGGGACTACGTTGACACAGCTCTGATCATTGGGGGGTAAATGTACACACATGTAAATAAATGTGGGTGGCTGCCGCTCAGATTATCAGTCCGATTACTTAGAATCGGGATTATTACTTTACATCCCCTTTAAAGCAGCTGTGTCGTATTGCTTCATTGAACCATATAATTTACATTGTAGTGGATGGTCCACTGTGGACCCCACACCTGTGAACGTTGTGCGCATCTGTGTGGGCCCACTATGTATAGGCTTGCTCAGCGAATCTTAACGACCCACCAACTTTAATCTATACAGCGAAGTGCACATGATCATTGTGTGTTTTAGGGTTTGTATCATTTACTTACACTTGATGAAGATTCCAAGATGTAACGTTAAAACCCAGCTTGAGAAAAGCTATCTAGCGAGTCAGTCATCGCACCCTCCCTTAACCCTTTCACCACTGAAGCCCGTTTTTATGTGCTGAATGCCATAGCATTCAGCACATAAAAACGGGCTTCAGCGGTGAAAGGGTTAATCAGCCCTATGTGACACCATATAACCTCGTACCTTCTACGCTCACACAAAACGTTGACCCGATGGTAGCTTAATGTTGTATGGGCCCACTACGACGCTAGATCAGCCTTAAACAAACTGTTGTCTATCATGCAAAATATCAACAGATACTACTATTATGTTATACAATCGTCGATATTTTTATTCACCAGGTGGCAACAGTTGTTTCATAATGGTCCGTGCACAATCAACAGATCAAACAGATAGTGTGACAACCATGTCTTCTTCAAACACTTTCAATTATACAGTCACTTGGGTGATATACCCCATTCTTCACTTAATATATATTTTATTTATTTATATTGAATGACTACTCTTTGATAGTTAAACATAAATACATGTAGTTTCAATTTGTTTTTTATAATTCTTGTATGTAGAATTCATTTTACGAGTATGCTTACTTATTGCTATGAACAGATAATGAACATAGACAATCAATATATCTTTCAAAATGCCGGACACATTTTAAAAAACAAATGTGATTGACGTAGAGTAATATGATAAAGCTATCTTCGTCTAGCTCCATAGAGAACGTTTACTTCCATCTGAACAGCTATCTAATAGCATCTACACCAGTCCGGTCTAATAGCTACATGATTACATCGACGTATTTGTCTACTTTTAGAAAGTAATTGTCAGGGACGCACCATTAGATATCTGGGGGGGGGGGGTCGGGGCTAAAGTTTTTGTTGCTTGCAAACTTTTTTTTTACCTCCGAGAGAAAACAATCTTTTTTTTTGGCGATCAACGTCCGACAATTTTCCTATTATGTACGTTACCATTTGGGGGTTTTTCTGGTCAACATATTTTTCATCAATTTCGACAACAAACTTTTTTTTTCTGCCCACATTTTCAACAAACTTTTTTTTCTGACTTTGTGGCGACAAACTATTTTTTTCTATTTTTTCCTAGCCGCCCCCCCCCCCCCCCCCAGATATCAAATGGCGCTGTTTTTTTTTAAACAACAAAGAACAACAAATACAGTACAGTAGTTCCTACTTGTGTAACCATAACCACCTCTGTTAGGAATGGAGTGCCTTTTAGTAGTAAATCCTAGGAGCGGAATAACAACAGATAGGGTCTGTAATAAACATGATAAAGAGAAATGTGACCCTTTGAGTCCCAAGCACGATTGTAATCGGTTTTAATCATTTCATATGCAAACAGCTTTTTTTGAGTGAACTTTATGTTTAGTAAGCAATTGTCTGGCTTCAAAGTAAACAAATATGCATAATTTCACCAATTTGAAGCTGTGGGTCGCGGCAGCGAGACACAAACTTAAGTGAGTAACAATATTAATTATGAAAATGGAGCTCAAAGGGTTGAGGACGTACATGCTGAGACATGTGATGTTAGTTTGATTGATCGCGGTCCATATGTTAGCACATCTGTAGGCCTGGACGTATATACCCTCTTTGTTAAGGGCTCTATATCTGAACCCATTGTTGTATGTAACACCACTGTCATCTCGTGCAGCCAGAAGAAGTTACACGACTAGTCTGGGGAAAAAATACCCCTTTAAAAATACTCCTTTGAGACCGGCTATCAATATTAAACCCACTAGATGCTGAGAAATACTAGCTTCACTTTGATATGAATCTGCTGTATGCCAACATATTTTTTACTTTTAGGCCTTGAAATTTATGGAAACCAGAATGGGCGCCGTTAGCACACAGTTAAAGAAAGTACTAATCTATTTATGTTCATGGGTCATCCATACACCAATATACCGAATGCTCAATCATGAGTCAGGATAAGTTTTTTACTTCCCTTTCCCCAAGAGGCTCTTATAGCCCCAATTTAGCCCTCTGACCGAATGTGCGAACAATTATGTGCGTCCGCTTCACAAAACTATTAATGTAATGCAGCCATTGTGCGTTACGTGGGATAGTTTGAACTAGATGTTTTCGGCACGGAAATATTACCTAGATGTTTTCGGCACGGAAATATTAAAAGCATGCCCGTTACATGACTCAAATTTGAAGAGATTCCCACGAAAAAATAGAAGTAAAAAAAATACTCCCACCAGGTGATTTTTTTTCAAGATGTCCTCCATCAGCATCTTGTTTTAAGGAATTATTTCAAAAAGATAATCAGATCATTAGAAATGCCTAGAGATCCACTGCATCAAATTTGAATGCGACCCAGCCAACGGTTCATAAAATGTCGCGCCCACAAGCTTTTCCGGTAGTTTTTTTTAAAATGTCCTCCGTCGGCCATCTTGTTTTTTATGAATGATTCGCAAAAGGTAACCGGAACATTAGAAATGCCCAGAGAACCGCTGCATTAAATTTAAATATGAATGGCCGCTTATGGCTTAGTGCCAAAAGTAAATATATGGGAAGAATTGCCCAGGCACATAGGTCATGTCTGTAAAAAAATCATGAGTCAAATCATTGAGATAGTAGATATCTCCATGGTCAAATTATTAGTAAGAGTTAAATTTCTGATACGCCCGGAGATGGAATAATGTTAAACACTATAAGCATCCCAATAGTATTGGGGATGCTTAATAAAATTCATTAACCCTTCCAAGCCTGAGTTTACCATAGTCATCTTCATCCACTACAAGCCGCGAATTGCTGTCGCAATTCTCGACTTGTAGTGAATGAAGATGATTTGATGTGGTTTAAAAAATTAAAGAAACTTACCATGTATTGGTAAACCAGTGTCATGGAAATATTCATTCTAAAACCTTTGGTTGTAGGAAAATTAAGTCTGTTTTCGGGAACGTAAAATGATGCTTTAATGCATCGTGAGGGCTTAAAGGGTTTAATAGAAAACTAGACAGTCATAGACTGCAACCTCCTCCGCGCGATTCGGATCGTAATAGGGATCGTCATCAAAATTTAATGGTTTGTGCCTTGGCCCGAGACACACCTCTGGTAAAAAATTTATGCAAATCCGAGCGATCCGGATGATGAACGGATCGTAATCCGAATCCCGGATCCGGATCATCCCCAAAATGTAAGGAATTGTTCCTTGATCCGAGACACACCTCGGGTAAACGTTTCATGCAAATCAAATGCGTTCATTACTTTGTAAGTAATCCTGGAGAACGATCAAAACATAACCTCCTATCACGGAGGTGACGATACAACTCATCACAAAAAGGGGCTTTCATTTAATACATTACCACTGATTACAATTGATGGCTATTCAGTGAAATTACGTCATATTTATTGAGTTTGAGGTGATAATTGCGGAGGTAATTCACACCTTAAGATGAATGAAAATGAGAAGAATTACCCTCACCCCTTGAACCATAAATCACAACTATATAATTGTTTTTAATCTGTTTTATTAGCTGGTTAAATCACAGATATGGGAACGAAATGAGTGTTAAAACATCCAGATCTGCAAATGTTTGGTCTCAAATTAAACAAATATGAGTAGTTTTCACCTACTTGAAGTTGTGGGTCGCGGTAGCGAGACACAACTTCAAGTGAGCGAAAATTTAAATAATTATTTTAATTCGGCGATTTAAGGGTTAAAGTGCTAATCGAGTCTATAGCCGTTTTCAGTCAGTTTGTTCGTCCTTCAAGTTGGTAAAAATTTAAATTCAATAATTTAGCGCTTTTAAGGGTGAAGATAGCTTATTTTATATATCATATATGGTCTCAGATTATTGCCATGTAAAGTTATTTTATGATCATTATTGAATCACTGCCAGGCATTGGGTAATTAGTAGTTGGTTGACACGACATTAAACTAACATGCGAGTAACATCTGGTGTTCATCGCGTGTCAATTTCAAATTGCAACGATAAAACATTAAGATGTACTATGACAGCTAAAATATTAGATTTCATCAACAGCTCAACCCGATCGTAATATATAACAACAAGAGTACTGATTTATTGAACAAAATTAAACGTGCACGATGCCAGTGTGTTGGACATAATCACTCATGCAAAAATAATAATACTGGTCGTTGTTGAAAGGTGCACACTTCTAATACGTCTTTATATAGTGTTTTGCTTTCGCGATGTTTTCACTAATTATTTTAAGATGGTGGCATTTATGTGATGACTGTCTATAAAGCACACGTGAATGGCCATAAAGCCTAATATGGCATGTAATATTAATTATCATGTTAGAGATGAAAGGGTGGTGACATGGTGTAAATGTCGTTTGTCAAGTGGCAGATACACCCTCTCATCCCTCAGGGGACGAAATACGAACAACATAATGTAATATATTACAACAAATATATAATATAAGTGGCTATATCTCATGTTGGTGCTACGCTGTTTGAATGCTACAAACAGCGTCGTAGATGCTGGTCCAGCATTGAGACAACGTTGGATCATCGTTCCCTGCTATAACTAGGATACCGCTGTGAAAAATTGTTATATTTCAAAATGTATTGGTACGTGTCCTGTGTAATTGTTTTATTGTCGCTTGTGATGACCCGTGAACTTTGATGACCCCGGTCATCGTCATTTTATACTGGAAACACAATACTGTCAACATTCTCGACAGCAAACTAGAGGCATTGAACCAATGTTGACGTAATGTTGGGCCAGCGTCGCAAACGGTGGAAAAATATTAAAACAAAAGTGGGTCAGCATTTGTGATTTTGGTGGGCTATGTACTGAAGATACTGTAAGTTATTCCCTGGTCGTTGACTCATTCTATACCAGGGTGGGAATAATAACAATGACATGCAATCATATACAATAATATGCAGTCATATACATTATTAAAATATATGTTTGAAAGAAAACTACTAGCAATAAAAAATAATAACCTATGAAGGCACAACATTTATTCGTCGTTCGCTAAATACTTTTACGCATACAATTTGAAGTATATTATAGATTTACACATTCACAGCAAACATTTTTTATTGGTATAGTCAGAATGTATACATAAATTGTATGTACGTTACCAAACAACTTTAACTACCTGAATATACATAAAAACAATTGCCAATGTGTTAATAATATATTTTGCGTTTTGGATACATTTAAGCATATAAGATTAAAGGGACTGGCCCAGGCTAAAATCATCAAAAAATCAGTGATTTTATTTCGGGTTCTTAATATGACCATATGATGTAAACATGTACATAGACTAGAACTGCAAATTTTTATAATTTTTGTGCTGCGCACTTATCAGTTAGACTAGATATAGAGACGAAATTCCCGCATTTCTTATTTTTGACATGGTTGTCAATAATTACAAATCAGGAATTTCGTCTCTATATCTAGCCTAACTGGTGAATGCGCAGCACAAAAAATTTAAAAATTTGCAGTTCTAGTCTATGTACATGCTTACATCATATGGTCATATTAAGAGCTCGAAATAAAATCACCGATTTTTTGATGATTTCAGCCTGGGCCAGTCCCTTTAACTATATACCTGCTTCAATAAAATTATATACACCGTATTCTATTGGAAAACCATCGTCATAGGGGAACGGTAAGCTAAATGTGGCTGACAGTATCATCAAGGCATTCCAGTCATTGGTCAGACCAAGGAAGTCGGACCAAGGAAAATAGGTGGTTCTATTTTCCTTGGTCAAACTACGACCAAAAACGGGATGTTGAAGCAATGTTGATTTAAAGTTGGGCCCAACTTTAAATCAACATTGATTGAACGTCCTGGGGAGCAATTGTTAGCCAACGTCTGTTTAACAGCCAGATGATGATCTAGTTGGCAGGTGCAGTGTCTTTAAACGTGAGCTATCTGCATTCTGACATTGTGTAACTCCTGAGATGTCTGGAGACACATTCCCCAGCATGTCACGAGTGTAGGGAGAGTGGTGTACTCCATCCGCCAGGGTCAAAGTCATCCAAATCAGAATAACATCACGATCTCGGATTGTTTTACCTTTGCGGACTTAAAGGGACTGGCCCGGGCTAAAATCATAAAAAAATCGGTGATTTTATCTCGGGTTCTTAATATGACCATATGATGTAAACATGTACATAGACTAGAACTGCAAATTTTTATAATTTTTGTGCTGCGCATTCACCAGTTAGACTAGATATAGAGACGAAATTCCCGCATTTCTTATTTTTGACATGGTTGTCAATAATTACAAATCAGGAATTTCGTCTCTATATCTAGCCTAACTGGTGAATGCGCAGCACAAAAATTATAAAAATTTGCAGTTCTAGTCTATGTACATGCTTACATCATATGGTCATATTAAGAACCCGAAATAAAATCACCGATTTTTTGATGATTTTAGCCTGGGCCAGTCCCTTTAATATAGAATCAGGTGAGTAATATGAACATAACTGTAATAATGTGTCGCTCACTGACAGATTGCTTGTGCAAGACAACAAAATTTACGCTGTTAATTTTCGGTGTGATGCAAATAAGAAACTATTCAACACTGAATTTTAGATTTTTGACATTAAAGATATGTATAATATAGTTGTTTCAGATATGTTTGTAAAATGTTCGCTAAAATGATCATGTTAACAAAACATCAGACTCAGGGTTAGGGCTACTATTTTGTATTACTACAGTCTAGCTGCTACACTGAGGCGTATTGTTTTGTAGTAATCTTACCTTTTCTCCTTCCATCTTCAATCATCCTCAGATCAGAGTATTCTGGATTGGCAGGTTGTCAGGGGACGAGGAGATGTGAAGTTATCAATAAGAGATACAGGAGTGTTCTACACTCGTCACACCACATCAAACCAGATTATCCAGTCAGACTGATTCTGCTACACATCCCGATGGATGCATTATATATCAGTGACATAATGATCCGTGCCACCAATCCGGGTTAACGGTGCGGATGGAGTGATAGGTTGTGACCCCAGTGGTGACAGTTGTGAGTTGTGGGGTTGTGACAGTGTGTGTGGTGGTGATGGCGGGGTGGGGCCGGCCACGTGGTCAAGTCACTCAGGCATGGCTGACCTGGCTCCCTCTGTCATGAGCCTCACACAATGCTGGTTTAATTCTGGGCCGACGTCGTAGACGGCGGGCCAGCATTAAATCGACATTACTGTTGCTGTGCGTGCAGGGAGGAGTCCAGGTAGGGCTCTGTGGGAGTCCCCGGCCATAGAGCCCTGCTGATCCAGATTCGAAGGTTCTGCGTGGTCCCTCATCCCACAGCGTGATCCGTAACCTCGCCTGATGCGTGGTGCGTAAACTCACAGCGTGATCCGTTACTATGCGTGGTGCGTAAACAATTATGCTGGTATACATGAAACGTCATGCAAATTTGTTCTACACTAAACATAGAGTTATGACTGTTTCAAGGCATCTTCCGCTGTACCGTATAGCTGTAGGCCTACAGAAAATTGTTCTTGCCGTACTTTTGCCGCAGTAAAACCATTGTAAATGTTCTCTGACTAATGTATGTATGTCACATAAAGAACATTAGCAACTTCTAAATACAGAACTGTGCTAATTTAATTCTGCCAGCCACATTATACCTTCTGACATAAAGTTGTCTTGTCAGCACCATGTCCACGATCCTGTTTGTAAAATGACTCATCCCGACTGATAACTATCCGTGTGAGATGACCATGATGCTGATAATGATAACACGATTATTAATAGCGCTTGCGGCATGTGTCCAGACCACAGATCCCCGGGCACAGATCCAGATCCTCATACCGCATCCCCGTGATGATGACGAGAGAGGCTGTAACCTCACTGACTGTGTCCTCACAAAACACATTCAGGTCACCACCTCGGATAGGCTACGAACAATGGTATATCTGTTTCTAAACGGGATATTTTTTTCATTATATGGTGTGGATAAATAAAATAGATCCAACATTATTTAATCAAATGATCAAAATAGTGGAAAGTAGCGTCGTTAGCAGAAAGCAAATCTTGATGCAAAAAAAATACCTTTGCAAAATGATTTAGATGACGGAAAGTAGCGTAATTAAGAGAAAGTAAGTTTTGATTCCATGTTGGTATATAATATGTCTGTAACCAGCACAATGTTTTTTTTTATTTAACATGATTATAATAATTATGTCCGCGAGAAATGTGAGTGCATTGTCATTACCACAAGTGTAAAAACCTGTGGCCTGATACATAGTATTATATGGTGTTAACTTTACGTGAAACGTGGCCACGTATAATATTACAGGTGAATTTTCAATCACCCTCATGACCTCCCCCCTCCCTCTATTTAGCAACTCTTGTTTAAACCTCTCTACTGTATCAAGTAATGCGGGATGGTAATTGTTATTGTGTGCTATAATGCAGCTCCTATGTGTGATCAATTTCGCATAATCCGCGCGAATAAACGTTTTACTTTTGACTGCCCATTTTTAGACTTAAACTGTGACACATAATGCTTTTTGCTGTATTTAAATCGCCACGTGCGAAAAACAATTAGGGTGCTAAAGAGTAGCTGGTAGGATAGAGAGGGCAATATGTATGGTAAGTTCAATGCGAAGTAGCTGCAGGACAGTATGCTCTCCGTGCATGGAGTTGAAAAAGCACACAAATGAACCGGTCCAGTGACCAGGGGGGTAAATTGTAAAGTCTGCTGATAAATCTTGATATCAGACTATAAACCTGCACCTTTAACTTTTATCTATCGATGTTACTTGATGAAGTGTTTTCTCAGATTAACATTGTATGATGAAGTGGTAGAAGAGGGTAGGGTGATTCTCAGATGATGTTGTTCTACATCACACGTATACGTCTCCACGGCTAGGGCGTGTCGGTGAGCGAGTCATCTTTGTTTCAACTGTATACGCCATCAGCTGTGTCATCTCAAGTCTGAGATCTGCTTCAGGGGTTCATGACATATATTATCACAAAAAACATACCAAAACTATTGTACAAGAACAACTTCTTCATGAAACTAATTTATAATACGAGAAAAACCGCATCGGCCGGTTCTCCTATGACCACGCCTGCAACGCAGATGATGGTATTATAGACATTATCTATCAGGGGTCACAAATACTTTGAATAATATGGCATAGTGGTATATAAATATGTCAGAAAAATTACTTTTAAATTGCTAAAATTTAAATATTATTTTAGTGATTGGAATTTATGTAATATCTAATATGTACTAGATACCATTATCTCTATCCCTGCAAACACGAGACATTGAACCAATGCTTGGCTGATGTTAGCCCAACGTCTGCGACGCTGGACTAACATCAGCCCAGCATTGGTTCAATGTCTCGTGCTTGCTGGGATATATGGTACTATAATTATACCTCTGGATATACCCATTCATTATAAAATAATGGATTCTATTCTGAGGTACATGCCATCATACACGATCCTTTGACTCCGAGGTAGATCAACAATAATAACCAATGCAACATCAATGGCTCGTGTTTGCTGGATATTTATTAATAAGTTGATTTTTGATGTTTTAAATTCTGCACTCCTCGAATGAAGTGAATGGGGTGTTAGGCCACCTTTGTGCCCATATGCTAAACTGGGCCAGGAGAACCTCCTGATGATGATGAGATGAATGAGATGACCCTGCCCTACAGACACAGGATTCGAAATTCAAACCCTGGAGGTCTGAGGCCGAGCACGCTACCCCTCGGTCAGGGAGGCTCTCCACAATACTTTGTTTTACGAGTGAGCAGGGCAGAAAAATTTTGAAACCTAATACCAGAGCGGGGTTTGAACCCGCGATCTCCGACTTTCCAAACAGGCAGCTTTAACCACTGTACCACGCCCCCCTGCCCTTTGCACTCCTCAATTTTAATCACATTTGCAATGTTTAAAACACGTATGTCCTCTTTTTGAATTACGGACATACGTTGTTATTGATAACATATTTTCCCATCACTTTCAGACTTCAGTCACCAGCCGGCTACGACATCATAACCAGGTGGTGACAGCACACGCGCAGTATTTAACAACCGCATGGTTAAATTTGACAATGCTCTAATTTTCCAGTTCCTGCGTTATAACGACAAGTCAAATATAGTATTTTGGACACCTGCCTGCGGCAAGTCCGTTCAAAACTGTTGCCAGTTTCCGACCAATCATGACAATTATAGGTAGATGAGTTGACTGCCTGCATGTGTGCTAATTAGCCGTGTTAATGCACAAGTTGTTCAATTTACAGATTTGACACAGGCGGCTGCATACAAGATCAACAATTACACCCAATTATTCTTAGTCAGTTTTAATCCCCCAACCTTAAGCCACAATATTAATCTATCCTTTCAAATTCTCATGCAAATAATACGCATTTAGTGGAGAAACTCCACTTATCAATTTTAGCAGTTAATTACTCATTTTCCAGTCGCTCGATGGTCTGGATCGCTGTAGCAATCCAGACAATCACGCGGCTGGAAAACAAAATTCGCAAAATGACAATTAAGTGTTAATAGAGCCAGTTAACAGGAACTTGGAAGATTTTGATGCTGCCAGAAACAATTAAGTTACTATTCCCCCGTAACTTTCACACACACGTCAAAATGCATCTGGTACGTGCTCTAACACAATCATAAATACCACTCTATTGTGTATGCGCTCACAGATAGAAATAGTCACTCTGTCTATATCAGGATATTATCCATCACTTATAGGCATGACTTTGTCACTTTGTTGTAATCCTGTTGATATCCAATAATTCACTTATGAATGATTCTGAAGGCGTCAGTGATGAGAAAGGGCGGCGCATCAGTCTATGATCTACATCAGTCTATGAGTAAACCGGAGGCCTATTCATGCAGGCCTATTGAGAATAAAAAATCTCCCGTCTTTATGATTGCCTTTGACGATAAAACGTCCACCAATATCGATCGTTTGCTGTTCAGTTTATATTTTTTGTATTCATTCTTTCCCTTTTTCGCGCATTCATATTTAATTATATGCTCGTTTGTTTATTCATTCAATCTCTCGGTTGTCCGCAACTCGAATAAATTATTTGTTGGTATGAAAAGCGTTTTTATATAGTATAGTATAGAGTGTCTGTGTACCTCAGATTTTATAAGTCATGGTGGTTTGTTGCATTATATGTCACTGTTCCTTTGTTTGAAGCAGTGCTTAACCCTTTGACTTCCAGGCCGGGGTGCATGCCAGGATCCAGATATACTGGTGTAGGAGTTCCATTTTTCGTCATTTGAAGCTGGAATTGCTAACGCAATTTCCAGCTTCAAATGACGAAAAATACATAAATGTAGTAGATATTTGACGAAAATTTGTGTCATTTTATGGTTACGTTCATTGACGAATGACGACGGAAATTTCCGTCATGTATGGTAGTGAAAAGGTTAAATACGAGGGATCAAATCCAGCTGGAATTAAAAGTCAAGATGGAGTCTCCCTTGCTCACCATATGGAGATTTATTGTTTATTTCCTATGACTAAACGATAGGGGTGGAATCGCGATGTTACGTAGACCCCCAATGGCCTATGCTGATCCGATATCCTATACTACCCACAAGTTTTTTTCATATTTCCATCCTTTAATAAATGTTGTGTTGTGTTGTCCCAAATTTAATTCGGTAAACTGATATTTGTTTTAAAATGCGTTCGCAGTGACAATCGATATACATCCATTTGCAAAAAGTATATGACAGAATAAATATCATTACAAATGAGTTTCAGTTTAATCAGAGCCTTTAACCTTCAAAGTCAGATTTCAAGTCTGTCTATGGGATGAAAGATATGAAATAATTTAGAAGTACCCATGTATAAAACATATTCTTATTTCACATGATCTGCACAAAAGCCATTTTCATGAGGACAAGTAATATGAATGTAAAAAATAATGTAAAGTACAAACGAAAAGTTATATCAATACGCAAGCTATCCTTTATTTAGACCTACGTTTGATATATCAGACATAAAATAAAACTATGCTAAACTTTGAGGTATGAATATTTTCATATTAACTTCGATCACGACTGATAACTCTGATCATAAGGAGAGTAGACAGAATTATATTGTTGAGCTAAATGTGAAGACCGCTAGTGTCAAGATTAACACCACTGATAGTGAAGATAAAGTTTAGTTTAAACATATTCTATTAACCCCAATATTGCTCTACGGATGTGAAGCATGGGGAAATGAAAATATTGATGTGATAGAAAAGTTGTATATACGTTATTGTAAATATGTTCTACATCTAAAAACCTCAACCCCAACCTGTATGGTACTGGGAGAATTGGGCAGAGGTCCAATCATTTTAAAAATGAAAATTCGAATGTTGATGTACTGGAATAAATTATTAGATCCTCTTAGTTCCAAATTAAATTGCAAATTTTATAAGTTTTTGTATCACCTTCATCACTGGGTTTTGTAATATATGGATAAGACAAGAGATGAGTGAAAGTACCTGGCTCAATGTAAATATTAAGCAAAGACTATTAGACCAGTATATACATCAATGGAGAAGTGATGTTGATATAGGTGTCAAATGTTATAATTATAGATTGTTTAAGACCGAATTTATGTTCGAAAACTATTTAAAAGATTTGCCTGAATTATTGAAATACATTGTATGCAAATTTCGCACTGCAAACCATAAATTACCCATAGAAACAGGTCGTTATACAAGGATTCCAAGAAATGAAAGGGTATGTAAAATGTGTAATAGTGGTCAACTGGAGGATGAATTCCACGTTTGTTTGGAATGTCCTGCCTTAAAATAATTAAGAATTAGGTTTTTACCCGCAAATATATACAAGAGACCAAATGTTATAAATTTTGGACGCATACTTAACATAAAGAATAAAATTACACTTGTTAAATTAGCTAAATTTATTAAATGTTGACTTGATATGTATACTCATTAGAATTTTTTATTTGTAACCATTATTTGCTATTTGTTCGGCACTCTGTACTGTACATACGGTTTGGAGAAATAAATATCTTGTATCTTGTATTTACTAATTGAAAAAATACAATATAAATTTGTAATACAAGGCTTCGTTCGGCCTGGCATACACATGTGAACAACACTGCAGGTGCCTGCACCCACTTATTATATATTCCGATACGTTACACAAAAAAAAATACCACACTTGTATAGGTGATATGAATCGGATGGCACTGCCCTCCAGACACAGTATTCGAAATTCGAGCCCTGACTATCTGAGGCCCAGCACGATATTACTAGGCCATGGAGACTCCCCACAAAACTGAATCTCTGCGAGTGAACGGGGAAGAAACATTTCCTTATTTAAAAAATCTCGAGTATGAGAGATTGTGAGTTCCTATTCTCTGAAACTCACTGGCCTTGACCTCCATTGTTGTCACCGAGCTAGCTGATACAATGAAGTATGGGGGAGGGAGTCTTGTATAAATTTGCTTTCACCGAGTTCCCATTCAAAACGGTTTCCGGTGACGTCACTGCGTTTCACAGAATTCCCATTAAATGTTGAATTTGTAATTCGCACATCAGGTTATTACTTGTAATGCATAATTATTAACGTTCGATTATATGACATTTACATCAAATTGATAAACAATATAATACACTGTTTACACGATTTTGCGCATAAGCAGGACTCCCAACTAAATAGTTCAGTTTTAATCACTGTGTGGCGTGATGTAATAGAAAAGAGTCTGACACGACTTGGTCACGTTTGAACAGCATTACAATTATGTAGACAACAACGTAAAATAAGTCACATCTCGGAACAGACCAGTGATTCTGTTCAATGAGGGGGCATCACCGAAATGTATTGAATGCTTTCCGAACGAACAAGTCCTTAGAAATTATAATCTACGCAGGTCTAGCAAAAGTTGGCACTTACAAATGTTTGAATAAATATTGCAGTCAACATGATATTTGGCACGCTTAAATTCCTCGCAGTCAGTAAGTCCCGAGAATCATATATCACATAACAGTCGGTTGCGGCCTTATAATTATTATTGATCTTTCATTGATAGCAAATAACATAAACATTACATAAATCGATGTCACGTATAATATAAACATTTATATCAATAAATAATTTACATGGTTATGATATTAAGTTGACGTTAATAAATATGAATTCTGGCAAAGAGGTTCAAGTATTCAAGTTTGCCAGTAGTCTAATCAAAATAGGCAATTAAAGTTCCCCAGCCAAGTCAGTGGTGATACATGCTTCAAATGTGTAATTAACAGGAAAACTCCCTGTACTATCCATTTAACATATGAATGCCAATATTTCAACACGAGAAGAATTATTATGGTTATCATGTCTGTACAGACAGATTATGTTACAATAATTACCGTCTTGAGTTTCATTGGTATTAATGACACTTGTATATCTGAACTCGTATGAATTGATGAGTGAAGCTGTACTGACACTGATAAATAATGTACTGACTGTAATGTACGCAATAGCACAACCCTTTTAAATAGTAACACGTATTCTTTATGTATTTTTTAACATATAATATGCAGAAAAAAAGTATTTTTTATAAACCATCTTGTTATTTCACAAAAAAAAAACATTTTCGTCATAGCGAGAAACACGGAAGCACACGAAACTCCGATGTGTCACTTAAGCATTGTAATTTCCTTATTATGTAATATGAATGTAAAAAATAACATAAAGTCAATACAATAAGTTACGTCGATAATGAAGCTATTTGTAGAAAAGGCGGCGGCGGCGGATGATGACGACGCTGGGGACGATAAAACCCTCTCGGTCCCGGAGTCCCAATGATAAAAAAACTATTGTTTTACCATGTTTATATCTATTATAAAAGGCCTACATAGTCACACTCATTTTCTGACACGTTCAACTAATTCAGTTTGATAAATCGATGATTAATAAGTATCTCACCTCGTTTAAATACACTATAATTATGTCAGCATGTTGTGATTAATGCTACCGCCTGTCACGCCAAAGTCCCGGGTTCGTTCTCCACTCTCGGTATTAAAGTTTCAAAAAGACAAACAAATTATTCCCCGTGCACTTGTAAATACTCAATATTGTGGGGAGCCATCAACACGGAGATATAGCGTGCTCGGCTTCAAATCGCTAGCACTCAAATATGGAAATCCTGGATGGAAGTGTCATCTGAGGATATCTTGGTCCAGGTCCTTTATTCATTCTTTCATTCATTCATTCATTCATTCATTCATTCATTCATTATCCCGAAGATTCGTTCCCGGTGTGGTTTTGCAGTTCTCCACTATATTTATGTAAATAAAAAACAATAAATGTATAGGACTTCCTATCCAGAACCAGACATCCTACTGTGCACAATAAGATCATGAGATTGGAAAGCTGAACTAAATAACTGACAGATAAATGCCACACAGGTAATGTTCCTTCCACGTCGAGGAGGTGGGGTACAAAAATGTTCGGTAGTCGTGGTTGAGGTCCCTGTAAATTTAATCCACTTTTGTTCAATACGTAAACTGGTAAATAGAAAAAAATGATTGTAAAGTAAGGCAATACCAGTTTATATCATCTGGTGTGCCACATAAAGACAGGACATTACATACAACACGGGATTGTTGACATGGTCTTATCTTTTACAGTCTGACAGTGCGGGGTTCGATATAATTATCATAGACATATTTATCCAAGCCACCATATTTAACATGTGGGTTTTACATGTCAATGTAAACACTATCTGATGTAGTAGGTTGTATACACATATCTGATAGAGTATGTGTACAGATACCCGTAGTTTACAAAGTAGGGACATAAGCTGAATACATTATAACCCTTTGTGATACAGAAATATTATATTATCAAATAATAAATTTGGTGGATGGGGACATTTTTAATTCATACATTTTAATCGGATATAGCGCCAATTAGCTATTCCATACAAGATTTCGAATCCCAACAGTGATTTATCAAGTGTTAATAAATAGCTCAAATCGAGCATTATTCTAGTGTGAAAAAGTTCAACAAATAATCACATTCAGTATAGACATCGAAGTCTTTAAGCTCCATGTACTTGGGGATACAATTTCATTCTAATAATTGTATTATATTTTCATAGTTTTTTCTTCAAAATAAATGACTTAACACAAACCAATAATAATGTATTCAAAGGTAATATTGCATACCCATTCAAGTTGCAATAATAGATTAAAACTGACTAATATTATAATATAGGCCTAATCTATATCGATTTACATGTACATATGATGCTGTGCTAGATTTACCCGGTTTGATTGCTCGACATGAATTGATAAAGCAACGCCATTAATATTTGCATAAAATGAAATACCTCAATGTCCACATGTAAATTAGAATACCATTGATCATCATTCTGATGAAAAAAAACATGATCTAAAAACATGATCATTCTGATGAAAAAAAACATGATCTATTTTTGCCATTGTATATCATGCCACTTAGGACAGACCTACTCACTTTCAAGCATTTGCCATGATAATCTACAGTGTTGATGTTCTATAATTAGGTGGAATTATTGCAAGTAGAAAAGTAAAGACATTACACAATATACATGCTTTATTAAATCAATACAGATAAAAGCCCGCGAATCATGTTCCCGTTGGCTGATCAATGCTTCACGGAATCATAGGCAGCAGATTCAGATATCATCTACGTTAGAACGCTATATAGTCTCTTTAGAATAGACATGTTGTATCTCCAACTTTACAAAGTGGGAGATGCAACCTTTCTATTCTAAAAAGATTAACTATATACAGCTATATATTAATCATACTATTGGTGAATACGAATTTAAAAAATAGACAGACAGAAGAAATATTCATTCTAAACTAACCGGCAATCTGCAAAGTCAAAGCTGTGAATATGTCCCAGAAGATAGATAAGATAGCTCTAATGTCAGTGTGATTGACAAACATGAACATTATTATTTATACATCAATTATTATCTTGGGGTTTTGCCTGTTCAGATTACATGTACCTAAATGGTAATATAAAAGATGTCATAATTTTTTACATAAAATTTTATTCCGATACTTATTTAGACACACATGGTTTTATGTAGAAATAAATAGATCTACGCTTCATATTTTATTCTGTTTTTTTCCTTTGTGTTGTTAACCAAGGTTACATTAAGCTGATGATTGACATCAAGTCACAGGAGATGCGGCTTATGATTAAAAAAAATGACGACGGGATTAAATGTCCCCATTATCTGTAGGGAGTCTGACAGCTATGGTCAGCAAACACGATACATTGAACCAATGTTGGGTCAATGTGGGGCAAGCGTTTGAAGACGCTGAACCAACATTGAACCGACATTGGGTGAACGCTTCCCTTCTGCTGGTGGTCACATGCACGATATTTAAATGTGTCACGATCATTTTAGGCTTAATGTTAACATCTGAAAACTACCCTGCTGTGTGACATTAATGTACACTAAGTTTTCAACTTCTACTCCCAACACGACTGTATTTCAAGTACTTATTATACTCACTTTAATATACAGTCACTTGAATCATTTTATTGTATGTCAGCGTCACAGGGTACAAAAACAGGTCCCTAATATTAACTTTAGCTCTGTCCTGTAGGGTGAGGAGATTTGACCCCCAACTGATGCTCAAGGTCACCTAGCATCCTAATGACAGGTAGTGATAGCTGAGCGATCATTGTTTGGCCATAGTGTTTACCAAGGCTGTGTTTAGTCATAAAAAGAAGCCTCATCTTCACTGCTGGAGGCGAGATATAATGTCATCACGAGCTCTTAGAATACCCTGCAAAGACAAACAGCAGTAACTACTCACTTAAAAAGTAAGCAGTTACTGCACTTTGTCTTCATTTGATCCATGTATAAGCATATCATACGCACGACTGTTCTATCGTTAGAGATGAGACGTCGTTTTCCTTTAAAATAATAATATAATTCTAATAATATCAATAACAAACTATTTAAATTATTATAATTTGATACTATACTTGCCGCTAATCACCATTTTATCACCAACAATGACCTATTGGTTGCGACATGTCAATTCTAAGGACATGGTATTTTAACATATTAATTTATAGAACATGATCTGATTATCATAATTATAAGCATGATTAGCCTGGAATATCATAGAGGTAGCTCTGATGTCGGTGATTCTTAATGGTGGTGTCTACCAGCTTACTATTATGTGATTTAGATATTTTTCCATGTTTATTGTGATTTTGCAAAAGTAAAACATTCGCTTTTCAGTCGGAGTCTGATTAAAGTAAGCGAATAAAACATATCTAAACATGGCTAAACCCAATAACACAAACCAGAACGTCTTGAATATGATACTGGTGGCCACAGGGCACGCCAGAGTCTCCGTTACGGAAGGCAGTTAAGTGAGAAACAAAAGATGACAGTCATTATAGTAACTGCGAGTAAAGATAATTACAGTACATAATTACACGACTGTTCATATTTAAGTGCTGACATTTTATTTCAACCATAGAAACCGGTCTTCCGGGTCATAAGGATCATATATCCAGATATCCCTATGCTGGAATATTACAATTACATTAAATGGCATAAGGTTTTAAGCTATTATAAGTCATGTATTGATACGAATTATTTAATTAAAAAAAGTCGGAATTTACAATTAAAAGTTCAACATCGGACAAGCCACATGTTTACACATAATGAAGCTGTATATCGTCATTGCGGCACCCAACTTGAATGGGTCGGCCCAACATAGAACAACACTTTCAAGAAAATGCTTATTTTTTCCAGTTGAAATAATTTTAAATACTTTGAAGTAAATGAATACATAAAAAAATGCCTACAGTAATGGCAAGGTGTTGAATTTATGTCTTTCTCAGGATAGGAGCTAAGTGGAGAGGGTAGGATTTGGCACCGGATGGGAGTCCTGAAATAACAACCTAGAAATGAGATAAATGGTGATTAAACAAGGTAACGAACAGGAATAATGAGTTGTGAAATCACGGCCGCGTTTGGCACCACATTTCATCTCAGCCGACTTTAATCCCTGGGCCGTGACACATGAACAATGACTCACTGCACTCAACACATACAGTTTTATAAGCATGATGTCATTCGAATTCTGTAATTAAAAACCAGATTGGAAAAATATAAACCTAAAACAATCTGACCTTATTATGCACATGCATCATGCGTATAGTACATGTGTATGCATATCAAAGTAGGTTTATATTATGTACAGGAGTTGGTGTGTTTACTAATCACTTGCTAATGAAAAAAACAGCCGAGGTAAAAAAAAACCGTAAGAAATCATAAAACCCAAAAGTGGTAGCCATAGAAATTCTACTTGTGCGTTGAATAATTTGGCTAATCAGTTAATGAGGATATGTTGACCACCCCAGGCTCAGGGCGTGTCCCCAAATACAGAAGGCCATCTTTTACTCTAAATCTAGATCAAAATGGATCCAGCTTGGATTTTAGGTTGGCCAAAATATTTAAGCGGTCAGCTTAATGTTAAGACAATGTTAATTTATCACATTTAAAATGGGAACATATCGCTGATTCTTTGTCTTGATCTGCTGTGTTTTCCATGCAAATGAACAATTAATTTCAACAAAGTATTCTAGTCTTTATGTGTATGGGATAATTCATCATCTTCGCGAAAAAGTAAATGCGAAGCCTTTTTGACGTTGGCCCAGAATTAATCTAGCATTGTGTAAATATCTGGTTATTACTGGTTGGTTTGTCAGGTCTGTCGAGTATGGCACGCCAGGTGGTGTGAAGTACATCACATGTCTTCTCTTCTATTCATTGCCTTTTGTGTCGAAGTCTTTTGACAAGCAGAATAAAATCTTTACTCAAGTGGATCATGTCCCCTTGATGCATTATTTAAAGATTAAATTTTATCACGGAAATGACGGATGAATTGATCTATCATCATGATCTTGAGTGTGTTTATTCTGTTTACATACATATTTTCTTGACCGACTGGTTGACTGGCCATGTACATGCATCTGGCTGGTTAGTTATATGATTGGATCTATTAAATTATCTGATAAACATATTTTAAAAACACCATAAATTATGTTTCAATGCAATTATATGATATGTTATATGGGTCGGCGACCCAACCAAACCAAGAACCGACAGTAATAATGACTGAAGTCACTTAACATAGTTTATATATTATTTAAACATAGCGTTGAACTAAATGTTCAATGTATTTCATTTATTATCGCTAATGTGATCATTGGATGTAGCTTATATACAATGAAGCCTCTGTCACAATCAACAGTTCATGACAGGTCAAAGTATCTGAAATTGTACCCATTGTCTCCCGAGAAGTCAGTCAGAAGTCAAGGAGATAGAATTGAGTAACACATGCTATATAGATTGACCAATATACAATCTATTATTCGACTCTCTCATAATATGCCTATTCCCAGGTACAGGATCAGGACTACGTCAATGAAATGATCCATAACTGATGAGTAACGACAAGAGCTCAATAACTTATATAAACTATTGTCTCACACACAGGCTCCTGGAATGAATAAGTGATGAATTTATATTGAGATCAAATTTATCACTTATCCACTTCAGGTGCCTGTGGTCTTACATATAGTACTATGTGGGTGTCACGTCGTTAACACATGTTATGTATCATGTGTATTGAAGAACACGCCTTGATATTAGGCAAACATATTATATCAAGACTAAATTATATTCACGTCGCGAAATGTGATTTAGAGTTTGTAATAGTACATTCTCAAGGGTTTTTTGTATGTAGAGCTAAATTCACGAAATGGATAACTTATGAAACATAACTTTTTATAAGGCATTAGTCTCACCTCTATGGCACAGATCCACTGGACGTCTGTGAGCCAGCCCGCTTTATGGTAGCTTCTCAGTAGATCCATCCTCCTCTGTCTGTCCTCCACCCACGCCACCACCTCATGCACCTCCCTCAGTAACATACCGTAACGGCATCCATCACGCATCTCACTGTAATAATCTGTAACAAAGAGAAAGCAGTAAGAAACTGTCGGGCAGTCATCACGCATCTCACTGTAACAATCTGTAACAAAGAGAAATCAGTAAGATATAATGATTACATTCATCACGCATCTCACTGTAATAATCTGTAACAAAGAGTAATCAGTAAGATATAGTGATTACATTCACCACGCATCTCACTGTAACAATCTGTAACAATGAGAAATCAGTAAGATATAGTCATTATATTCATCAGGCATTTCACTAATAATCTGTAACAAAGAATAATCAGTAAGTGATTACATTCATCACGCATCTCACTGTAATAATTTGTAACAACGAGTAATCAGTAAGATATAATGATTACAGACACCACGCATCTCACTGTAATAATCTATAACAAAGAGAAATCGGTAAGATATAATGAGTACAGACATCACGTATATCAATGTAATAATCTGTAACAAAGAGAAATCAATAAGATAAATTGATTACAGCCATCACGCATCTCACTGTAAAAATCCGTAACAAAGAAAAATCATTAAGAAACTGTGATCAGCCATCATGTATCTTGTAATAAACTGTAACAGAGATAAATCAGTTACTACGTTACAACGTAACGACATTAATCACGACGTAACGACGACCATCACACACGCCATACTTTATTTGGAGAGGAACAATATTATAAACAATATTACAAAACAGCCGAATTTACCAACTTTATTCACTGAAATGAAGTGAAGATTATTTCCTAATTTCGGAAATACGCTTCATATTAAAGATGATATGCAGGACATTTTATTTCATCACTTACAAAATATATTACAAAATACTTGATGTAATTAATGAAAATATTTTCATGTACTTTGTATAGAGAATGTTGATAATTATTCGCTGTTGAGACTATATACATATTGGTCACAATAGCAAACTAATATAACTTTCTCCCATCTTCCTTTGGACAAATCTCCTGCAAGCTCGGGGGTGAAAGCTGTCCCGGAAATATACACGGTACCACGCTGGCTTATTGCTTGACCAGCGTCGAAGACGGTGGCCAAGCATTAAACCAGCGTTAAAGGTAAAGGTACCGTGTTTGCTGTACTCCACCAACACTATCATATTAAATTATTTCAAAGCACAGGTTATGAATGCCAATAATAAAATGTGTATGTCACTTTGAAAGATACACATAATGCTTATACAGTTATGAGGTTATATTACCTCGGTACCGGTAAGGTTATCATATAATTATAATTAGTGTTAGGATAGTTTGGTATGACCAGTGACCCCTGGTCGTGGCAGGTTTTTTGTGGCAGATGGTATAACAGAAGCGGAGGCACTTGATGAGATTGGTGGAGAACATTAGGTGATGGATGATTGATAATTAGCAAATAGTCCCGTCCTACCATCTAACGAACAACAAGCGTCCATAAATAATATTTTATGGTGATCTTTTAATCACTATGTTTAATAATATATGGTATTCTATAAATCTGGACGAAAAAAGTGCAGAACATTGTATTCCAACACTTAAATCGATATCATTCTTACAAATTACTTGATGTCGTTAATAAGATATATTACCTCTTAAGAACCAGATCTCAACTGTTTATTGCTTTTTGGGGGCCTGGTATAAAGAGTTTTCTGTTGCTTAAATGTGTGTTTTGCTATTCCAATTACGTGTTATCTTTGACGACGACGTGGTCATTTTAGAATATTAAGATACGAACATTCAGCATCGTTAAAGAGCGAGCATTAAAAGACTGCGAGCGGGGGGGGGGGGGGTAGAAGATTTATTTCTGCTATTTTATTTTTGTCACTCTTCTCTTTATGCTTTATTTGGCCAATTAGTTTATTCGCGTCTACGCAATACCATTGTGATACTGGAAGCAGTTAAGATACCCAAGCCAAATTCAATTTTCATAGCAGCATGAGGCCACATTACTTTTTTCGGTCGAATTAAAAGCCATAATATATAATAAAAAAAATTCAGTCCCCGGTATTTTAATGAGAGCTCCCTTATGTCCACTGTAAAACCACTACTTTAGTTTCCAGAAACCCTGGATGTAGCTCTGCCAAGACAAAAACGTCACATGTGCAATTTTGTATCTTGGGAATAATAGCTTGCAGCCATATGAGTGTTATTCTTTGTCTTGACATGTTCCTGGTTTCAGCAGCCATGATAAGGACCTCTAAATAATGCAGCAATGGCCAGAGGCATCGACAAATACCGCTAACCATGAGAACAGCCGCATGCGTCCATCACAATCAGTTGACTGAAGACGGCATCCTTACGACCGGGATTGTGAACCACGCCTTTAACTAGACATAGAACAATAATGTACATATATTATACTGTATTTTAACACAGTCAAGGTGTTATAATAAATTACTGTAAACTCGATTAAGTTGGCGTCCAAAATAGTTCGCGAAATTGGTCCCAGGCAATTTTAACGTCCATACAATTTAGCGAGCACAAGTCTGACAGCAGTGTTATACATAAATAATTAGCGACCATAAATATTAGCGATAAAATGCAAAATCTCGAAAATCGCCAAATTAAATGGGACGCGAATATAATGGGGCATTCATTATACCAATATTGACCTATTCACCCAATTCAAACTGTTTCTCGCAGAAACGTTACTTTTTAAGTGGATCAACTTGATCTATATATGAACATTAAAAAACAATTATAAGCCTATAGAGCCTAGTGTCAATAATTTTTTTCCAAATTGCTATCACCAATATTAGTATTTCAAGGGTTTATTATTAATGCCATGCCGCTCAATATTAATTTTGAAAGAATAATTCAATACATTAACAATAGAAACGTGGAGCAAGGCGTTTAATCAGGTCAACACTTGACAAACTATATGCTATTTGCTCGTGCCACACTGACCTAATTAGATAGATGACATTGACAGAGGGCAAACTGGACAGGCGGCAGACGGCAGGGCACCGCCCTGGTCACTCACTGCCTTTGTCTGCTAGAACAAACAAGAGAGATCGTTCCAATGTTGATGTAATGTTGGACCAGCATCGCAGACGCTGGACCAACATTATAACAACATTGGATACACGTCTCATGTTTGCTGGGCGGTCATAAAAGGTAGGTAGTACAGTATGGTTCAGCGACATTGGTTAAATAGCTAACCAGATGTCTCAGATGTTGGCAAACCATTGAACCAATGTTTTAAAAACGCATCGTTTTTTTTCTGGGATGAGAGGCAGTCAAACATTTATATTGCTGCGCAAATTTGCGGGAATACTGGGCCAGCGTAACAAACGTTATACCGCAACTCGGACAACGTTAGGCCAGCTATTAATATTTCCATGTAATGGGGTGTAACACAATATATCCCAGCTAGCACAAAACATGGTACCAACGTTATTCTAAAGCTGGTCCACCGTCTACGATGCTGACCCATATTTAAAACAAGACTACATAAGTCCAGGAGCTCCCGCTCCCAATTAGAATATGATTTAAGCAATTTTGCATAGGGTTATTAATGTAGTCCTAGTCTAGGTCAAAAATCAATATGCAAGACAACTAGGACTAAGAAGCCCAGTCTAAGAGTAAGATAAGAACTAGACAGTCTGTCAGAGATTGCAAACCTCCATTGAAATTAATGATCCTAATCAGTATCCCAGTAATGGTCTACCTATCTGGCACGGTTTACCCGATATCAGGCCAATCGAGTTAACTAATAGCTGATTTACGGTCATTTTGAATTCGATATAAATTAGTTGAAAACGTAGGGTGCATTCTCCCCTGAAACCTCAAATTTTGTTTTATAGTAATGGACTAACATCTAACACAGTTTGCAAAATATTCGGCATGTGAAAATAAATAATGGCCGATAGGGGGCCATTTTAAATTTGATCGAGTCAGAATTTTTCAAGATGCATCCTCAGCTGAAATCTCACATTTCATTCTATAGTAATGGTCTAGCCATCGAGCACGGTTTACCAAATATCGCCCATGTGAAAGTGAATAATGGCCGATAGGAGGCCATTTTGAATTTGATCAAGTCAAAGATTTTCAAGATGCATCCTCTCCTGAAATCTCACATTTTGTTTTATAGTAATGGTCTAGCCATCTAGTACGGTTACCAAAAACCGGCTATGTGAAGGTGAATAATGGCCGATAGGCGGCCATTTTGAATTTGATCGAGTCAATTTTTTTCAAGATGCATCCTCTCTTGTAATCTCACATTTTGTTTTATAGTAATGGTCCAGCTATCTAACACGGTTTACCAAATATCAGCAATGTGAAAGTAAATAGTGGCCGATAGGCGGCCATTTTGAATTCTATTGAGTCGAAAGTTTTTAAAAGGCATCCTCTCTCGAAACGTCACATTTTGTTTTATATTAATGGTCTAGCTATCTAGCACGGTTTACCTGATATCAGGCCTATCGAGGTAAATAATGCTGATTGTCGGCCATTTTGAATTCGTAAGTTAAAAATTTTCAAGGTGCATCCTCCCCCGAAAACTCACACTTTGTTTTATAGTAATCAGGTAATGGTCTAGCCATCTAGCACGGTTTACCAAATATCAGCCATGTGAAAATGAATAATGGCCGAAAAGGCGGCCATTTTAAATTTGATCAAGTCAAATTTTTTCAAGATGCATCCTCATCTGAAATCTCACATTTTGTTTTACAGTAATGGTCTAGCCATCTAGCACGGTTGACCAAATAACGGCCATGTGAAAGTGAATAATGGCCGATAAGCGGCCATTTTGAATTTTATCGAGTCGAATTTTTTCAAGATGCATCCTTTCCTGAAATCACACATTTTGTTTTATAGTAATGGTCCAGCCATCTAGCACGGTTTACCAAATAACGGCCATGTGAAAGTGAACAATGGCCGATTGGCGGCCATTTTGAACTTGGACGAGTTGAATTTTTTCAAAAATGCATCCTCTCCTGAAGCCTTACAATTTGTTTTATAGTAATGGTGTAGATATCTTGAGCGGTTTTCATGATATTCCACAATATCAGGCCTGTCGAGGTGAATAATGGCTGATAGGCGGCCATTTTGAATTTTATCAACTTCAAATTTTTCAAGATGCATCCTCTCCTGAAACCTTACAATTTATTTGATATTAATGGTGTAGCTATCTTGAGCGGTTTTCATGATATTCCGCAATATCAGGCCTGTCGAGGTGAATAATGGCCGATAGGCGGCCATTTTTAATTTTATCGACTTGAAATTTTTCAAGATGCATCCTCTCCTGAAACCTCACAATTTGTTTTATAGTAATGGTGTAGCTATCTTGAGCGGTTTTCATGATATTCCGCAAAATCTTTCAGTCGGATTTACCGATGTTATAAATTAGGTCAAAGTGCTGGGTCAACTTCAAGGTCAAGGTCCAAAAACCTGAAAAGGCACAGCTAGGGACCTTAGAGAACATGTATGTGCAATATGACTGTCATCGGCCCAGTACTTTTCGACATCTGTTCCGGAAACGAAGTGCGCGTCAAAACGTCTAAATAGGTCATAGTTCTGAACCAGAAGTAGGTCAAAGTTCAAATACCCCAAAAGGCACAACTAGACCCCCTAGGGGTGTTGTGTGTAAAATTTGAAGACAATCGGACAAGTACTTTCAGAGATATGCTCCGGAAACGAATTGTTTACGGACGGCCCAACGGCCCAACGCCGTAACATCATCATTTTCTCCTCTGCAACCTTGCGTATTGAATTCAGATTAAAAATATTTTAACCTGTCCATTAGCCACCTGGAAGTAACCCACATACCAAAAATTGTTATCCTAGCTTATTTTCTTACAAAGTTATAGGCAAAAGAAGAGGCCAAAAAAAAACGGAGGTAGAATCCATAGCTCCCTTCGTCTCACCTACGGTGACGGCGGGAGCTAACAACAATGGTTCAACATCTGGTGTTTGCTGGATAGACGTCATCAGACACTTTCCACTCCCTCGAGGGATCATTTCTTATTCTCGTGCAAAATATCTATTCAGAGATCATATCAGATAAATCTATACGCAATGAAATACACAATGAAAATGTGTAGAATAACGGCGTGTATGATAACGGCTGATTGGTGCTATGCATTAAATGTTAATTGGCTAGCTTGGATTAGATCTAGTTCAGCTTTTACACATTTCGTGCACATTTTTTATGACTAGGTCTATATTTGAATGTTTGTATTATATATAATATTGTTAACATTTATATTTCTTAAAAGTGCTTTTAGGTAATACTTTTAGTTGGTAATGACGAATACGTCTGCATAGACCTCCCGTCAATATCATCTATCAATCTGTGTATATAAAAAAATTGAAGGTCAAATCAAGTCGCCAATTCACAACAATGTACCATGATGACTGCATTACGTGGGGTGGAGACGTCCGCTCTATAGTTTGTGTTTCATTTGGTGGCTTAAAGGAAGGTTTGAATCATTGTATGGCAGACAGGAAACGCGTTTAATCGGAATCATGTTAACAAATTTACATCAAACAAGATGATAGAGTACTCCACAAAATGAGTGACGCGATGATATTAGCCTACTATATAATAATAACTTAACTGTTTGTCCACAAGAATGGTCATTAGGCAGGTTTAGTAAAGTAACATTTTTGAACGAATTATCCTTTTAACCGCCAAATTATTCAATTTGAATTTTCACCCACTTGAAGTTGTGTCTCACTGACGCGATCCACAACTTCAAGTAAGTGAAAATTATTCAGATTTGGCAAAATGGAGGTCAATTGTTTTCAAATCTTGCTGATTGATGTCACATTTTATCTTTAACATGTTTAAAAGGTGGTACTTAATGTGCTAATAAAAAATGAAAACCCGAATATATGCGGCACCGGCGGTTAAAGGGTTAAAGTATTACCATGATTACCACCTCTACAGAGAGGAAACATTGAACCTGGTCCCCCCCCCCCCCACACGGGTCTGTGATTTCACCTGTTACCCGTCACTATCAGCTTCAACGTTATTTATCACAACTAGTTTTTTAGCTGCTCAGTGTTGAGTTTGTTTAGCAAAAAACAGTGTGAAAATACTCTTTTGCGTCCATGTAAAAGACAAAAAATATTCTATAAAATTAAACTATTTTATTTTATTTTGAGAAACGCAGTGACGTCACCGGAAACCCTTTTGTATGGCTACACGGTGAAAACAATGTTATATAAGTCCCCCTCCCCATACTTCTTTGTATTAGATTACTAGGTGAAAACATTGCAGTTTAACAGAATCATATCCATTTGTAGTTTGTGATGTGAATGTTGTTTATTTTAAGATAAAAAAACAGCAGGTGTTTCCGCTATAAATAAATGCATGCTAAGTGGTAATTGTTAACGAAAAGAAAACAGGATTTTAGTTTTTGGACGTATCATACGCACCTCTACTGATGCCCACAATATATAAAACCACAATGGTATATAAAACTGGATGTTAAAGACTTCTCCGACTACCACTACTAACCTTACACTCTTATCTACGTAAATTTTGTGACAGAGTTGACATGCCCTATTATTTACCCATGAGTGAACTTCAGCTTTTTACATTCTGGACAAAGGGGTTTCAAAAAGAATTGATTTCAATTCTTGCTGTAGGTTGACAGCTGGATAATACATGATACGCTCAGGTATCAAGACTTTAGTGATGATCTTTGTTTTTTTAAAACGAATTATTTGTACGATGCTTAATTACACGTTCTACGCAAATAAACGCTAAAATCAAAAACGCATTCGAAAAAGTTAATATTTTCTTTTTTTATGCCAATTGAAATAAATAAATATAAAGGGAACATAGGTATATTTTTAGCCCGGAGAATCGAATTTCATACATAGGTGCCCTTTAAAATCGTCAATATGCAAACATACCTGATACGAGTTTATACTAGCAGTAATCATAGTATATTATAATGTATTACATCAGCAGACTCCACTGAAACACGTTTAATATGTATGTTCTTCATATGTAGAAATTTTAGTATATAAATTATGCTTTACAAATGGTTAGCGACCTGTATTTAGTCATGTAAATACTAGAATCTCCATAGCTTCTAATTTTATTGTCACAATAGATTCCTATACTTCTATGGTTATAATTATACTACTAGGAATTCGAACCTTTAGAGTTATTGATAACCTCTTTCAGATATATCAATAATTTGAAGTTAATGCACAGCAACTATTTTAATCCACGATACACTCATAGTGATACAGGTACACGTTCTTATTCAGCAAATGTTGCCCAGTGTTGACATAACGTTCATTCATGGTTGTTGATTCAGATGGGGAGATAATCTAGTTAGGATACTGAGAGATCTTGTGACATATATATATGGTTTCCGGGGTAACAGCTGATAGATGTTAAGGATGCTGACAGATCAGCTTCCTGTAATGCCATCCAGAATACGGAAGGCTGTAACCATGGTAACACAGGTGCCATGTGTGTTACAGACAGACACACGTGCAGCGTGTATCGTAACTCTGTTTCAGGTACCTTGCAACGCAAGACATTGACGCTGATCAACAATAAAGTGAATGATGTGTGTATGCTGGCTAGTTTATCAGTGTATCACCAGGTGTCAGATGATAACAGGGTTCACCTAGTCTGCCTGTCAAAGGATCAATATCAGTATTTTTTTAAATCTATTTATACTATTCAATATAAGTATTTTTTTATATCTTTATATTATTAAATAAAACACAAAAATAACACATAGTTTATTTAAAAGGTAGCCTGTTTGTATATCTTGATTCCCTTTTCTTTCATACCGGTAAAAATAGAGCCCAATGTGTATCGAAAATGGCGATAATTAGCTGTATTAATGTACAATGTTTAGGCAACATAAACGTGCAACCCCATCCCCCGAGATTGTTAAACATGTTAAACACATAATTATTATGAAGTATATCGCAACAAAATTGAATATAAGTACATGTATATTATTCTTCTCCCCCTCATCAGTCCTATTAATTCTTGAACTGCCAAATTATTCAATCTGAATTTTCACCCACTTGAAGTTGTGTCTCGCTGACGCGATCCACAACTTCAAGTGAGTGAAAATTATTCAGATTTGACAAAATGGAGATCAATTCTTTTCAAATATTGCTGATTGAAGTCACATTTTATTTTTAACATGTTTAAAAGGTGGTACTTTATGTGCTAATAAAAAAATGAAAACCCGAATATATGCGGCACCGGCGGGTAAAGGGTTAACGCGCTGTGAACATCAGAGGAAATAGGATGTAGGCCTAATTCGGCGAGATCTATTTTGACACTCGTGAATAAATAAAGAGGACACTATTGAAACCAGATGTCAATAACCTATCGAGCGATATCACTAATCTAAATTATAAAGCGACAAACCATGCATCCGGATACAAAAAACGACGACAGTGGCGTCCAAAAAGATCCATACTAGAGGCTGATCGATGATGGTGTTCCCTGAATAGAAAGACATCAGTACAACGTTGGTTTAATGTTATTCCAGTAAATGCAAGGCGCTGACACAATGTTGTTTTAATGCTGGTCCATCGTCTACGACGCTGGCCCAACATTAAGACAACATTGTGTTAGCGCCTTGTGTTGCTGGGATCCAGGTAGTTTCATATTTGATGGATTATCCGTGATGTGTATATCCGTGAACGTGCCGCACAGCGGCGGCATTGATGTGAAACACTAGCCCCGCCTGGCGAATACAATACAATCACTATGATCAGATGATAGTGGTCTGCTTTTGGCTCCACTTCACATATTTAGCCCATACCACAAAAAGGGTCAATTATGAGTAATAAAAGTTACTGATAGACAAGATTTTGAACTATCAAATTCAATGAGATCAATTTCCTAATTAATTAATGTCAATTGGTTAAAAAGGGACTGTCCAATGTTTCAATACTAATGAATCATTTCACGCTTATATTTTTATTTTGCCTACTTGTTTGGAAACCTCGTATTCAATGCGTAACATCCTCCTGGCAGCAAGTCTTGACACAGCGAGGCCGTCAGGCCAAGCCTTGCTGAATTAGCCATACCATCCACCTATTGGGGTAGGGAGGGAGATTTAGATATTGAATATTCATTAGTTTTTCAAAAAATGTCTTTTTAATGTTGGCCCGCTGTCTGCGACGTTGGCTCACCATTAATTCAACCCTCATGCACGTTGCGGTGAGATGTGGTGGTCTGTGTCTGAGACGTTTCCGGTGAGCTACTCGGCCAGCAGACATGTGTTGTTTAATGTAGGGCCGGTGTCGTAGACAGTGGCCCCACATTAAAACAACACTCATGCCAGAGGTCAAACTTGGGTCAAACAGAAAAAATATTTTTTGAAAGTCCCCACTCCAATAGGCTGATTCAACCCTGTTTCAGCAAGGTCGGTCTACGACCTCAGGAATAGCCAGCCTTGCAGAGGAAGATGATGCGTAATAGCTTCACCATATCTGCCGAGGTCGCCACAAGCGTGATCATTTCTTTTAAGCACCATGAAATTCGAGTAACTACACACATTGGATTGAACAAGAACAGACGGACATTTTCAATAGTTCAATAATTTATTGTCACAGTGGCGTATGCGTCCTCAACAAATTAAAAACAATAATACATCACCCGGTTTTGTGGAAAAAAAATGTGTGCAAAGTGCAAAAAACATGTAAGCCTATATTCATGATATTTTACCGATCTCTAAAAAACTCAATAAAGTAATGATAAATATCCGACAATGTTGACAATATAATAATGATAAGACACAGTCATAACTAACGTTATTAACATTATTATTAAAACGTTGGGAATATAATTACATTGAACACATTATAACAAATATACTCAGTTTTTTTTATTCTTTCGAAAATATAAATATGGTCTCATAACAGACACGGACGATAACCACGATAACACACCCGGAATATTATAAAATTATAATTAAATTGTTATTATATATTGTTTTAAATGAAATTTAAAAGTATTAAAACTACACGAATGATCAATCAAATCTGTTATAGAATTCCATAGAATAGCACCATTATATTTCATTGTTTTTTGCCCGGCTGACTTCCCACCTCGCAGAGGACGAATATGGTGACGTATGTGTTCTAAATGGAAGCGATTTTATAATAATGCCTTTCGGTAATATGAAAATGGAATTGAGATTTCTCTCATTCGTTCCTCCCCAGACCTCTAAGCAATATGTAAAATATGGGTAAATAGAACTCTAATAGAGAATTAATAAAGTATCAAGACTAAAACAAATTCTACACTTTCTAATAATTCAGAACATTTGGCAAGTTGTATTTTTAAATTGTTCACATGCTCAGACCAGTTTAATTTCTCATCAATAATAACACCCAAAAATTTAGTATATGAAACTCGAGAAACTGGTTGATTATCTATTACTATATCATTTGTATTTACTATTTGCTTATTGGAAAAACTAAATATATATACACTGTTTGCACAATTTTGCGCATAAGCCGGACTCCCAACTAAATAGTTCAGTTTTAATCACTGTGTGGCGTGTTGTAATAGAAAAGAGTGTGGCAGGACTCCCAACTAAATAGTTCAGATTTTAGTGTGGCGTGTTGCTATTGGGCAAGGTGTATAAAATGAGTTTTTTTAACACTAAGAGATAACTTATTGGCATTTAGCCATATTACTATTTTTATTATCCCGTGTTCATTAAACAAATTAGATTATCTATATTTTTACCTGTAACAAACATATTTGTATCGTCAGCGTAAAGTAAAGAAAACAAAAGTGAGGATACATTACATAGATCATTTATGTACATAAGGAATGACAAGGGACCTAAAATAGTTCATTGTGGTACTCGACAATTAACTTTCAATTAACAATATACATATTGTTTTCTGTCGTATAGATCATTTGTAATCCAAGCATGTGCCATACCTCCAATGCCGTATTTATATAATTTATCCAAAAATATTGAATGATTCACAGTATCGAAAGCCTTACTGAGGTCTATAGAAACACCGAGTACAATTTCACCTTCATCTAGAGCTTTTAAAATCTTATCAATTAAGAAAACCAATGCTATATCTTTACCAAAACCTTGTCTGAAACCGAACTGATATTTATATAATAAATAATATCTTTTTATAAAAAAAAAATCTAACATACATAACACGTTCAAACATTTTGAAAAAAGGGCAATACTGAGACGGGTCTATAGTTACCAATTTGTGCAAAATCACCACTTTTAAAAATAGGAATAACTTTGGCTATTTTAAGCTCATCAGGAAAAACTCCTTGTGTAATGGATAACTTGAGTAAATGTGTGAGTGGTAATAAAAGCAAATCAGAAGTATCTTTTATGACATTTGACTGAAAATTATCCCATCCAGGACTAGAATTTTTCAAATACATGATTATTTTGGGGACTTCCTCTTTGCAAACACTTTCCAAAAATATTGAAACGGGATTTGTTTTTATAGTTTTAGTTGGATCCGTCTTAACTCGTAATTCGAATTATTCTACTTTTCTTATGGTAACGCCTTTTGTCTCATATATGACGGATTCTTACAAAGTTAGTTTTTTAAATAGAATAGTTCCCAGTAGTAGGCCATACGGTATACGAGTTTAGCCTACATTACCAACTAGTAGCCCTACTCTGTTTTATATTCTATTTAAAGTGCTTTGTGATTGAAATAAATAACAGCAGTTGTGAAAATATTAATAGTTGTTCATATTTTTAATTTTATTGTGATGTTGTAATAACCATTTATCATGATTATGCTATACAGAGCTGGTGGAAATAGAAACGTGCAAATAGCTTTAGGTGGGAGCTAGCTACAAAGCCTCCACTCGATCCTGCCTAATATAACTCTCCCAGGTGTACTTGTATTGTTAATAGTAGGCCCCTATTGATTACTTATAATATCATGAGCATAATGTAAATAGTATGTTATTTGCCAAGGATTGTTACTGGATATGTTATAAAATTTTCATAATTATTGTATCACCGAGACTGTTGTTATTGTATTACTGTAAACTGAAATGAATTGAATTAGTAGTTGTATAGGTGTATAGGTCTACAAAGTCTAATTGTATAGCGGCCGACATGAAAGAAGCTAAACATTATCAATGATCAAAATATATTAGGTCTATCGGCCCACACGAATGACTACAATGTTATGCCACAATAGATAAATATAAAAAGTATTTCGGCTTACACGGATGAATAAAAGTGAATAACAATATCGATTGTATCAATAGGGTGTGTACATAACTATGCCTTTGTGTACCGGTACATGATTATATTTTGCGGAGAAAATCATTAGCCTTACATCCAGCTACGAAACCGACGAGTAGAGGAAAACATTTTTCTAAACTTGCATAACATGTCGTCCCTTTGGATATGAAAGGGTGTATATGTCACTTTACAAAGTGGCAGATACATCCTTTTATATCCAAGGGGACGATGTATTATAAACAATCCACAAACTAGAAATATTATCCACGCCCTACATATAAAATTTATATTTCGAGCTACTCCAGATCACAATCACCATAGACCAGCACATGTTATAATAAATTCAGCAACCTGCATAATCTGTCCACTTCAATTTCTATCACCATGCGTACTTCACACTTAAGTAGCATATAACTACGTTATTGTTATGGTAGGTGGTCGCCTGTAAATATGGACACGGCTTGATTCAATCACAGAATTTGGGATAGGCTGAGGCATCCGATTTTAAAATAAGCTTAACCCCTCAACCGCCGGTGCAGCATATATTCGGGTTTTCATTTTTATTAGCACATTAAGTACCACTTTTTAAACATGTTAAAGATAAAATGTGACATCAATCAGCAATATTTGAAAACAGTCGACCTCCATTTTGTCAAATCTGAGTAATTTTCACTCACATGAGTTGTGGATCGCGTCAGCGAGACACAACTTCAAGTGGGTGAAAATTCGAATTGAATAATTTGGCGGTTAAAAGGTTAATATACCCTGTTGCCCTACATATTTAACCGATCGGTGCTATATATGTTTCAATTATAGGTACATTGTCAAAATATTATATGTGTGTATCATTAAAAGAAAATTTTATAAATATGCGTAAATTATTTTATAAGATTAATGCAGTTTCTTTCATAAAACAAGGATTACTTTACGTCAGCATGGTTAGCATAATTTTTTTAATATATTCGATACATCATCACCAAGTGTTATTTGGAGACATATATATTGCCTTGGACAGCTGACATATACCATTTAAACGATCATCAGATTTTGTCAGGAATAAATTCCTGTGAAGATTACCACACGATTTAGTGTTTGCATAGAAATATGAGGATGACATGGATGGCGAAACCCTGCAAGGAAAAGTGGACGTGCCAAACCAGCAAAAATAAAAGAACACCATTGGTTTAAAGCTGGGCCAGCGTCTGCGAAGTTGGCCCAGCATTGAACCAGTGTCTCATTCAAGCAATGTCTCCTTGTCGCAGGATGTATGTCTTAAAGGCATAGTTTATTGACCGTACATAACCTGCTATAACTAAAGCCAAATATGTCTTCACAGGTCCACATTGTCATCGCTGTAAACGATGCTAAACTAATATTATTCTCTATTATGTGGTGTTAAGTAAAGAAAACAGTCGTCTTTTTACATTGGGGGTGATTTTTCACAGATACTATATCCTGATAATGGTCAGGTTGGTTAACTCTCTTTCAGACTTGTCACGAAGAAAACGTGTGTGAAGTGTGGGAAGTATACAAATAATACACACGGTTAGAAATCTGATAACGATGTAGGTAATTCACAGAGATCAGGAATGTTAGAATGCAAGCATTAATGTTGTTCTTAGGATATTGTATATTATGATGACAAAATGATAATTGGTCTTAGGACTAGCTGATTATACCTGTCAGCTGCATATTTACTAAATATAGAATTGACTGGGTACAAAACTATAGTGCAGGGGTTATAAAACACCTCAAATAGTGAGAAAAATTATTCAACTGGACCTAAGCATCAAATTTCGCATAGAGCTAGGATGAAACACAAAAAGAGAGTTCCCAAAATTTTCAGCCGGAAACCCCAATGGTAACAGTGAAATGGTGATTTTCGTGGACACTGATCTTGATCTCGACATTATCAAATGATCTTGAAATTCCCCATTAAATAATAGAGAAAAGGAGGTAATACGTGTTGATCTGTGAACATTATTTTTTTGTGACATCTGGCCTTAACAAGGCCAACAACATCTGATCATGATCATTGACCAATGCCCCAATTACTGTGTGCGCACTCACGATAGTCCTATTATAAAGACAGTGATAATAAATAAACACGAATGATGATAGCTTATTAACATAATGGGTATAGATTACTTCTGTTTTGGACCAAATAACCTAACGAATGCCTAATTCACAAATTACAAATGACAATCATTGTGTTTTATAGATTTATTTGACTGTTGGTGGCCTGATAAGACATATTGACTGCATGTGGTCTGATGAGACATATTGACTGTTGGTGGATCAGACATATTGACTGCTGGTGGTCTGATCAGACATATTGACTATTGGCGTTCTGATATTACAGATCATTTATTAATGCTTGAGCGCGGAGTCAACTTGTACATGTAGAATGATAAACGACCAGCTGTTTGGATTAGACGTGTTAATGTTTTCTAAAGACTCCTAAGTGACTGGCTTCAGGGTCAAGATAGCATTAAGAATGTCAATGTCCAGGTAAGGCGGCTAACAAAATACTAGGCTAATACAGTAAACGGGTAAAGCGGACTTATTCTAGTGATAGGAACATTTTGTAAATGAGTGTGATAATATGTGTTATGATATATGAAACACAATTATTTGCCCATTATTTATCATGTACTTATAACTGTTTTCTACCCAGTTGTCTGTCTAATTAATATAACAGTATTTAAACAATTTAAATTTTATATAAGCGCTTTATTACACACAAACGCATGTCGTAAGATTTCCAGCAACCGCAAAAGTAAAGAAATGACAATTTTTTTCACTACTTCCACAGTAAATCTAATGTTATTGACCAGGTTGCGTCAAACAGGCTACGTTAAACCAACATCGTTTTGATGTTGGGTCAGCGTCTGGCGCTTTGTGATGTAGGCCTGCTTACATATAGTCAACACAACACACGCGTTCTCACCCAGTAAGCACAAAACATTTGGATAACATTTATACAACGTCGGTCCAACGTCTTCGACGTTGCACCAACATTGTATAAATGTTATACAAATGTTCTGTGTTTACTGGGGACAGCGTCGACATAACGACATGTAAGGGTTTGTAAGCACTTCTGATCGAAGTCAAATCTCCTTCAACATTGATAGCAAATACTTTGTCATACGGTGATTTTAGTTCCCGGAGGATTTCTTACTTATCAAACGGTGATTCTAGGTCCCGGAGGGTTTCTTACTTTGTCATACGGTGATTCTAGGTCCCGGGGGTTCCTTTCAGGACGAGGAATAATTAAAATAATTTAAACGGAACAAATAGTTATATTTAAGAAAACGTCCAATACATGTTCGAACGGTTAATGATGTGTATGAAAATGATCGTTTGTAGGCCTATAAATAATGTGACACTGTGACATTTTGTAGTGTAGTTGGAGCCAGACAGTAATGTCGCCGGCTTATCTGTTATATCTCATCGGAATGTTAAATGACTCTCCAAAGATAAAAATACCGAAAACAAATTATTACCCATTATTAGTCAACAAAACAAATATGTGTGATTACACCTACAAATGACAATGATGTCACGCAAAAAAAATTCACCACACAGCAAAAAAACAAGTAAAATTAGTATCCATGCGCAATTCTAACGAATTTTTGGTGTAAGGACTCAATATTTGTTTGTAAGCAGGTTCGCCAACAGGTTGTTTTCTCTTTTGTATCATACTACATGTGGGATATATACTATGGCATATGTCCATCACTCCAAACAATATATAGGCATAATAATAATTAATCATTTTCATCATGTTTATATACCATGTATATTTGTCAGACAATCACAGGCGCTTCGCATGATTATTATGAAGACATCAATGTGCAATCTGCACCCAATATAGACAGGGATATATCCTAACCAATCTAATAAACATGTCTGTCAAACTTTTCTCAACGGTTTCGATTGTGTTTTTTCCCGTAGATTTCAAATCTGCCAGATACCATTCGAGATTTTGCATATTTAATTAGCTAATTTGCATATTTCCAAAATGGCCACCAAAAAAAAGTAATCGGCTATGAATACAATCGCGGCAATCATAGAAATGTGTTTTTTTGGCCCTAAGTTCGGGTTTTGAGATCCCAAATTGCCATTTTGACGACAATGTTATTTTTGGGGTCATTGGAAGGTCATAGGTCACGTGACCATTGAAATACAATATCCCACCTTTACGTTTTAGCAAAAAGTGCACAAATGGACTTTTTGGGGATAAAATGATGATTAGAATGCCTGATATTATATATTTAATTTCAGAGGGTTACATCTCATACACAAGACCATATTTATTAATACAAGATGGCCGCCATAATTCAAAATAGCCGCCCGCCGAACCTAAAATCAAGATATCTGAGCTTCTAGATATCATATTTAAGCTATCTTAGTGTCTAGATTGGGGTGTTGTGGATCAAGGAATACAATGTCAGACATCATTATACTTTCAAATGATTTTTGATGTCTTTTTGATCTCTATAGTTTGATATTTTGGCAAAATTGTGTTATAGCATAGTTATATTTGAATAACTTCCTCTAAGAATGAGGTTATCATCCGCACACTGTTCTGAATTCACATGCTAACATGATTTAAAGTAAAACCATAAACATCACATGTATATGACAGCGATAAAAGAGATAAATAGACATATCATTTACATTATAATACGGCACTGTTATTTTGTAGCGTATGTAGAACTACTACCCAAAACTACTACCTAAGGGATAAACATCTTATTTTCTGGAAAACTGACACGGCGTGTTGTAAAAGTTTGGGCACCTGAAATGATATCTACATATATTTTTGATCACAACCTTGGTGCACAACATTGCAAATCGACTAAATAAATTGGAAGTTGGCAGGAAGCCAATAATGGCGGTCATTACCGAAAAACTTGAATTTGTCAATATTTCGGTCAATATTTAAGATAATTTGTTTTTAAAGTTGTCTAGACCAGTATTTTCAGGGTCAAGGATCAATATAAAACCAGACCTGAAGTGATGTTATGTCTTGTAAATATGTATACCAGTAGGCCTATATACACACAACTCTACTTTTATGTTTTGGAAATAATATTTCACACTGTATATTAATAATCACTTTTGATAAGAAAACATCGTGAGCATACGATGTCAGAACAATGATAATGTTTATTGATCAAAAACTTGATAATAGAATAAGTATTAGCCCTTGCAGTGATATAGCATTTGGTATTATAATCACTTCATAACATAGTCAGTCTAAGGGGTACTGGGATGATTGCTAGTAGTAGTACTTTTCGCACCCACCTGGGGAGGGCCATTTGGGATCTGTCCCATCTGTTGCATGTTGGGGAAGCTGCAGTCTACACGTGGCTGGCTATAATATTGTGGTGGATTGCCAGCGGGGTAGCCTGTTTCCTCCACTCAATAGTGGCATCAATGCAGCTGCCGCATCAGTACAGGCACTGATCTTGACCATGCTACAGCAATACAGGCAATAGTGTTTGACATTAGGTCTCTCATGTGGGATGAATGAAGTTACCCTCAACTATTGTGACTCTTGAGGACTATCCGACCAGAGGATAGCGGAGCAGTGCTAAAGGCCTCCGTGTTTCAGCATTAAATTGCATATCAAAACCTAAGTCTTTGATCGTCTGGGCATGTCTGAGGGTAAATCCCCTAGACATGCCCAGAACATCGGGCAGTAACCCACCATGCCCTATCACCCCACGCTCACGTCATCAAGGTATCAAGGTGTTGTACGCAGCTACCTTAGCTTAAATATCTCTGACAGTCTTCTACATAGCAGGTGATTTCTCTTCTCTTACTCCAGCAGTTTTTGTTGCAACCCTTCTTGCAGCCACTTGCCATTGTGTGTGTCATATATGGTGGCCTTGGGGGTTTGTAGATTTACCTAGGATCAGTTTATCATTTTATACAACCTGTCCATAGTCCTCAGGCTTGCAGGTAAGCTTGGCTATGTAAGCTGACTTGTCAAGTGCTGTTGCCAATGCTACCCGCTTTAGATGATGTTCTAAAGCAAGGGGGGTGACAGTAGTTTCAGCAGTGATTTGTTATTATAAAACTTGATGAATCGGAGTTTATATAGCTATATCACAGCCTTCGAAGTTGGATTATGTGTTCGCAAGAAGCTACTTTGCCTGGTCATACACATCTACCGTTATTTCAATGTGAGCACCATGGCATCATCAGCTATCATGCTAGTTCCGTTTTCAGCGAACAATGATGGAGGCATATTGCTACATTCATTGTCACCAATAAAGTTAATAATTTTAATGTCTCCACCACTTACTTTTTGTGTGTTTTTTGCCGAAGAGTAGAAATGTCATTACTCTTGTCAGACGAATCAATTTCGCTTATAATACTATTTTGGTTTCTGGTTCTGAGTCTAGTCATTCACGGGTGACAAGAGCTTCCTATAATTATGATCTTGAAAGTGATGGCACAGCTTTGGACACCATTTCTTTCACATCAAGACCAGAAGCTCTGTTGAACATAGCAAAATAGCTAACAGTGAGCGATCCAAGTGGTTTTCAAGAGTTTTTCCAACATGACTCGCTTTCTTGCTTTTCTATGTCAGACATGGTACCAGGAAGAACAAAGTGATCCTTCCATTTGTTCAACTAAATTTCACTTAGGTGGCGGATAAAACAGAGTGTACTAATTACAGTCACATACATTGCATTGTATATTTGGTGATTGGTCGTTCATCTCAAGACAGCTATCCATTAACGAGTTTTGCCGCTGCAATGGGTCATGCAAACTTTAGGGCACTGTCATTTATTCACATTATTAGCGGACGAGATACCATCGGCTATTCATTCTCTACTGGCATGTTAAAGTTGGCTGAATAATATAACTACACTGGTAGACTTTGCTGATGATGGTGCTCCCATTGAAATCACGATATATGTGTGTGACCAGTCACAGCAGCTTTTTGTGAACTCATATTTCAACAAGAGAAGGCTGTGATATAGATACGCTCAGAGACAAAACGTTCCTAAATAATATTATTAAGTCAACACTGCTGAAGTTGTTGCCACCCAATGAAAATGCTTTCCAACAGCATGTAAAGCATGCAGCCAAGCCATCCTCAAGCCTTAGGACTATGGATGGGTTGTAGAAAATGGCAAGCTGATTCCTGTTCAGTCTACATGTACAAACCCACCGTCGCCACCACATATGATTCACAAAATTTCATCCCTGCATAATGGATCGCAACAAGAATTGCTAGTGTGAGAAAAGGAAAATCCCTGCTAATTATGATGTGACTGTCGGTGATCCCCAAGCAAATGCAGCTTTGCACCACACAACACATAATCCTTATAATTAAATAGCATAACTGCATCATATACATTTTAAGCACACTCACTTTCAATAATCTTATAATCGATATACAATGTAGTTGTGTGCATGTTGCTTCCTGCAAACACTAGTTCCTTCGACAGTATTATTTTCAGCCCTCTTAATTTTTGTTTCATGTAACATTCGGCTAATTATGTTTTGAAGTGATTATTGTAACAAGTGATGTAACACAACAAGGATTAATACTTATGTTAGATTATAATCAATAAACTTACCATTGTTATCACATCAAATGTTTTCTTATCAAACGAGATAATAATATCTAGCGCAAAACATTATTTTCAAACTATCAAATGCATGGCTTTGTGTACTATCTTGTTAAGAAGACATAAAATCACTACAGGGTTGTCTCCATATTGATCATTGACCATAAAAAAAAGGTTTAGACAATTTTAAAAGCAAATTATCCTAAATATTGACCGAGATATTGACAACTTAAGGTCTCTCGGTAATGGCCGCCATTTTTGGCCTCCTGTCAATTTCCAGTAGTCGATTTGCAAGGTTGTGCACCTAGGTTGTGAACCTAAATATATGTAGATATCATTTCGGGTGCCCAACCGTTTACAACACGCCGTTTCAGACTGTCAGTTTTCCAGAAAATATGATGTTAACCCCCTGGGTAGTAGTTTTACATACTCTACAACATAACAGTTCCGTATTATAATGTAAATGATGTTTATTTACCTATTTTGCCGCTGTCATACACATGTAATTTATATGGTTTAACTTTATATCATGTTAGTATGTGAATTCAGAACAGTGTGCGGATGATAAACTCATTCTGGGAGGAAGTCATTCAAATATAACTATGGTGGCGTAGATGGATCACACAATTTTGCCAAAATATCAAACTATAGAGATCAAAAACACTTCAAAAACCTCAAAAAAATCATTTGACAGTATAATGATGTTCGGCATTGTATTCCTTGGTCCAAAAAACCTTAATCAAGCCACTAAGATCGCTTAGATATGATATCCAGAAACTAGGATATCTTGATTTTGGATTCGGCTGGCGGCCATTTTGAATTATGGCGGCCATCTTGTATTGATAAATATAGTATTGTTTATAAGATGTAACTCTCTGAAATTAAATATATATTAGCAGGCATTCAAACCATCATTTTATCCAAAAAAGGTCAAGTTGTGCACTTTTTGCTAAAACGTGAATGTTGGATATTGTATTTCAATGGTCACGTGACCTATGACATTCCAATGACCCCAAAATTAATATTGTCGTCAAAATTGCATTATGGGATCTCAAAATCCGAACTTAGGGCCAAAAAACACATTTCTAGGATTGCCGGAAATATATTGATAGCCGATTACTTTTTTTCGGCGGCCATTTTTGAAATATGCAAATTAGCTAATTAAATATGCAAAATCTCGAATGGTATCTGACAGATTTGAAATCTGCGGGAAAAAATACAATAGAAACCGTTGAGAAAAGTTTGACGGACATCTTTATTAGATTGGTTAGGATATATCCCTGTCTATAACTGACTGCGATGCGCCATCATCAACTGATCAATAACAATACACAGCAATCGTTTTTCAGGTATGAGCGAAACCAGCCAACCGATTTGTCGGACAGACCGGACAAACCAATGTTTGATTTCAGACAATTCAAGATAAAGTCATGGTCAGTGGTGTCGAATACCACTGATACATCCAGCAGCACAAGAAACACCCCACTGCCATCATCCATCCATCATGGCTATTGAGCTGAGTAGATCGTTTTGTACTTTAACCAGTGCTATTTATGCGTTGTGATAACCTATTCCCCTATTACCGGCCAGCGTGAGACATTGAAATAATGTTGCTTAAATGTCGGGTCAGCCTCGTAGACGGTGGTCCAACATTAAAACAACAAGTTACATAACTTAAATGTTCACCCACTTGAAGTTGGTCTCGCTGACGCGATCCGCAACTTCATGTAAGTGAAAATTAATAGGATTGTCAGTTTTGACCAGATATTTTTTAATTTGCTACGCTCTACCATCAGAAGCTCTAATAAAATTGATTGAAAACGTTTATAATCGTGATTGGCTCTAGATAGGGACATGGCGCAATGGTTAGAGAGTGGCGCTTTGCATTAGCCGCTGCCCACCGTGCGAGTTCAAAGCACGCTTGGGGCAGGTTTTTTCTAAAAATATCATGTTTCTCCCCTCTCAACGTTGGGACGTTGTTTCGATGCTGGTGTTCTTGGGAAATGCACTTTAATCGCACGTGCTCCACTTGACTCCAGTGTGAATGAGTACGTGCTAGGACAGGGATGTTAATATGTACGATAAGTTCGTCGCGCCGAAATGGCTACAGGACTGTAAGTTCTCTATGGGAGTTGAAACAGCAAACGAATGATCAGGTCCAGTGACCAGGGGGGTGATTGTAAATTCGGCTTTATTCAGACTTGATATCAGACTATAAACATGCACCTTTACCTTTAAATATCTGTATATTTCATTTAAACCTGAAAGTACGTTAACAATGATTCCAGGATTAAATATACGGAATATATCAAAGAGAAAAATGATTGAAGGAGCTTTATTGATATATAAGAATCTCAGCAAAGGCTTTCTATTAATTGTAACATACTAAAATGTTCTGTACAAATCTCAGTGATCCAAGAGCGTGACATTAATCTAATAAATGCTGCTCATCCATTTTAAAACATCAGATCAAGGATACTACATGTTGTAGTATCAGCTTTCTTATCAATAAGAATGACAGGAAAACTTATAGCGTCCCCTCAAATTGGAAATGAGTTATTTGTGTTTCTTGTGTAAATCGAATCAAATAGTTTAATTATATTTTTAAGATATAATAATATGTTTATCAGGTTCAGCAAACATTAGATTCCCAGCTAAACACATTATCAGCGCAGTTATGTCAAGTGAGAAAACGAGGATGGAATGTTCGGCAGTGGTGAGGTACGTGCTCATGACAAAGACAGCATATATTGGACTGTTTGTGGATTGTCGGGAGCTGTCATGTGAACTGACCAGCGACCAAACCTTGACCAGCGGCTACCATGATTGGTAAACTTGTTACCAGAAGTCTACAAACACACCGTCTGATATATGAGACTGTGTGTTTGTAGACTTCTGGTAACAGCTCCGTCGCTTTCCTGATCCACGACAATGACGAGTTTGCATATTTTTAGCGTACATTGAACGTTTAGGTTTGTAAATGTATAGGGTCTATGTATATATTATTGCGCATAAGTTGTCTTTCACATCCGCCGAGAAATAAAAAATATATTAATAAGGGTTCGTGCCATCAACATTATAGGCTTATATTGGACACGGTAACAAACTACATGCCTGAACACATAGACAATGTGAATTAAATGCGTCTTTTGTCTAAAACAGAAAGGAGTTAGTCCAAAATCACTACATAATATCGTGTTTAGTCGAATGATTTTATCTTTGTTTTTATCTGGATTTGGAACAAAAAAGGGTAAATATCCTTAGTCTGGCAGATACGTGTGTGAATAATCAATCGTAACTTTTGTGTTTGACAAATTCCGTTTTATCGCTAGACCGACACTTGGCAAGCGTTGACGAACTTGTGTTTAGTGTTGTGTGTCCTGTGTTTGGATATAAATTGCTCTGGACAAGGTGAAATAGATGGGCTAATACCCATGATACCCCTTAGTGGATATTATTCATAGATTTCAAATAGAGACACGACCTTAGTAATAAGTAGTTATTGTTCACCTATACCTACATGGGCATGTAAGGTATAGGTGAACAATAAATCAGCCAATGGCTTACAAAATGACCGTCATAATGTCATAGTAAACCTAAGACGAGGGGCTGATTCTATGGTTAGACAACGTTACAGACGATGGCCCAGCATTTAAACAACATACTGCAAATAAATAGTCAACTCATTTGTTGAACACGATTTGACATAGAAAGCACCAATGGCGTCAATTGTACGTTCTGACTGGCGGCATACTGCACAACAACATGTTAATACAGTAATGTTCAGGTGGGAATAATAAGTTTATGTTGGTTGTATTAAGATTGTTATATTGTGCACAATAAATAAAACACAACGTTAATTTTGTTTCGGATTAGTATTTTTGACAGCATATCACGTATATGGTGTTGTCATTGAAAATGTCAGATATCGTCTTCAGGGATTTTAAAGTGGCAGATACGACCCTGTATCCCCTTGACGTTAGTATGCTGACCTGGCCGCGTGTGTACGGTGGTCTAACCCTTTGAAGCCTGAAATTAATTACCATTGTCATCTTCATCCACTACAAGCCGCGAATTGCTGTCGCAATTCTCGACTTGTAGTGGATGAAGATGACTTCAAGTGAGTGGCAAATGAAAACAAAAATATCGTTATTATCAAAACAGTTCAAAGAAAATTGTCGTTCTAAAACAACCAGGTGTAGGAAATTAAATCATTCCTAAGATATGCAAAATGATGCTTTGCAGCATCGTGTGGGTTTAAAGGGTTGCAATCACTCTTTCACATTTCATGTCACGCGTTGTTTATCATTCATCATGTACAATCAGCCATTTATAAATATACTACCAATAATATACATGACTTGTGTAATTCTATTTCTATGCTATCATAAAACTGCCTACTTCGAGATGCTAGAGGAGATACTAGACATGACCACTAACGATAAACACCTGATAAACTATCCTGATGAAAACTTTCATGAACGCTGATAATGTAAGAATAAGGAGTAACTAGTAACTCATGCTATATTATCACTTTATTATGTTGTTATATTGCTAATATAAATAATTTAAGGATATCAACGACGGTGAAACTGGATGAACAATAATGTCATTCTACTTTCATCGTATACCCGGTTGCTGTTTGCGGTGGCGAAGCAAGTGTATTCAAATTGAATTGTTAACAGTAATAGTGATCACAGTGTTCATGGTATCGGTGTGAACAGCGAAGACAGCAGCAGAGGGAGCGAAGCGCAACTGATTACTTATTTATATCTGAACGCTAAAAGTCTTGTTTTCCAAAACGCGTACGTTCACTTGGCACGATGTACAATAGAGATGTTGTTTCTTAATTACGACAGGTTGAGATATTGGCTGGTCGGCTATTTCATACCCTATAATATATATTTAATTCACTCCAAAGGTTGGCAATACCTGTGGAGTATAGAAGCAAAACAAGGTATCTATATTATTTGTTGTAAATATAACATAAGTGGAGGCGCTCATCAGCTAATTACCGTAGACTAATTAGTGTAAAGTGTTTCCGATATAGAATAAAATTTTACAAAGTTTGTTCTATAGTTGATTAAGGCGAGCATACTAAACTAAGGTACAAATCATATTATAATAATATACTACTAAGAAAGTGTATCCTTCAGAAGTGTTCTCGCTTCCAGGTGTCCATACCTCATCATATAGTAAACAAAATTAATTGTTGTATTGTAGATACCAGTGAATTGGAAAAAAAAAAATTCTGCAAACAACAGTATAGTCTAACATAGTATAGTTCACAGCAAAGGTATTATTAAAGTATTCTCAATTAAGATATTGATCAGCAATAGATGTAAGCAGAAGGCTCACGTTCCAATACAAATTATGTAATATTACATCATGTCTAAGAACGCATACAAGGCCTGTATTGACGAAAAAATTATTCGAATGTGGATGGAAACAGTAGGAATTCCATAGCCTGAGTACGATTCTCTCCCTACTGGACAGATGTACAGTTAACATAGGATGAAAATTTCAATTAGCTGATTAGGCTTTGTGACGTTAATGTAGTTCAGCCACGTATATGCTGGAATAATTAATTCCGACTATGAGAGTATAGAAGCATGATAGCTCCCGGTGCTAACACATATCTGCCCAGTACTCTTTTTGAAAACTGAAGGACTATTGATTTAGATTTTCGAATATTTCGCAATTATTTAATGCATTGTCCGAATCTTCACATGACTTTTCTATGTAGGCCTGTGTCATTGCTGTGGCACTTTCAGCACTAGGTGTCATACATTTTTAAATGTGGTCCGAGCGAGTAAGTCTCAATGGTAAGACATTAGTTTACAGTCGGGTGAATGTTGGGTCTAATAGTAGTATTGACATAGGACGGCGTATCGTGTGAGATCAAGAATATATGTTACTCTATTATTGATCACAACTGAACAGTGCAAACTAATTGTGTTTACACCTCTAACGTGTAAGTCACAGACAAATATAACACAAATGTACATAATAAATATTAATATTGATAAAATTAATGGCATACTAAATTAAAACTGATTCACCTATGGTTAGGAGAAACGTGTTGAATTGGGTCATCAAATCTGTCCCTAAATACTACTAAAGCACACACATGGAAGTGGTATAGCTTAAGATAGTAAAGCCAATGTCACGCAAGTTGACCTAACACACACCTTATGTATACAGCGGTGTTAGGATGACCTCTATACTACGTGATATATTCTGTATGTACAGACTTAGCTAATATCTAAGATGCTATTTCAGTATCAGGAGATTGCTAGTTCTGATTGAGTAAACAACATACGTGTCTCCACAACTTAAATTTTGGCATGATAATATGTGTCACACCTTGGTGTAAAAAGGTCGTATGAACACGTTTAACAAATTGGCAGATACGACCCTGTATTATGGAAGATTATAATATGCAATACGTCAGCAAACATATGATTATGTCGATGCTTGTTGAGGAAAGTTAGGACATTTGCATCTGTATATTTCTATATCAATGCACGAAGTTTATATTGACCCTTAGAACACTGATGTCGACTGCAGTAGACATTTTGTGTTTTTATTAGCACCTGTAGAACCACTTATAACCAGATCTTAAAAGTAAAATGTGCCTTCCATCTTGAAACACTGATATATATATTGAGACTTAAATTTCACAAATATCATAAATTTTCAGTCACTTTAAGTTGTGTGTGTGATTTGTTCATCAAATCATTCAAGTGTGTACGTTGATGTATATAATATGTGTCACGAATATATAGCTCTGTGAAATATTATTTAACATGATAAATAACACACAAAATATGTTTGTATCAATTTATCCCTGTACACCTCATATCAGCAAAGTGATAGCGTGTGGCATGAGCCAGATGTAGTCTTAATCAGTTTGCCCAAGATCTTAGAGGTCTGATTGGTCGAGATCACGATCTCGACCAATCAGACATCTACGATCTAGGTCAGACCACTTACGTTCCGTATTATTGTACTGATCGCGTGTTGAGAGTACACTGGTCAGGGGTCGGCTACATGTGTCATTAACTATGAATGGGAGGACGGTCTTAATAGCGGGTTTACCCCACTAATAAGACACATACTAGACTTAAGATACCACACACATTCAGTCTGTGGTATTTACTATCCACACACATTATGTCTGGGGCCATTACTATGCCAACAAACATGAGTTATTCACCCAATGCTGGCTTAATGTTGGTCCAGCGTCGCAGCGTGCCAACATTGTCCACCGTCTTGTGTCTACTCGGATCATGCCGAGATAAAAAAAAATATGCGGGATTAGGATAGCAATTGTGACCCGATCTGGAAAAATGACTTAAAGAAACTGCATATGTTGACAATTTTTCAACATCAATGTTGGGTTTTAATTTTTTGTATGAAGTAGTGAATTTTACGATTTTTAGGATTTTCAAAAACATTTTTTAATATATACATGATATATAACAATATTTATAAAAATCCATGAAAACCCCGAACATATACATTGCTCACCTAAAGGATGGTTTAATGCTAGCACAGCATGTGCCACAAGTTGATGCCGTCGGCCCAGCGTTGATCAGACAATCGGTGCTGTGGGGGAGCGCCCTCGATCATCGCGCTCTCAGACCAATTAAGGGCGGCAGCTGTTGATTATGCCGTCTTAAATCGTTTTTTTTTTGTGGCCGTCTTGTTTACATGACAATATACCTCTTGGAAAATAAAACTAGTTTAGTCGTTTTAAGTGCTTTATTTTTTTTTGTATTTTATTTAAGATCAGTAGGATATATAGCTTCATATGAATTAATTTTTCAAAATTGACAAAATTGAAAAATTCTCAACATAAGTACTTTAAATATTGGTGATAGTAACAGACCATAAATCTATACAAAATTACCTATAAAATGGTAGGCCTATATCACACAAAAATATGTCTACACAAATAACATTTGAAGTTCAAGAAGCCAGTTTGTACACTTTTTGAAAATAACACTAAATTAAAATTAACTAAATAAACTAAATATTCATTTCACTCTCTTTTTTTCTTTTAATAATATAAACGTATAGTTCTAAAATGTTGTAAACATTAACAGTATATGCCAGGTTTTGATCGGGAGAATTTTTACACTGTATGAATAATTTTCGACAGCTAAAGCATGGTAAATGAAATAAAATGAATGAGGTTTTATGCCACCTTTGTGCACATATAGGCTAAACTGGGCCAGGAGAACTTCCTGCGGATGGTGAGATCTATGAGATGACACTACAAACCAGACACGAGATTCGAGTCTTGGTGGTCCGAGGTTGAGCACGCTACCTCTCGGTCACGGATGCTCCTCACAATATTGAATCTTTTACGAGTGAGCGGAGAAGAATCATTTTGTTTCTTTGAAACTTGAAGAACATGATGAAACAAACGCTACAACATGGTAACATGTGAACAGGTAAAAAGAAGCAAATATCACTGACTGGAGTTTACGTGAGATTAACCTTTTGGCTGCTGGCTCGGCAGGATGAGTGGGCCATCACTGCTGACCAAGTTTAACCCTTTTATCACCATATTTTTCTAAATAAGGTTTGTTAACATCAGGCCAGCTATAGATTAATAGTATACTAATTTGGAATAAAAAGTGCAAAAATAGATATATTACAGGCCCATGTATGATTGTTTGCTTTTATTGGTCACTTATCTGTGATTATCTGGTAACCATGGCAACCAAACTCAATGAAAGCAGGGTCAAATCAGCTTAAAATGGATGAAAAGAGCTTTTTGGAACGTTTTGCTCAAATTCAGTTCATTATGTCACCCCTTTCTCGTATGGCAGAAATAGACCAAATGAAAAAACGATTGTCATGTTTGGACCAATGGCTAGTACTTCAAATACATTTGATGAATCCCAAACCAAGTACACATGGTGACATGGGATGGGGTTGGGCTTCACAGGGGTATTATCCCTAGGTCATGACAAGGTCATCTCAAGGTCACAGGAAGGTCAAATCAGCTCAAAATAGCTGAAAAATAACCTATTTTTGTTGGTGTTGCTTCAATTCTTGTGGCGGCCATTTTGAATATGAAAATTAGATCCAATTGTAGGCAACACATTTTTGAAAACATTTTTTGGTAAGACTATGGACCCTTATGAACTCATTTTTTATAAAATCGCCTTTCCAAAATTGTGTCAGGGTTGAGTGTTTTTTGGGGATTGAAACAAGGGAAATATTATTTGCTTTGGTTGAAATGACCACAGTATTGTTGGTAAATAAACTTTGCTGTCAGCGTGCACCTTTGCCTGGCGAGCCCGGCCAATTTCATTTATGGCCGGGTATTGGCCAAGGTTCTCAGTCACGTGACCATCATGCCTGTGCTATTGAGGCCAGTGAATAATTTTCTGGGTCAAGTCATAGGAAATGCGTCAGAGGGGAAATACAATACTGTGAACATCCGGGGAAGTGACCTTTTAAAAATGTCTGAAATCGGGGATTACCCTATTTTCATCTGAAAATAGCAACAAGCCACAAACATTTGCCACTGGGGCATACCAGAGGCTACATGAAGCCCGGCCACGCCGCGTAGTGTGGCTCATGGAACCAGAGTACGTGCACCTGTTATTTGTAGTTCTAAAATGCCTGCTAGGTTGCGCATTTGCGGATAACAATCGGAAAAACTAGACACACAATGAACTCGAAACACGATCCTCAATTATTTCTACCACGTATCACAAGCATAATACTTTTATTTTTAATATAATTAGTTTTTTATTGCGACAATACCCACTCTTATTTTTCTATTTTTTTTCACACGTATATGTACGTGTTTAGCAACGTCATAAAACGTATATATACGTGTTTAACAGTCTAAAGGTTAAATTGTTAAAAGATATTTTCATCTGTTTCTATGAAACACCATTTCAGGATTCGGACGTAATCATACAAAAATAAAAACGTGTGCCAAAATTAGAAATAGGTCAAATTAGGTTAATAGTGTTTTTTAAGGGTCCTAGAATCGTTTGTGAAAGTACGACTCTTTTTGCCAGATCGGGTCACAATTCCCGTGTGAAGGTACTTAACTGATCAATCAATAATTATTCAACTACATCACTATATTTTATTTCTTATTCTTTTGTATTCATATGACACATTTTCACTGTAAACGTTATCCTATGCATTTATATATTATCAATCTATATAAGAAATGTTGTTAGCGATGTCAATAAAAATGGATGATTTTCAAATATTATTTTCTGTGAAATCCTATATAAAGGCTTTAGTTATGTGGGGAATGAATCCATATTTTTTTGCATTGCATCAGCTATATGTGTAGGATATATACCCCAAAATATATATATCATGCGAAAATTTGGGCGGGATTTAATAACTCTGTGTGATATATGGTGTGAGAGGTTGTGGCCAAACATAGTGATTCGCAATTTTCTTAACCAGCATAATAATATGGGTCACAATAATACATGAATACCAGAGAGCAAGATATTTCCTAATATTGAAGTTTCAAAGTCATGATATGTGAATAAAGTGTAATTTACATAATTACATAATTATAGAGTTAGATTTTTTTCTCGATTTATATCAATAATAGTCATTGTGCCTGAACAGTCAGGTAATAGAATTACATGTGGAATAAGTAATATCAACAAGGCTATTAACATATTATCCCATTGGTTTATGACAACTTTACGAGATTGGATCCAGATTGCTACCAGGTGGCGTTATTGAGACTATTGTGAGCAAAGCTATAAACTAGCGGTGGATTGAGTCATTTATCAACAATAAAGCCGACATGATAGAGATTTATGAGATATGAGATAACATGCGCTGGCTCTCTATCTCTATGTTAGCAGACCACCTGTAATAGGCGACCACTCATGGCTGACGACCACCTGAATTCAGCGATCAAAATAATTGTCATAGCTGACCATATGTTATACGTGAGAAACTCTCACAAGGCACTTTTTATTGATCTAGAAATATTTTTCGCCTTCTAAAAAATGTATTTCCCTCCATCCATCATATGTGATGGAACAACACCATATTGTAAATCCAATTTCGCTAAAACACAATCGGGTCGATAGAACCTCCATTTAGTGTTTGCTTTTGTAGGTGATCAACACAAAAGTAAATCCCCCCGGAACGGATATTTTTATCAACATCAGTCAAAAGGTTGGTAAATCTTTTTAAAAACCAGTTCAGACCAGTAGGCTTTTGAATTAAAAATAGGAAGAAAGCCTGCATTGTCAAATAAAATCGATTAAGCGTGACCATACATTATACACAAAGCAAAATCAGTGGGTATTATGGTATTTTAAGCCACAATGCATTTGAAGACCACTTGAAGACAAACCTGCTACAGCAAACAAAATATATTCATTGCCATCGTTATCACAAAAATGGATTTTATTTCATGTCATGGCTTGTGTTAAGTGGTCGTTCATTTCCTATGATGGCTTGCGTAAAGTTTTTTTTCATTTCATGGGATGGCTTATGTTTTAGGTCTTTCATTTCATGTGATGGCTTATGTTAAGTAGTCTTTCATTTCATGTGATGGTTTATGTTAAGTGTTTTTTCATTGCATGTGATGGCTTATGTTAACATGGTTAAGTGGTTCTTCAATTCCTATGATGACTTGCGTAAAGTGTTTTTTCATTTCATGTGATGGCTTATGTTTTAGGTCTTTCATTTCATGTGATGGCTTATGTTAAGTAGTCTTTCATTTCATGTGATGGTTTATGTTAAGTGTTTTTTCATTGCATGTGATGGCTTATGTTAAGTGGTTCTTCAATTCATGTGGTGGCTTGCGTAAAGTGTTTTTTTCATTTCATGTGATGGCTTATGTTTTAGGTCTTTCATTTCATGTGATGGCTTATGTTAAGTAGTCTTTCATTTCATGTGATGGTTTATGTTAAGTGTTTTTTCATTGCATGTGATGGCTTATGTTAACATGGTTAAGTGGTTCTTCAATTCCTATGATGACTTGCGTAAAGTGTTTTTTCATTTCATGTGATGGCTTATGTTTTAGGTCTTTCATTTCATGTGATGGCTTATGGTAAGTAGTCTTTTATTTCATGTGATGGTTTATGTTAAGTGTTTTTTCATTGCATGTGATGGCTTATGTTAAGTGGTTCTTCAATTCATGTGGTGGCTTGCGTAAAGTGTTTTTTCATTTCATGTGATGGCTTATGTTTTAGGTCTTCTAATTTCATGGGATGGCTTATGGTAAGTAGTCTTTCATTTCATGTGATGGTTTATGGTAAGTGTTTTTTTCATTGCATGTGATGGCTTATGTTAACATGGTTAAGTGGTTCTTCAATTCCTATGATGGCTTGCGTAAAGTGTTTTTTCATTTCATGTGATGGCTTATGTTTTAGGTCTTTTATTTCATGTGGTGGCTTATGTTAAGTGGTTCTTCAATTCATGTGGTGGCTTGCGTAAGGTGTTTTTTCATTTCATGTGGTGGCTTATGTTAAGTGGTCTTTCATTTCATGTGATGGTTTATGTTAAGTGTTTTTTCATTGCATGTGATGGCTTATGTTAAGTGGTTCTTTAATTCATGTGGTGGCTTGCGTAAAGTGTTTTTTTCATTTCATGTGGTGGCTTATGTTAAGTGGTCTTTCATTTCATGTGATGGTTTATGTTAAGTGTTTTTTCATTGCATGTGATGGCTTATGTTAAGTGGTTCTTCAATTCATGTGGTGGCTTGCGTAAAGTGTTTTTTTCATTTCATGTGATGGCTTATGTTTTAGGTCTTTCATTTCATGTGATGGCTTATGGTAAGTAGTCTTTCATTTCATGTGATGGTTTATGTTAAGTGTTTTTTCATTGCATGTGATGGCTTATGTTAAGTGGTTCTTCAATTCATGTGGTGGCTTGCGTAAAGTGTTTTTTTCATTTCATGTGATGGCTTATGTTTTAGGTCTTTCATTTCATGTGATGGCTTATGGTAAGTAGTCTTTCATTTCATGTGATGGTTTATGTTAAGTGTTTTTTCATTGCATGTGATGGCTTATGTTAAGTGGTTCTTCAATTCATGTGGTGGCTTGCGTAAAGTGTTTTTTCATTTCATGTGATGGCTTATGTTTTAGGTCCTTTAATTTCATGGGATGGCTTATGGTAAGTAGTCTTTCATTTCATGTGATGGTTTATGGTAAGTGTTTTTTTCATTGCATGTGATGGCTTATGTTAACATGGTTAAGTGGTTCTTCAATTCCTATGATGGCTTGCGTAAAGTGTTTTTTCATTTCATGTGATGGCTTATGTTTTAGGTCTTTTATTTCATGTGGTGGCTTATGTTAAGTGGTTCTTCAATTCATGTGGTGGCTTGCGTAAGGTGTTTTTTCATTTCATGTGGTGGCTTATGTTAAGTGGTCTTTCATTTCATGTGATGGTTTATGTTAAGTGTTTTTTCATTGCATGTGATGGCTTATGTTAAGTGGTTCTTTAATTCATGTGGTGGCTTGCGTAAAGTGTTTTTTCATTTCATGTGGTGGCTTATGTTAAGTGGTCTTTCATTTCATGTGATGGTTTATGTTAAGTGTTTTTTCATTGCATGTGATGGCTTATGTTAAGTGGTTATTCAATTCATGTGGTGGCTTGCGTAAAGTGTTTTTTTCATTTCATGTGGTGGCTTATGTTAAGTGGTCTTTCATTTCATGTGATTGTTTATGTTAAGTGTTTTTTCATTGCATGTGATGGCTTATGTTAAGTGGTTCTTCAATTCATGTGGTGGCTTGCGTAAAGTGTTTTTTCATTTCATGTGGTGGCTTATGTTAAGTGGTCTTTCATTTCATGTGATGGTTTATGTTAAGTGTTTTTTCATTGCATGTGATGGCTTATGTTAAGTGGTTCTTCAATTCATGTGGTGGCTTGCGTAAAGTGTTTTTTCATTTCATGTGATGGCTTATGTTTTAGGTCTTTCATTTCATGTGATGGCTTATGTTAGGTGTTTTTTTTTCATTTCACGTGGTTACTTATGTTAAGTGGTCTTTCATTTCATGTGATGGCTTGCGTAAAGTGTTTTTTCCTTTTATGTAATGGCTTATATTAAGTGTTTTTTTCATTTCATGTGATGGATTATGTTAAGTGATTTTTCATTTCATGTGATGGCTTGTGTTAAGTGTTTTTTTCTGTTCATGTGATTGATGGCTTATGTTAAGTGGTCTTTCATTTGATGTGATAGCTTATGTTAAGTGCTTTTTTATTTCTTGTGATATTTTATGTCAAGTGATGTTTTATTTCATGTGATGGCTTATTTTAAGTGGTCTTTTATTTCATGTGGTGGCTTATGTTAAGTAGTTTTTCATTTTATGTAGTGGCTTGTGAAAAGTGTTTTTTTCATTTCATGTTATGGCTTATGTTAAGTGGTCTTTCATTTCATGTGGTAGTGTGTGTTATGTTGACGTTCATTCCATGTGATGGCTTGCGTTTTAAAGTGGTCATTCATTTTCAAAGATATCCATCTTCTAGTAGTATACAGTCTCTGATGAGCTAATTACATTTCATCAACGGCTTGCTGATTTCAGATGACCGCTCATTGTTAATGTATATGATTGCAAAAATGAGTTTTCGTCACGTGTTGGGTACACTGAAACCAAACAGATCGCTCGCGAGGGACACGCGAAGGAGACTCAAGCACAGTATATCTCTACTGTTGTTCATGATAGTAGACGCATGCTCTTTCTAACTGAACCTATTATCAGACTATGAAGGTCGACGATCCAACTCCCTGTTCTTTGACGTTTATTTTGACATTTTCGATTCCAAAGCACGCAGACCTGGCGTAATCTGACATCGTGACATGAGTTAAGTATTCCTATAGAAACAATGGATACCGCCCACGTGTCATGATCCCGCGTGCTGTCTATTTATGCGGCGTGAAATTAAGGAATCTTTGGTGAAATTGCCTGAAGCGCTTTTTATGCGAGTGTCGCGCACGCATGCCGCTCACGAGCAGTGTGTTTCGTTTCGACACTCAACAGTACAAGAGAGGGTTCCACCTGGTCTTAAACAAGTTATTTCAATATCACGAGATATCACCTTGAACTGTGGAAATGGCGCTTTGTAGGTTGAAGAAAACAAAGGAAGATTTTTGACAATATCTGCTTCAAATTATGTGAGACAAAATGCATGTTGTTACGCATTTATGTTGTCGTAAGCTGTTATATATAGGTCAAAATGAGTCTGCAAAGTGATATAGGTTGGGATAATGTCCATAGCGGACATGTGATTGTGCACACACAGGAAATTAAAGCGATGGACCTTGACGCAAGCTATCAAGGCAGGCTGCTTATTATGCTTATTAAATACTAAAAAGTAGATTGCAGGAAATGTGATATATCTTGTAAGTAAAATGAAAAAATAAGTTTAATAGGGGGCAGTTAAGTCAATCTTAAAGTTTAATACATCATGGTTGAGCACAAATCGCAATAACGAGAACGATACAAATGCAAATTATAGATGTAACCTAACTACTAAGGTAATGGGCCTAGACTTATAACAAGTATATACGTTATTATTGTTTAAAGAACAGTAGGAAACATATCTGTGCGAAAGCAACTTGATTAGCCTCGAACCAAATTTAGTCTTTGTGTAGGCATATAGGCCTATGTCCAGAAAAGAGACCAATATCGATTCACCCATTCTACAGGGAAGCGTTAGAAAGTTTATCACAGCCAAAAATACATTTTGATGGGGAAAGGCCTAAAATAAGTTACTGGTCATATATTGTCAGTTTTACAGGCCATTGAATATGTGTTAACTCAAACGTAACCTACTTGACTGTACAGTTGACTGAGTTAACTGTAAACACTGGTAAATGTATTCACGACAGCAACACATTATAGAGTCCGTGGGTGGTTTGAATAGATCCATAGGTAAAATCACGGTAAAAGGTAAAAAATTAAGACGATGATTACCCATTTAGAAACACACTACTTATTTTTGTATAGATAGAAAAAGAAGTTAATTGTTAAAATAGGCCCTATAGTCAATATGTATTCAACATTTTCGACATGTATACGAAATAGTTTTTCTTTAGCTGATCGTGATAAGCATCTAACTGACAGGGAAACGAATGTTGTTTCGCGTGGTTTATTTCGCGTTATGTAACTGTCATAGATCGAATAACCTTTTCATACAGACTATGTTGTAACAAAGAGAAGTCAACTGTTTGGCCATAGATTAACTATGATTAATCTATGGTCTGGCATTAATCGAAAAAAAATAATAATTGGAGTAGGCCTACGCCGATCAGTTTGCGAATGTATTGGTAGCTAAAATACACCCAGACAGATTGAATGATATATATACCGGTACTAGTGAACTTGATTGGTCGAAATTGGTATCTCGACCAATCAAACTGCTAAGATCAGGGTCTACGAGAATACCGCTTCATGTACATTGTAATGTCATCCGCTAAGCGTAAGGTTGAATCTGACAGCATGAACACGTCATAAACGTGGGTGGGTTGGTGTTCGGCCAATTCTATTAAACATGATCAAAGGCTTGCTGCACAGTTTTACAATGGGGATATTATGATACAATGAACAGATAGTCAACCAGTGTCAAATACCTACATCATAATTATCTTACACGGTTGCGGGCTTAAATTATAGGAGATTTGCGTACTTAAATTATTGTAGTAGATTTTACTATTACAGTGAAAAAAAGACGACAAATCCCCATAAACAGATAAAACAAACACAGATGGTATTGCAACGTTGTTAAGGTAATATTAGTATGAGGCAAATTTTTTTTTCTTGTTTATCGAATGCAGATAAATTTAAACATTGATTGGTATTAATAGGTAAACATATGGGGACCAGGCATTGTCGTGTGGCTATTCAAATACTAGTATTTCTGTTAAAGGTATGATAACATGATATTCAGCTCGTAATTCAACCCGCCAAACTGAAGGCGTTTTTTACTAATACTTTGGCATTACAAATGTATAATGTTTTGTGACACGAGAACAAATCTTCAAGTAATAGACAATTTAAGTCATTGAGATATAACAAACAATCTGGGATGTCTGACAAGTCTACACTCATCTAAAACACCAGATCTAGGGGGTTGCTCCCCGTTCTCTGTATTACGGTGTCACCCACAGAACGTGTCTTTCTCGATGAGAGGTAGCGTGTTCGATCGCAGGCGGCAATGGCTCAAAATGTTAATCCTGTGCCTGGATGGCAGCAATACCTGATAGTCATCTCACCCAGGCCAAGTTTATCCTATCAGTACAGTAACACAAACGTTACATAAAGCGCTATGCATTCAATTATTCATTGATTGCCTATGGTACTGTGCACTATAATGAACCCATGAAGTGATTCCATAAGAGTAGGGTATAGTACAGACTTCGGGGCATGAATTTTGAAATAATGAAAAGCAATCTTGATTGATTGATTGATTGATTGATTGGTTGATTGATTGATTGATTGATTGATTGATTGATTGATTGATTGATTGATTGATTGATTGATTGATTCATTCATTCATTCATTCATTCATTCATTCATTCATTCATTCTTTTATATAGTGTTAGGTTGCGTGATCACTAATTTCTAAGTAGATTTGATAAAAATGATGTCTGTGCCGTAGACAGTTGTAATATAGTCAGGGCCCTTTTTCGAAATTTCTGATTTGTTATGGCATTTTTTAGTAGAATTTGGCATGGAGTTGTTATTACACAATTCGGGAACGCTGATTCCAAATCTGCCCCATGCCAAGCTCTATTTTGTCTTTTTCCTACTCAAAATTCAAAAACAAAATGGCCACCAAAATTAGTTAAAAATAAAATGTCACAATTTTATATCACGGCTTGGCTTACAATGAACATAAAAGCATCATTTCGGTGTCTTAAAACCCACCTGAGCCACATATTAAAAGTCCCCTGAATTTCACCTTGTGCATTTGCCGCTACAGGCCAAAATTCAAAATGGCCACCACTGCAAGGTAATTTGCCATAATTTTGCTTCCAAATAACGTAGACATGTGTTTTTAACATCTATTATCAATATTTCACAAAGTTATGGGAAAAAAACAAATGTTGCGCCAGTAAAACGACACATCATAGTCCAGTGTAATACTTTTATTTAATAAAGCCATTATTTCACATTCAGAAGCCGAAGGAAACCAACGTAAAATCGAGCATGTTGTAAAAATGTTTAGACTATTGATAAAAAATATTTTATGATTGTTGATCACTGTCCTGCACTAGATAACCTGTCGCTCACCATATATCTGTTATAGGCATATTAGTATGTGGCCTATGTGATATCCACCTGCATCATGCTTTTATATTAAGGCAGAAGGCAATAATTAACATTTAAATGTGCGTTGACCACGGGTGGCAGTCTTCTGGCCAAGCCCTGTACTAGAGTTAAGCAAAACATGAAGTTGATCCATCAAGGTGGTCTGCATAACCATGGCTATAATGACACACATACATTTTACCGTTTCTATTCAAATAACTAAATTTAACAATTTATGATTCTAGTACCTAGGTATATTGTGCTGGCTAAAACGGGCACATCACATAAAAATATGGATTGACAATTTACATAATCATAATAATGATATCATCTTCATTTTTATATTTTTGACCAGAATAGATATATGGGAAAGCCTGGTAATCTGGTAATGCGCTGACAACACAGTTTTCCAACCATCGGCTCAGAGATCCACACAAAACCGTAATGTAGACATATTTCTACTCCCCTAACTTGAATGAGATAGATGATATCACTGTCAATAACTATGATAACAAACAGTTACAAGATATCGGAAATCTTGGTGCAGAAGTTGACTTATATATGTTATGGGCATATACAATTAATAGTTGACGACACCCGAATTCCAAACAGAGCGGTGAAATGGAGCTATCCACAAAATACCATTCCCGAGGGTAATGCTCATTTCCTGGGGTAATGCTGAAAATACTGACAATGAATTTATTTTATAAAAATAAAAATAGTATAAACATAGGCCTACACCATCTTCAAACAATGTTAGTAACTATCTATAGTCTTGGCAACTAAATGTTATAGAGTGTCATAAAGAAGTCACCAAAGATTATTGGGTACAACAAGATATGATGCAGAATATGTGGTGATTGGGACAATATATGTTGATACCGTTCGTAGCACGATCAGGATGTTTTCATGAAGATTAACATAAAATACAGAAACTTTCTAGATGTGGTGGTGATATGGTAGAATGTATGTGAAATCAGTAGGTTCTGGTCATGCATAGTTCTAATCAGATATAAGCTCCAACTCTCACATAATATACAGTTACCCAACAGGTTCAGTTGTGTCTTGAAGTGGTATGGGAGCAACCACCCTATTTTGCAGGAAGAGGTATTAATCTTAAAGACAATAAGTCTTACCATATATAAAGTGATGAAATCATGTGATGGACGTGAAGATATTTAGGTCCCTAATAACTATATGTCTCCTCCAGACATATGTCTCCTCCAGACATAGCAGATTAATTGTCATTCATACAGAGTATCTATTACTTACAGGGTTGGCAATATTTTCCCGGGGTGGGAAAACCCAGGCTGGGCAATAATGCTTTTTTAACCAAAGTGGGCAATAATGGGCAAAAATAAAAATTATAAAAAAATTATATTTCATTAGAATCAAACATTTATCAATAATCAGACAATAAGTGAATGTAAGCTGGGCAATAATGTCCAAGTGGGCGATAATAGGCAAAAGTAAAACTTATCAAAATAGAAGGGGCAATAAGAAAAATTATAAAAAAAAATTATTATGGCCTGAGTCAAATATTTATCAACACATGTGATCAATAAACTTGTAAATATAACTTATGATTCTCATCCTATTGTTGATTTCATTCATTAAATTTTATCATTTACCCGGGCTGGACAATAATGCTTTTTTAGCCCCAGTGGGCAATAATGGGCAATAATAAAAATGATTCGAAAATATAAGTTTTGATTCTCATAGATTATTCATTTTATTCATTCAATGAAGAATCAAGGCCTGTGTAAACCTAGAGCTGGTGATGTTTATCGTACCATTCAACCGTCTCAAATGCTTCCATAACGCCACCACATCAATTCTAAGAGATTGTGGTTGGAGCTTCATTGATGGAAAACGAAAACTGCCACCAGTTCTTATGTAGAAGTTTCCTGCTGCACCTGAAGAACTATCACATTTAGTTTGATTAGGTGTGAATTAGTACCACAAGAAAGTATCCAATGGCGTCCTATCAAGGAGTTGCTACATCAATTCCGAAGCTGCACAAAGATGTGATCAATATATTGATGAGGGTGATTATTCTAGCATTATCAGTATGCAAGATGATGGCATTCATGTAATTCTGAGATATACACATCAAGCCTATGTGGCTACAGTGATGAAAGTAACCCATAGTTATTGTGTTGTTTTAAAAAATCTTATTTTTAGCATTCCCCGTAACTACATGTAACATGGAAGTTGAGTTTTTTGATGTTGTGCAATTTGTTTGTATCAGAAAACTATTTAGGCGCAAAAATAACTTTCTACGACATTGAGAAAAATGGTTATGGTACTTGCTGTATAATAGGCTGCCATCTTGGATTTTTTCCTGAAACTACATGCAATATGGAAGTTAGAGGTTATTACTGTCCTGTACTAGATATAATGACCATTAAAAACCTATATTTGGTCACCAAAAAAACAACTTTCTATGACTTTTAGAAAAAAAGTTATGGTGCTTCATGTATTATTGGCGGCCATCTTGGATTTTTAGCATTTATTGCGTGATAGTTGACCAGGTCTTTGAACATAACATTCCTCAAAACAAAAAGGTTAATTCGAACACGAAAGTCAAGTTTGTGTGTCCGCTGTGCGGACATGATGTATAATCATGATAATTGTGACTTTATCTGCTATTTTGGCGGCCATTTTGTTTTTGCACTTTAAAAGGAAAAAACTAATGATAGAGCTTGGCATAGGGCAGATTCGGAATCAGCATATCCCAATTGTGTAAAAACAAATGCATGACAAATTCTACTAAAAAATGCCTTACAATCTTTAGGAATGCCTTTTTTTGAAAAATGGACTATAAAGACATATTACAGTTTATCAGAATATAATTTTGGCCGGCTATTCCAAAATGCTGACTTGGATCTTGTGCGTATGATTTTGAGATCGCCTTATGCTTTTAAAATGATATATTTACGCTACACATATCTTATCGTAATCGTGACTACGGTCTCTTGTCCCAGATGTCGACTGGTGCAAGGCGCGCCCGAGTTATAATAATAATATAGATTTGTTTTTATATAGATGGATTATTTTGCCTCCGGTGATGTGTGTGGTGTACTGAACCCGCGTGTCATCAATTTTGTTGGTATACGCCAGCCTACTGCTCATACGTATCACATATACAAATATCCAAAGATTTTAAAAAATACATTTTTTATAATAAATTAGTAAATATTATATTGACGTCAGGACGTCTATTGGTCTACACACTTCATTTCAATGAATGAAATAATACATTAATTTTGTAAATTATTAAATAATATCATGCATTATGTTAAAAAAAGACAATGTATGTGATGATGGAAAATATTTAATATATACTAGTAGTATATGTAAAATAAGCAAGTTGGAACAAAAAATTTAGGAAATATAATATAATCATGATAATGTAGTGAAACCAAATGAATATTCCAAAAGAGTAACGTCGTCCTAAGTACGCATGTCTGGTTGTGGGGGCACTTATACGTACAAAAATGTATATCGAGGGGATCAATACGCGTGTAAATACTATGATTACTCCTTTATTGGCGATTAGCGACGACCTATCCCATTTAAATAGTGATGTTCATGACTTCACTACATATGTATACATCAACACTGATCAAATTTTCGTAACAAGTGTAAGTCAGGATGTAAACCGTGTACATGGTGTAGGTCTTTTGCTTTAAGTTTACTCTTAATGGATTTTTGAATCCAATAAATTTAAAAAGGCAGAGTCCCCTAGAAACCCTTCACCGTTTGTAATTATCAGGTAACGTTGTTTCACTTATTATTCCCGTTATCGATGATAGAAATAAAAAGGAGTTTTTGTATTGGGGCACGTCTTTAAACACTATTCATAATATTTGACCAGATGTTAATCTGTTTATGTATGGTGTCAATAATTTTCAAACACTCATTTTATCCCCGACAACAATTCAAAGGTGAAATAACGAGGTATCATATCCCTGCTAATACGATACACTGAACCAATGATGGCTCTATGATGGCCTAATGCTGGCCCACCGTTTCCGACGCTGGCCCATTATTATATCATTGATACATCGTGGTCTCAGGGATATGTTCAGCTTGATCCGAGTAAACACAAGGCGTTGAACCAATGTTATTTCAATGCTGGGCCATTGTCAACATTGATGGCCCAACAATAAAACAACATTGGTTTAACGCCTTGTATTTTCTGTGATCAGGTGATGTTCATATTGAAAATACTACCTGTCTTCTGAAACCCCTTACACATTATACATGTTATATGCTTACTTACTTTGTTGTGCGCTGTTTCAACACCGGATCAACATCGGTGACGTTGATCCGGTGTTCACACAGCATTATCACACGTCATGCGCCAATGAGTAGCTTTTACATACTATGATTTGATAAAAATGTCAATTTTCCATACCTGTCAGAACATCCATGTTGTGTGCTGTTGACTGTGTGTCTGACAGTCACGGCCTGGACCCGGCTGATCAGAGATCCACGTGAGATGTACTAGTATATCCAGACCAGGATCCAGACAGATCCACGTGGGTGTCAACCACCTGTAAAGATCAACACTAAGTTTACATCTGAATCCAGAAAGCGGTTCTGCTGCGGCGGCGACGTATGATAAACTCCGATAACCCGTTGTTCACATGTGATCATGGTGATAGGCTACGTTGAGAATTATAATTGTTAATTAAATTAATTTTCTGGTTATACCTTTATCGTGTTTATTGTCAATTGAAACTTGTTAAAAAGTTTTTTGGGTCTTTGCTGTTGTAGGTTATCAAATGAAAGGCCTAACATACATTACCCTTTCTTTATTATACCATACATGTACATGTGTATTACCATGATTATAGAATCCTCTTTTATCTTAGAGTATATTGGCGGTGGTTAGAGATAGTCCCAATAAAACTTCTTGTTTCATTTGTTTTCAATTTTTTCAGTTTAATTTTAGCGACATCATTGTTACATCATTAATTCCGGAGTCAAATCCTTGCCAATTATCTATACATCTTGCTCATAGGTAATGATAGGTGAGCTAGTCCGATAGCACGACGGGCTGATACGCATGGGTATCGCTAGCTTCGTGTATAGATCATCAAATAAATGAAGCCTGAATCTTAATGATCGGCCTATGCCATACAACAGTATATAAGTATAGAAATATCTACATCGCACATTCGAACAGAACAAATATTTTTTTAAATCACAGTGTGACAGTCACACCACAAATCTCTACTGTCTCTTATAGCTTACCCGTGTTTACCCTCATAATTTATTCTGCGATCTCCTCTCAATAAGAAAATAGATCATTGATTTGAACCTGAGTACATTCGAGTGTATGTTGTTACTTGTCGATAATACAAAGGTCTGTTTCACCTGTGATCTAAAAGGCTTAGGTGATGCGGAAACACTGAACAACAAACAATGACCAAACATCCATACAACTGATAGCAATAGTCCAGTAAACACGGCATGTTTAACCATGTCGGTTCAATGTTGGGCCACCGTCGCAGACGGTGACCCAACATTAAATCAACACTGGTTCAACTTTCTGTTTTGGCTGTGTAGCGGGAGGAGGATGATAACATTTCGTCATCCAGTCTTCCGGAAGGGAAAGATATGCCTAGTTTTGTTTGTTATATATGTTTTTGTCTCTTACAATGTGCATGGTTTCATCAGAACTATATTGCAGTTATGGTTTAAAACAATACAATCGTCACCCACTTCATGACATTATGAGATTTAAAATGAAAAAGCGGGGAAATACAGTAGCAACTGCAACTTTAAATCAATGACAACCATAAGACCGTCCTCATACCCAGCAGACGCAAGACATTGAATCAATGTTGGCTTAACGTTGGTCCAACGTCGTAGAACAGACGTTGAATCGATGTTGGTTTAAAGCTGGTCTAACGTCGTAGACGGTGGACCAACGTTAAACCAAGATTGATTCAACGTATTGTGTCTGCTGGGCAGGAGGGTTAAATGTAAGCCAACGTAGCTACAGATGGTCCACAACATTCAAGCATGTTGAATAATTTATTAATCCGCTAGATCCAGTGTGTGTTTATTAAATCGTAATCGTCCTATGACAACCTTTCCCTAAATTACATGATTACTGTACATTTCGTAAAGTTAATATTTGTACCCGGTACTTACAGTCCAATTCTATGCAGTAAATGCGGAATCTTATGAAAACTCTACCATCCTGGTGTCCTATATCAAATTGCGCATATATCCTAATTGTAATTCCAAGTGATCCAGACCTTGAATGTGTTAACGTTGAGATTAAGGATATAGGTATATATTCCTGCTGTGATTTAATATAATTGCTCTATGTTAGTATTCCAGTATTTGAGGTCGTGACCAGTGAGTATCCCACAGAGTACTGACCATGGATGGTAGTCGTCACAATGACCATCACATGAGATATTTACCTAGATGGACGTCTTCCAAAAATTACACACAAACTGACACTCTATGTCCTGCAGTTTCTATTCCCACTGCAAGCGTGCATATACTTCATTCAAATCCGTGCGTACATATTTTAGTCCAAAATAGGCGTATAGTTTAACCCTTTGTGTTCCAGACAGACACAGACAGATATTTTATTGACAGAAAGAAAGTCAATCCAGACTTATTTGTAATAGAAATAGAGATATGTACATGTATATACAACATTGTTAATTTGTTAAAATCATATGGCAATATACATAGTATGACATACATAGCCAAAATCATGTTAACTGGCATTGCCATAAGAAGCACTGGGTATATACTTAAAATAAAATTGAAAGGCATTGCCAGGGTAGCATAAGGTCTATCATTTTGTTTCTCGCACCAAAACCAGAGATAAAATACCGCATCAGACACACATCCACACACCTATACGTTTTTTGTTTTTCACATAGATTTTAAAAGTATTGTGGTAAATACTTTATTTGCTGAAAATTGCAATTACGCGAATTCAGGAAGGACTACTATTATCATGATTATTGGCTTGGTGTAGATTTAAATTGGAGTGACAAAACATTATTGTTAGTGCACAGACACCAAATTCATTATTCTCTAATAGCTCGCGTGTGTAAGTCTAATTTTTTCATTGACTCCAATAATTGTTTCAATGCTAAACACGGATAGGGGCCTACAGAATAAAATCACTCAAAAAATTACAGAAATGTTATTATGATTGTTGTCTAAGGATTCGATATAAGTGAAATCAAATCGTAATTAAGCAACAATAACAATATCACTATATCTAAAGACCGTAGCGCACAAAGAGTCATGGTGCTAACCCAGTAAACACAAAACATTTGTAAAACATTTGTACAATGTTGGACCAACGTCGAAGACGTTGGGCCGACGTTGTACAGATGTTATACAAACGTGTTGTGTTTGATGGGAAGTAATCATGGTGATGTATAAAAGAAAGTGTTTCTTCACTACGTGATATGATAATAAAACTGTATGTCTAAGGTGTTACTGTTTGCCGTGGGAAATAGAATATGCCGGGACATCTTGCACCTGTCATGATATTTACACGGATAAGATCGGCTAATCCTGAATCTATAAATAAACGATGATCATCACATGACAGGCGGCTCCACCGTACACGTTATACGATCGTGAATAATGTGGATATTATTGTGCTATTTAATTTTCATTTTGTGATCACAATAACAGAAGTATTTGTATATTTACCTAGAAGAAGGTGTTGACAATACAGTGAGTGATTGTGTACATATTGCCTCACAGCCCCGTCATCACGTGGACATGGCGCGGTCGTCAACACAGGCAAACAGCCGTCAATCCTTAAAATGATCCGTGGATATCCCGTACGGATCAGAAATAGCACCCAGACAAATCTGAGACACCCTATTATCCCCAGGGTGTTGAAAGAAACATAGTCACACGAAATGTGAGGATCCTACAGGTGGCAACACCGGCATAAGATGGCCAGGTGTTGCCGTAACGAAAGCGGTCGTTCACACACTGGTGTGTTGTCAGTGTGGCCCTGGGCCGTGTGCCAGCATCACAGAACATGAACATGTACACAAAACAAGTACCCCCCCCAAGTCGTACATAGCAGATTGTGCGCCTCGATAAACACCATATAAACTGAGTGATGGTGACTGAGACGCGAGATGGCACATGAAAAGATGACGATATATATCGTAACCTTTCATCTGATCAAAGCTGGTCTTGTGGCCGTCCTAATTCACAATGGCTGTCGTAACACACGTCCTTACCTCACGTCTAGATATAATAGTGACGTAATCAAACCCCAGAAAACACGACACATTCACCCAAAAACACTGCTATATTTCACATTGAAATGAGTTTGTAACATTTCAGAAATATTTAACCCTTACAATGGTGAATTATTTTTGTTTAAACCATGGAGACTAAAGGGTTTTTGCAATTTGAAATCATCATAAATGTCTTAGTTATCTCCTTCCGCTTCATGGAAATACCTATAGGTATTTACGGCCATTAGGCCCAATACATATTTTTAACTCTTTCTTTCTTTCTTTATTTTCATTATCTGACTGACGTCTACAAACGTCAGATTCTGACGTATAAAGACGGTCCTCGCGCTGACAGGGTTAAAGCGACACAATCAAGCCAAAGTCATTTTTTTTATTTTGACTCTTTGATATGCCCATAATATGTCAACATTTTTTTACATTTTGGGTCGCGCATTTACCATAATAAAAGATAAATAATAGGACGATATTTAATTTCAGACATGCATGTCCAAAATAATAAATACCTGAATAACCGATAAACGGGCTTTTCAGTACACTTGTTACGTTTCCACAGCAATTTAATAATATTGTGCCACACTCAACTTATCAATATTGTGAGGAGTCTCCGTGACCGAGAGGTAGAGTGCTCGACCTCAGACAGCCAGAGCTCGAATTTCGAATCCTGTGTCTGGAGGCAGTGTCATCTCATTCATCTCACCATCTTCACGAGGTTCTCCTGGCCCAGTTTAGCCTATATGTGCACATAGGTGGCCTAAAAGCCCACTCATTTCATTTTTTTGTTGTTGAGGGAAACCGGGGTATGGCTACAAAATGGGACATGTTTATATATTCACTTTCGCGATTGTTATGGTAATAAGAAATACCAAAAAGCTTTCAATCTTCTCATATCCAGTAGATTAAAACTAAAAGTTAACCATAACCATGTACTACTATGATTAGATCTGCTTGTACTATAAAATAATCCGTTCTAAGGAAATCCACTGGACACACAACGTTATTACGTCAATGACGTTGATTTAACGTCGCAACAACGTCGTGTGCCCTGGAGGGAGGGGGGGGGGGAGGGAGGGTTTGGAGGTTTTTTTCTGTCAAGGGGGGTTAAAGTATTTATTTCAACCCGCGCTGAAAAAAATAAATTGTAATACATGTTTACATAGAACATTTAATGAAATAAATTATGTATGTCATGCCGAAATTATTTATTTAAAAAAAACTCCCTCCCCCCTTGGGAGATTTGAATAGTGGCCCCCTAACTTACTTGTTCAAAGGTCTGCATCACGGGCATGTGTACACCATTTACCATTAATTTCATCAGCTGATTATTTAAATCATGGATTCGTCATTCCTCGTCAATTTATTGTGTCTGCTATAAGATATAGGTTGTCTGTGTAGGCCTACCTACATGTATGTGGAATACCCCATACCAGGGCCATGTCCACATGCTCTTATAAAAAATGAATTTTAGCAAATAATTTTATCAGTGCAAATAATACCATTCAAGACTATGTTAGAATGTAGCGCTCCGTAATAGTGCTTCACTTCTACTATGTTGACATGTAACCTCCTCTATCCATAATAATTATTATGCTATCCCCGGATCACATAAGATGTGTAGGGTCCTTTGAGAAATAACCACAAATAATTATTATTGAATAGATTAATAAATGTTATTGTAAGCTCGTCTCACATTATCAGACGTACTTCATCATTTTGTGGTTCACACTATTATATTTTTGACTGATCACCCACTGGGCTAACGACGTTGTTGCGACGTTGAATCAACGTCATTGACGTTGATTCAACGTCGCAACAACATCGTGAGCCCAATGGGCAGATTGATCTGATGATGTGAATCGAGTTTTTGCCCGGATTGTTTCATTCTGGTAACAGTGGCAGATTACGGTGTGAACATATATATATCCAAGTTTGGCTTATTTATGTGAATATTTATCTATTAAACACCACTGTTCATAACACGCGGGACACAGGAGCCCCTGAAAGCACCGCGCCATATATATATCATAAACTACAGTCGGAATCTGAGTATTTTTCTAAGAAAGGTATCATCATATAGGCCTACATTTGTATGTGTTAAAACAGCTGCTACAATCGTGAGACATATATAATTTGCTATGCGATACCTAAATACTTTTCAGTCGCATTCTAATTTGATATCTCGTACGCTGAAAATCCACTCTGTTATTACCTCCGCCAGGTTGGTCTGTCGGTCTGTCCGTCGGAAATGAAAGGAATGGGGTGTTAGGCCACATTTGTGCACGTATAGGATAAACTTGTGGCCAAAAACAATCGATTATATTTTGGGGATGATTCAGATTATGATCCGGATACAGGACCCGGATTATGATCACTAATTCCGGTGGAGGTTTGCAGTGTCTGACTGACTGACTGGTTTTTATTATAACTTAACTAAATGACGCCTGTGATTGGTTGGAGTAGTGCACTATACTTGGCCGGCAATTCTAGAGGTAACGAAATCAATCTTCTATAATTTGAACATTGTGTGCACGGCAGTGATTTGTAGGCCTACTTAGTCATAGAGTAAACCCATGGAGATAGTAAAGTCTTTACTATCCCCATGGTAAATCCCATGAACATTTCTTTTATAGAAATAGAGCAGCATTACACGGATATTTTTACAGAATCATGTCCGAACGTACGCCACTTGTAAGTTGGTAATTTGGTTTAGTGTTTGTATGGAATACCATCAACAAATTGCTCAAGGAGAGAGCATCAAAGGTGACATATAAGTGCAATAGATAGCGGCTATCTGTCCGTCTGATGAAATAGAATAGATAATACTGAAAGATTAGGCTGCAAATATAGCACTGGTATGATATTCCTCATAGCTCTTGTCTTCAAAGAGGCCTTGCTATGTACAAAACATAGATCGATTGTTGGCGTGCAGTAAGTGTCTGCACTCTCCATAATGACCACTTTGAGAAAATAAGACAAAAATCTCACCCTTTAAGAACAGGCTTAATCTGCCCTTAAAGGTGAGTTTTTGTCTCATTTTTTATATGCAACAACTTCATATAATTATTATAACCACAATAATATTATTTTCATTGTTAGACTGGGATATATCCTAACCAATCTAATAAACATGTCTGTCAAACTTTTCTCAACGGTTTCTATTGTATTTTTTCCCGTAGATTTCAAATCTGCCAGATACCATTCGAGATTTCGCATATTTAATTAGCTAATTTGCATATTTCCAAAATGGCCGCCGAAAAAAAAGTAATCGGCTATCAATACAGTTCCGGCAATCCTAGAAATATGTTTTTTGGCCCTAAGTTGGGGTTTTGAGATCCCATAATGCAATTTTGACGACAATAATAATTTTGGGGTCATTGGAAGGTCATAGGTCACGTGGCCATTGAATACAATATCCAACATTCACGTTTTAGCAAAAAGTGCACAACTTAACCTTTTTTGGATAAAATGATGATTTGAATGCCTGATAATATATATCTAATTTCAGAGAGTTATATCTTATACACAAAACTATATTTATTAATACAAGATGGCCGCCATAATTCAAAATGGCCGCCAGCCGAATCCAAAATCAAGATATCTTAGTTTCTGGTTATCATATCTAAGCGATCTTAGTGGCTTGATTAAGGTTTTTTGGACCAAGGAATACAAAGCCAAACATCATTATACTGTCAAATGATTTTTTAGAGGTTTTTGACGTGTTTTTGATCTCTATAGTTTGATATTTTGGCAAAATTGTGTGATCCATCTACGCCACCATAGTTATATTTGGATGACTTCCTCCCAGAATGTTAAGCCATATAAATTACATGTGTATGACAGTGACAAAATAGGTAAATAAACATCATTTACATTATAAAACGACACTGTTATGTTGTAGAGTATGTAAAACTACTACCCAGGGGGTTAACATCATATTTTCTGGAAAACTGACAGTCTGACACGGCGTGTTGTAAAAGGTTGGGCACCTGAAATGATATCTACATATATTTAGGATCACAACCTAGGTGCACAACCTTGCAAATCGACTACTGAAAATTGACAGGAGGCAAATAATGGCGGCCATTACCGAGAAACTTTAATTTCTCAATATCTCGGTCAATATTTAAGATAATTTGCTTTTAAAGTTGTCTAAACCTATCTTTTAAGGGTCAAGGATCAATATAGAGCCAACCCTGAAGTGATTTTATATGTTCTTAACAAGATAGTACACAAAACCATGCATTTGATAGTGTGAAATTAATGTTTTGCACTAGATATTATTAATCTCGTTTGATAAGAAAACATTTGACTGAACAGGAATCAGCTTGCCATTTTCTACAACCCATCCATAGTCCTAAGGCTTGAGGATGGCTTGGCTGCATGCTTTATATGCTGTTGGAAAGCATTTTCATTGGGTGGCAACAACTTCAACAGTGTTGACTTATTAATATCATTTAAGAACGTTTTGTCTCTGAGCGTATCTCTATCACAGCCTTCTCTTGTTGAAATATGAGTTCACAAAAAGCTGTTGTGACTGGTCACACACATATATCGTGATTTCAATGGGAGCACCATTATCAGCAAAGTCTACCAGTGTAGTTGTATCATTCAGCCAGCTTTAACATGCCAGTAGAGAATGAATAGCCGATGGTATCTCGTCCGTTGACAATGTGAATGAATGACAGTGCCCTGAAGTTTGTATGACTCATTGGAGCGGCAAAACTCGTGAATGGACAGCTGTCTTGAGATAAACGATCAATTACCAAATATACAATGCAATGTATGTGACTATAATTAGTACACTCTGTTTGATCCACCACCTAAGTGAAATTTAGTTGAGCAAATGCAAGGATCACTTTGTTCCTCTTGGTACCATGTCTGACATAGAAAAGCAAGAAAGCGAGTCTTGTTGGAAAAACTCTTGAAAACCACTTGGATCGCTCCCTGTTAGCTATTTTGCTAAGTTCAGCAGAGCTTCTGGTCTTGATGTGAAAGAAATGGTGTCCAAAGCTGCCACTACTTTGAAGATCATAATTATACGAAGCTCTTGTCACCCGTGAATGACTAGACTCAGAACCAGAAACCAAAATAGTAAAATTAGTATATAATAGTATATAAGCGAAATTAATTCGTCTGACAAGAGTAATGACATTTCTACTCTTCGGCAAATAACACACAAAAAGTAAGTGGTGGAGACATTAACATTAATAACTTTAATAACTTTATTGGTGATCATGAATGTAGCAATATGCCTCCATCATTGTTCGCAGAAAACGGAAATAGCATGATAGCTGATGATGTCATGGTGCTCACATTGAAATACCGGTAATGTCTATGACCAGGCAAAGTAGCTTCTTGTGAACACATAATACAACTTCGAAGGCTGTGATATAGCTATATATACTCCGATTCATCAAGTTTTAGATTAACAAATCACTGCTGAAATTACTGCCACTCTCTTGCTTTAGAACATCATCTAAAGCGGGCAGCATTGGCAACAGCACTTGACAAGTCAGCTTACATCGCCAAGCTTACCTACAAGCCTGAGGACTATGGACGAGTATAAAATGATAAGCTGATCCCAGATAAATCTACAAACCCACCAAGGCTACCATATATGACACACACAATGACACGTGGCTGCAAGAAGGGTTGCAACAAAAACTGCTCGAGTAAGAGAAGAACAATCCCCTGCTATGTAGAAGACTGTCAGAGATATCTAAGCAAAGGTTGCTGCGTACAACACCTTGAGACCTTGATGACGTGAGGGTGGGGTGATAGGGCATGGTGGGTTACTGCCCGATGTTCCGATGTTCTGGGCATGTCTAGGGGGATTTACACTCCAGACGATCAAAGACTTAGGTTTTGATATGCAATTTAATGCTGAAACACAGAGGCCTTTAGCACAGCCCCGCTATCCTCTGGTCGGATAGTCTTCAAGAGTCACAATATTTGAGGGTAACTCCATTCATCCCACATGAGAGACCTAATGTCAAGCACTATTGCCTGTAGTTTAGGCTCTAGCACGGCCAACATCAGTGCCTGTACTGATGCGGGAGCTGCATTGGCACCACTATTGAGTGGAGGAAATGGGCTACCCAGCTGGCAATCCACCACAATATTATAGCCAGCCACGTGTAGGCTGCAGCTTCCCCATGCAACAGGCGGGACAGAGTCCAAATGACCCTCCCCAGGTGGGTGCGAAAAGTACTGCTACTAGCAATCATCCCAGACCCCTTAGACTGACTATGTTATGAAGTGATAATAATGCTAAGTGCTATATCACTGCAAGGGCTAATACTTATTCTATTATCAAGTTTTTGATCAATAAACATTATCATTGTTATGACATCGAACGCTCATGATGTTTTCTTATCAAAAGTGATTATTCTTATACAGTGTGAAACATTATTTCCAAAACATAAAAGCAGCGTTGTGTGTATATAGGCCTACTGGTATACATATTCACAAGACATAACATCACTGGTTTTATATTGATCTTTGACCCTGAAAATATTGGTCTAGACAACTTTAAAAGCAAATTATCTTAAATATTGACCGAGATATTGACAAATTCAAGTTTTTCGGTAATGGCCGCCATTATTGGCTTCCTACCAATTTCTAATGGTCGATTTGCAAGGTTGTGCACCGAGGTTGTGATCCTAAATATATGTAGATATCATTTCAGGTGCCCAAACTTTTACAACACGCCGTGTCAGTTTTTCAGAAAATATGATGTTTACCCCTTGGGTAGTAGTTCTGGGTAGTAGTTCTACATACGCTACAAAATAACAGTGCCGTATTATAATGTAAATGATATGTCTATTTATCTCTTTTATCGCTGTCATATACATGTGATATATATGGTTTTACTTTAGATCATGTTAGCATGTGAATTCAGAACAGTGTGCGGATGATAACCTAATTCTGGGAGGAAGTTATTCAAATATAACTATGATATAACACAATTTTGCCAAAATATCAAACCATAGAGATCAAAAAGACATCGAAAATCATTTGAAAGTATAATGATGTCTGACATTGTATTCATTGATCCACAAAACCCCAATCTAGACACTAAGATGGCTTAAATATGATATCTAGAAGCTCAGATATCTTGATTTTAGGTTCGGCTGGCGGCCATTTTGAATTATGGCGGCCATCTTGTATTAATAAATATAGTCTTGTGTATGAGATGTAACTCTCTGAAATCAAATATATAATATCAGGCATTCTAATCATCATTTTATCCCCAAAAAGTCCATTTGTGCACTTTTTGCTAAAACGTAAAGGTGGGATATTGTATTTCAATGGTCACGTGACCTATGACCTTCCAATGCCCCCCCCCAAAATAACATTGTCGTCAAAATGGCATTATGGGATCTCAAAACCCGAACTTAGGGCCAAAAAAACACATTTCTATGATTGCCGTGACTGTATTCATAGCAGATTACTTTTTTGTGGCAGCCATTTTGGAAATATGCAAATTAGCTGATTAAATATGCAAAATCTCGAATGGTATCTGGCAGATTTGAAATCTACGGGAAAAAACACAATAGAAACCGTTGAGAAAAGTTTGACAGACATGTTTATTAGATTGGTTAGGATATATCCCTGTCTATGTAGGCCTATATGTATAGCGTCGTTGCATACAAATATATATGGAAACGTCCCCACATCTTATACGAATTAAGTGACTTGCTAAAAGTTTATATTTGTTGAACCCTCTTACATAATCTCACATGATATTGACCACATGTTGTTTATTAACTCAATTAGGTTGTATTTCACATTGATAATACTGAATGTATGCCATCTCTTAGTTGGGAGAATATTTAAGGTAAGGTAAAATATTTAAACTCAATAATTTATTGTTATTTTTTATTGTATTGATTGTTATCAGGCTATTACCACAAACGTTCGTGATTCAAACTGTGTAGCCTCACTGTCTAGTAATAAATAATTGGAAGCTTATAGCGCATATAATTACTCCGATGTGACCTATTCATAGTGCTTCACGAACACCGTATTGGACCAAACATGTTTTTGTTTTGTTTTTAAAACAGCTAACTTGACTGTTTGCACATCGCACTGCGATAGCAGATCATTCCAAACATCTTGGTACAGCCCATGCAAACGACTTGCTCTTACACAGTACTTGACGAGTTCATAACGAGACACAGTCAACAAGAACAAGTTATTTGTCGCAAAAATATCGGTGTCCATGCTGTATTCTCAAGTCGACCCATCGGGCAGTTACCATGTTGGCCTATGTTATAGCAATAGAAATAGATGTAGATTTTTGTCGTATGACAATAATTTATTAATTAAGAAAGGTCATCGTAATAGTTAACAGTAATTCATCGAGACCGACTACTCTGATCAGTTATAATAGGCTATCCCATCAATGGGCCAATCGTTGCTAGCTCGGCTCTCTGCTATCGAATACAAATAATGTAATCTTCATGTCAATATATAATAATAAGCTCTGGAATTGACGGCTGTATCGTGGCATTATATGCTAAGCATTTGGAGCTGTAATCAGAGTGATTGAGTGTAGGGTACTTGGTGTACTACATTCGATGATTGCTCCGCAACAGCATACAATGAAAAGCTACAAGGCAAACACGATTATGGCCAAATAGTGTCTCCATGGTGAGCCGGCATCACATACTCTGGCCCAGCGTTGTTTGAGTCAACTTCCAGACAATGTTTTATGTTCGCAGAGAGACTTATGCATCTATTTTTATGTTCGCAGAGAGACTTATGCAGCTATGTCTTATATGGGATATACCTAAAACATATAGGTCTACCTATTTAGTCATAGGCCCAATGTATTTTGGAAATTAATTCATTTCATCACAATTTGATTTAATTTTGTAGAGGTAGGCCTACTTGATGTTAAATTCTCTAACAATGAATGGCAACGGTAACTACGAAGTTTCCAATAGTAGAATATCAGAAACATTAATTATGTTGAATAGTATAAGGTTTATAATATTTGCTCAGGAAATTCATGCTCATTGAATGCAGTGGTCATATAATTTACTACTATCCAAGGTATTCATAAATCACGATGATGTGAACGGATTCTTGTTTTCGATCGATCAAGCATAAATCTAATAATAGAAATCAAGAAATATGTCCGGTTTATATAATTGGACTTAAAATATGACAAAAGAAGGATCGAATATAATCATCAATACTTTGATAAAACGGTGTAATTATCCCCATAGTTTTTAGCCTTAGCTAATCAAAAGACACTTGATCCCAAGGGGGGGGGGGGGGGATTAAATACTGCTTTCCTTTCACTGGAAGTAAAATGAATTGAAAATGAAATGAATGGGGTTTTAGGCCACCTTTGTGCACATGTAGGCTAAACTGAGCCAGGAGAAGCCCATGAGGATGGTAACATGAATGAGATGACACTGCCGTCCAGACGCAGAATTCGAAACTCGATCCCTGTCTGAGACCTAGCACGCTACCTCTCGGTCACGGAGGCTCCCCACAATATTTAATCTTTACGAGTGAGCGGGGAAGAAATATTTTGTTTCGTTGAAATTTGAATGCCAGGGCGGGCTTCCAACCCGTGATCTCCGACTTTCCAAGCAGGCAGCTTTAACCACTGCACCAGGGCCCCTGCTCTCACTGGAAGTTGAACAGCATGTCACGTAAATTATGTAATTCCACATTAAATAAGATACGTTGCTGATTGATCTTGGTAAAGGTGAACAAGTGTGATTTAGTTTTCTTTTAAACATTGTGGTGACTATTTCTACTACACAAAGGGGAAAAGAGACAATCATGCAGGTGTCTGATTGAGTGTGGTGATTACATCTATGAGGACCGTAACATTCGCGTAGAAGTTACAATATATCGTGGGCATCGGATTGGTCGAGATGGCCATTTCGACCAATCCGAGGCCTACAATATTGTAACTTCTGTGAAAATACGTTTCTTTGGTGTGATGTCACAAGTTTAAAGGAGTAGTCCAGTGTGTACGAATAGCGGGATACATCTGTACCCCGAAAACACCCATAGAGGTAACTGGGGTACAACTAAAACCAGAAACTTACATAGAGTGGTCTATAGCTTCAAGTGATAATTGAACGGCTCAGAGGTACAGTGATCCAAGTCCAAAATTCGATTTTTTTTTGTTTATGTCATTTTGGTAAAGCTAAATATATCGAAAATAATATACTAAAATATTTAAGCCATTCGTCAACAAATGCAGGACTTATTATTCAACATATATTTTTCACTTTCAAAATTAATATTTTTCGTCAATGGTAAAGTGATCCAAGTCCATCAGTTTATATAGGGACATTTTGACTTGGATCAGTTTACCTCTGAGATATACGGAAAATGGCTGCTGAAATGTCATTAAACACCCCTTATGTAGATCAGTTTGTGCTATGCCAATCATTACCAATTTTTTGCTGGAGAAAGATGATGAGACACTAGACAATTTCTATACTAGTTTATGACATTTAAAAAAAAAGTATATTTCTAAATTCCAAAAAAATATGCAGACTTGGATCACTTTACCTCTAAGCCATTCAATTAAAGCAGCTGAGTAATTTTCCTTCACTAAAACATAATATTTACATTGTGGCGGACCCAACTTCTGTGGACGTTGACCATGCTGCGCATGCGGGTGGGCCCACCAACTTTAATGTTTTTTTCTTATACAATTTGAGTACCGCGCCTGGGGCCGTTTCCAAAAATATAGAAATTCGCTGCACCCCCCCCCCCCCCCTGCGACATAGGTTTCGTGGTTTTTTCTTATTCCTGGACATATAAGCTTTAAATTTCAGAACAGTAACCAAAAATTAAAGTGTCCAAAATATGTCATATTAACCCTTTTAACACCAGAGCATCAAAGATAACTTGTGACAATGAATATGTGAAAATCGTCTCGCAAAAAAAATCAGGATACAGAAATAGCTTGTAAAATCGACCAATATATCTACGACAGCTGTGTAGATGATGCAAAATCGAAACAAAAATAAACAGAAAATTTGAATTTTACAAATAAAGCATTTTAATCAAATTTTATTTGAAAAAATGACAAATTTTAAACTTTGAGTTCATTTAGTTATACTGAACTTTAGAAGGAGTTATGTATATCGCATTTATTTTTTTATTGTTCGCAAATGCATAAATTTATTTTTTAGAACGATAAACCAAACATTGGGGTATATAATGTACTCAATTTTACATTATTTTTATGCAGTCCCGATATGATTTTTATGATTTTTTTTGTCGAGTTGATTTTCTTCGCAATATCATATTTTAATATAGTAGTTTTATATTTAAATGAAAGATGAATAACAATTATAAATATTTATACCCAGATAGCGAATTATAAAACAAAAATAAACATTTAAAACACTTTTTTTGTAGTAATTTGACATATTATACTTGTGAGCCAACTGGCTTCTATTCAAAGTCTGAATAGTCATCATAATCCTGGATCACATTTGTTGCATCAACTTCTATCGCGCTATCACATAGAGATTTACATCCACAGACATTGGTACAGTTCAGGCTAATACGACAGCTTGTATATTTTTTATCTTTGCAACTTACAGCTAAGACACTCCAGAACAAGTTTGAGGGCAGGTGTGTTAGTCATCGAGTCTATGGAAATGCTGTTTACTTTCACCCTCCGACCTTGTCCATGTGGGGTCAAGTAAACATCTGCGCCATATTGCAGCTTGATAGTTAGAACGCACAATATGTTTATATGTAGCATCTTGACATGAGGCAGACGTGATGGATCGGCTGTGAGCGATCCAAATAGATAATAAGTCAATTCACTGACATTATGCTGTTGTTTATGCCCATATATGGCACATATAGCTTCTCTTAGCAGTTCGTTGGAAATGTTGAATGTTGTGCCAAGCTGCTGCATTGTTTTTCAAAATGAAAAAATATTGCAGGTTAGTTTGAATGCGATATGGTATTATTACTTATTGAATTTAAGAAGAGCTGTATAAATCGACTTTTTGTTCTCAGAACCATGCATAAACACATTTCAAATGGTTGACCAATTATTTAGCAGATCTTGAACCCTGATCCATCGTTTCCTGGCCCGCATCTTGTAGGCTGTGCAATGCTATGTAGATATCCCACCTGATGTTTGTTCCAGTAATATCATCAAGTTGCCGATCAAAGTGAAATTTGCAAATTTATTGAATTTTTCCAGGGACTTTGTCTTTTAAAACCTGTTGTATATTTAAGAGACAAGTTTTGATTGACTTGCGAATATTACAAATTCGCCCAACCAGTAGGCCTGTATTTGTGGTAAATCCCGTATATATCCGCATGCATTGTTTGTTTTTTCGTTGAGATCTGATACAACCACAGAAGCTTCCATCTAACTTGATAATATGGTTAACTTGAATAAAATTAAGATGCAGAATTATGACTGCTCTTCATGTACTTATGTTTCAAATGTAATTGCTGAGGGTGTATTGTAGTTATTCTCATCCATACATAATATTGCTAGAAGCTGGGACGGAAATGCATGCCTCATATGTTAATAATTTATATGATCCAAGGTGAAGAAAAAATGGTACTACCATCATTGATACTTTACTGCAAGACTGTATTTGGGGAATATTGCTTCGTCATTTTGTTTATCTACTTCTCGTCTAAAGTTAACGCCAAGAACAGTACCACAATTATCAGGTACATGTGCTTGGTGACAGTTTGTTCAAAACAAGGCTTGTTTCACCAGATAATAATATTATGTGTACTTAGTAAGTACTAATTATGAATGGGTATAGCTTATTGCTGTGCTTTAAAAATTATTGTTGGGGATAGTTGAACATGCATTGCCATCCATAGTAAATATACCTAAGACATGCTGATGCTACAACATCATCTTCTTTAAAACGCAAAAAAGTGGACCTATAATTAGCCAGAGCCACTTCTACTTCTAGAAGTATATCAATAAAGCTACGACAATGCCTAAATCGTGGAATTGTTGAATAAGTTTATTGAACCTTCAATCGTTTATGGGTCTGAGTTGATGAAGCTCATGATGTTTGACTTGTTGCCTTTCCTCAAACGAGTAAATTTTTAGAATCATAATCGCTGAAATCATATAGGTCTACTTTAAACAATATATGATAGACACCACCTGAAGAAATAAACCCCCAAAATACACTCTTGCAAATCATTTATGTAGCTTTTGCTGAAGGGAGTGCATCTTTAGGTTTTATGACAAATATCAGGCTTTTAAGACAATGTGCTAACTTTACATTTTCCTGTTTAATTTACATGTTCCGGCTTTGTAATAAAGATAGCAGTTTCAAATTTAAATAAATAATCTTTTTTTTCAAATTTTAACATTATGTTTGTATAATTACATATTTAAAAAAAATACATATTTAAAACTTTAATGCACATAACGGTACAAATTCTATTCAATATCCTTTTAATTAAATTACTTAAATAGGGCCTAACGCCTCGGAGGAACGAGCTCGGAGGTACGGTAATTCATATCAGTGTCCGAAGAAGTGTTCATGTCAGTGGTTATGGTATTATAGCTAAGAGTCCAATCCGAAGGCATGATCATGTATGTATATCAGGGTTTTTGATAAAATGTTATTTCATTTTCATATCGAAATTGTAATAACTTTATTATTTTTCATATTATTATTAGGTCCTTATTATAACAAAAAATATATGTAAGATGCTTCACGGCTCACGTTATGACAAAAGTAATTGCAATTATATTGTCAGAAAGTGATAGGACATGCTGAAATGAACGACAGCCAATTTTGAGCTCACATTATTTAAATAAACAGTGTTTTTTTACGTTGTATGTGGTCTTTTTTTCAATTAACTAACAGCAGTAAGTGATATGTTTTGGGAAGGTTTCTTAGGTTTATATTAAGTATATTATGAAGAAAATTCATTTACAGGGAAATGCGACAAAAAATATTTGCACTTTTGCGGCCATTTTGGATTTTCTGGAAAAGCAGAGCAAAAATTAGAAGGCCTAACGACTAAATTCCATCATTTGCCCCTGGAGAAACTGTGTACCAAATTTGGTGCTTTTGTCGGCCCAATAAATATAATGCTAAGGAACTAATAAATATCCATTCGGGTATGGTCACAAAACACTTAATATGACACATTTCGGAATTTTTTATTTTGTGTTGATGCTATCAAGCTGAATGTTTGCTGAAATAGTATAATTCAGATAAAAAATGATGACTGAATAATATTATTTTTAGTTTTATGACTTTTCTTAAAGTATGGTGATTAAAGTGTCTCAATTATGGTTTTTGGACACCGGAATGTTTGGTTACTGTTTCGAATATTAAAGTTGATATATTTTCCTACAATAACAAACGAAGAAACTTATGTCGCAGGGGGGGGGGGGGGGCAAATCAGCCCCAGGCCTATACATTACTTTTTGGAAAATATGCTTGGCTTACATGGTTTAGCATGTTTAGCTCTTACATGTATATGCAGTTAAAACAATATAATTATGGCGCAGCTGATATGATCGGGACCAGTTGGACAATGGGTGAACTGACCCGAGCGTTGATGAACTGACCCCATCAATTAAGCGTAGGCTTTTTTTAATTGCACAAAGTAGATGTTATTTATGTTAAAACAGTTTATTAAATGATAAAAAAATATGTTATTTCTTATCGGACAAAATGGCCATGGCATATTATCAACATACGTTTATATACCCGAGAACACCGTCAATTCATCAAGCAGACTCATCATCTAATTTCCCAGCAAACACAAAACATTTGTATAACATTTATACAATGTTGGACCAACGCCGAAGACGTTGGGCCGACGTTGTATAAATGCTAAGCAATTGTTTTGTGTTTGCTGGGTTTGTATATCATTGTAGCATAATACGCTATGTAAAGCATTCATTTCTCTGATTTTTTATGATAATTGAATAAACTGACACACGCTTCTTTACAGCCACACAGGAAGCATAGAAAAAATCTAGGTACGAATTTGGACGAACAAGGCAGTTTAATGTAAATAATTTTATTCATTTAAGCATACAGCCACAGAGCTATAATATGTAACCTGTAAATGCGTGGTAGCAGACATTCTAGCGATAGCAGAAATGCATAGTTTAGAATGCATTTTATGCATTTTTGGTGATAGAAATATCTAAGCTGATGTAAGATTGTTAGGCTTTATGATAATAATACTTCATGCAATACCAGATAATGATAGTGGGACCTCTACTCTACATTTTCTGGAAAATTTTAATGTTATTCAAAAATACATTTTTGTTTTAAAAAGTGTCATTGATGCTGTGTCATCAAATCAGTATTTCAAATTTTAAAAATAAATTAGAATATGAAGTATCAAGACAAATATAAATGGCAGAACAGCATGGTAGAAAGCTTTTATTACGTTAAGCCGTTATTATATAGTGTAAAACATTTAGGGAGCACGATTTAAATTCCATTGGGGGGGGGGGGCTAAAATAAATTTCTAAAATAAATATTTTCTGGCGGACCTTGCGTGAAATAAATAATTTACCTCAAGAACTGTTCTATATAAGCATGTAGTAACATTTGAAATTTTCAGCTAAATTAAGCTGTGCTGAAGTGAACTTTGACCTTTGTGACGGGAGTTACAGACGATATTATTACAGGGTCTCCCAATGGTTATCATGATTTACACATGTAAAAATAATGCAATTGATCTGTATAATATAAATAAAAAGTGCGTCTTATTTCCGCAAGTGAGATCTTAGTTAGGGCCTACACGCGGTTGATTGCTGTATTCATCTGAAGTTGAGTGAAGACCATTTCGTGCATTATAACCGAATACGTTCAGCTACATGTGATGCGCTTGATCTCAGAAAATGTTAAGTCGTCCACGTGTCCAACAAATATTTCTTTTCCAATGCCTTGCAGAGCTTTACGCAGAACGCTTTTATAATCCAGGTATCTGGCCTTTAGTTTGTGATCAGCATCGCCTGGGCACCTGTAAGTAACAACAACAGTGTATCATTATATCAAACTGTGTCATGCATGGCTGTCATTATACAGAACAAAATTCGCGAAGATCGGATGAATATTGCCGATTGAAGATCAGTTACGTCGATCTCGGATATGCAAATTAGCCCGTGGCGGCCATCTTGGATAAACAAACTAGCTGATTTTCGAACTCAATCAGGATAATCCATCGGAGCGTATTCAGAACAAAATTTGCGATGATCGGATGAATATTGCCGATTGAAGATCATTTACATCGATCTTGGATGTAAGTTAGCCTATGGCGACCATCTTGGATATGCAAATTATCTGATTTTCGAATTCAAACAGGATAATCCGTCAGAGCGTGTTCAGAATTTTTTAACAACAATAACAATAACAATAACAATAACAATAACAATAACAAAAACAATAACAATAACAAAAAAAAAAAAAATAATAATAATAATAATGATAATAATCATATTAATAATAATAATAATAATAATAATAATAATAATATTATTATTAATAATGATAATAATAATAATAATAATAATAATAATAATAATAATAATAATAATAATAATAATAGACAGCACTAAAACAATAAATATCAACTACATAGTGGGTGGAGACTTAATAATATTAATATTAATAATAATAATAATAATAATAATAATAATAATAATATTAATAATAATAATAATAATAATAATAATAATAATAATAATAATAATAATAATAATAATAATAATAACAACAACAACAACAACAACAACAACAACAACAACAACAACAACAACAACAACAACAACAACAACAACAACAACAACAACAACAACAACAACAACACCAACAACAACAACAACAACAACAAAAACAACAACAACAACAACAACAACAACAATAATAATAATAATAATAATAATAATAGACAGCAATAAAACAATAAATATCCACTATATAATAATAATAATAATAATAATAATAATAATAATAATAATAATAATAATAATAATAATAATAATAATAATAATAATAATAATAATAATAATAATAATAATAATAATAATAATAATAATAATAATTTCCCCTCAATATCATAATAATCATAACTACGACAATAATAAGAGTAATATTTTCATTTTCACTCCCATCTGAGAGCATTGAAAAAATCATTTAATATTATGTGTTTTGCTGAAGTTATGAATATCTTGGCACAAAGTTATGAATAAAAACGTTAAACACGGTAGCTATGTCTTGTATACGTGACCACTTACTACCTTTTGAAAGATCTTCCCGGTTACTTATTATGGCCGGCCCACACTGTACAACATTCGGTCATAATTCAAATAACACTACCTGCATTAGGGGTGATCACTGCCTCTAGCTCCTGCACACCCACCACTTCGCGTGACCAAAATTGCTTTAATGTTGGCCCAATGTATCCAACGCTGGCCCAGCAACAACCCAGCATCGACCCAGCTTCACTCACTGTTTCTGTCCCCTGCCATCATGGTGCGCCACTATAGGGGTGACCATCGGATGCTTTAAGATTGTACCAGCGTCTTTAACGCTGGCCCAGCAACAGCCCAGTGATGGCTCAACGTGATGAGTTACTTGCATGATCATGATCATGTGGACATGGTCACCGCCATACGCCGCTATGCGGGTAGTGCCCCCCTCCCGGGGAGGAACTCCACCCCCCCGCTAATCCCGCAAACAGACGTTGTCCCGGTATTGTTTTAATGCTGGACTTTTGATTTGATTTATTTCAGTAAACAGTACATGTAAGCATGATATAAAACAATCAGGGCCACCATACTGGTCACCAGGGATAAAAAACACTATAAAGGGTCTGGTGACCCAGCATCGTAGATGATGGACCGACATTAAAGCAACTCTGGGTCAATCTATTGTGTCCGCTAGGAAGGGGCAATCCTTGGTTAACATAGGCCCAGTATAGCTGGCTGTTTATTTAAATGCTCTTCAATCAGTGTTTCACTTTTAAACCTGCTAACATAACACTGTGTCAGCGCCTCCTGTTTTTTACTCTCATTCTCAGTGTTTTGTCTCCATGGGGACGCTGGCCAAACATTGAAACAACATTGGCTCAACGTCTCGTGTTTGCTGAGACGTCTTTGTTCACTCTATGTTTTGAGAATGAGGGGCACGGTCTTTACCTTTAGAGCGCTGGAATATGTTTGTATGAACCATGAAGACCAAAGGTTTTTTTTTAATTTGAAATCTTCATACATATGTCTTAGTTAGCTTTTTCCCCTTCATTGGAATACTTATGTTAGAGGTACACGGCCAACATAAATAGGCCTAGACTTATTTTACTTCCTTCATTGCGGGGATCCTCAGAAGTCGATCTCTAAGCAGTAATTGCATCTTCCTTTGCAAGGCTGGCTATTCCTGAGGTCGTAGACCGACCTTGCTGAAACAGGGTTGAATCCGCCTATTGGAGTGGGGACTTTCAACAAATATTTTTCCTGTTTGACCCAAGTTTGACCTCTGTCATGAGTGTTGTTTTAATGTGGGGCCACTGTCTACGACACCGGCCCTACATTGAACAACACATGTCTGCTGGCCGAGTAGCTCACCGGAAACGTCTCAGACACAGACCACCACATCTCACCGCAACGTGCATGAGGGTTGAATTAATGGTGAGCCAACGTCGCAGACAGCGGGCCAACATTAAAAAGACATTTTTTGAAAAACTAATGAATATTTAATATCTAAATCTCCCTCCCTACCCCAATAGGTGGATGGTATGGCTAATTCAGCAAGGCTTGGCCTGACGGCCTCGCTGTGTCAAGACTTGCTGCCAGGAGGATGAGTAATTGAGACTCTGTGGCAAGAGGTGTAGCCCTGGCCGAGATATAGTGGTCAGCGTTCGCCCAACGTTCATTCATAATTGGTTCAATGTGTATGATTCTGGACCACAGACCAGGCAGAAGCTGCGTAAATGGATGCAGTAGCTTGTGAGACCCCCTGATCACTATTTACCAATCTGAGAGTTGTAAATATAATATATGTCTATACTATAACTTTACTATAATAGCAGTAAGATAACACTGCTTTTTCACTAGTCTATGGATAACAATGTGCAATGTATAAAATAGTTTTTATCACGATAATTAGGTACAACATATTAAAGTTATTCGTTGAATGAATATTAATTACTATGTGGGATTAACAGTGTTAAAGGGTGTAAGATGACATTGATGAGCGTCTATGTGGCCAAACTCTTAAGAGACCCTGAGATCACTAGGAATACTGTATTTGCCAATTTATCCACGCTGCTAGCATTATAAAGTTACGCTAATAATGGATTAGTGAAGTGAATGACATGACTTTCTATAATGTAAGGAATACAACTATAGTATCAATCATTGTCCCCGAGAGTAGATTAGACCAGTTTAAAGTTAAAAGTCATTGTTGTTTAATTACTCATGCTCCAGCTTTGCAGGGTGTTAGCAAGCGTGGCGGTAGGCTACCATCATCCCTGTTATGCGCCCAGTTGGGAGAGAAGGGGGTAGCGGTGTATGTAGGCATATATGATATGTAGGCCTATGTTACACTGCATATTCAAAAACATGCCATTGGTCCGACCAACGAATCCCAAGGAATCTATAAATTCCTTGGTCCGACACACCATTTGTCGGACACACCAATGGTCCGACACCCCATTGGTCCGACACACCATTGGTCCGACAAACCTCAGGAGACCATATATATCAGAATCTAACAAGGATGACCTTGAACTTTTTTTTGAACTGAATTATTAGTCCGAGCTAGAGATTACCTAACCTTGTATAAGTTTATAATAATCATAATTGTAACAATAATAAGAGTAATATTTATAATATATAACCATATAACCTTCCCAACATATACCCTTCAGAACATAGACACTTCTGAACATAGACCTATGGCCCCATACTTATTATATTCTTTAACCTAATTTATATGGTTGATTCACCCCAGCGTGGATAATCCATAGGCATTAACTTGTATAAGTTTATAATAATCATAATTGTAACAATAATAAGAGTAATATTTTTACTTTAATTGCTATCTGATAGTATAATCATATAACCTTCCCAACATATACCCTTCAGAACATAGAAACTTTTTAACATAGACCTATGGCCACACACTTATTATATTCTTTAACTTAATTTATATGGTTGATTTACACTAGCGTGGATAATCCATAGGCATTAACTAGTGATAATATAATAACAATCATAAATACAACGATAAAAAGAATTATATTTGAACTTCGACTGCTATCTCATAAAACACACACAGATATTTCATATGTTGTTTTTTGCTAAGGTTTTGAATGTTTTAGCAGAAAGTTATAAATGAAAACGTCAAATCATTATTTAGCTGAATGTCCCGGGTGGTCCCGTGTGTGCTGTGATACGCCTACATAAAACTGCTGTGCAAAGCTAAAAGGCAGTCTTTGCTTACATTACAAGTAAGCAACTTTACAATTAAGCAAATACTGTGCAGAGCCAAAAGGCAGTATATATGTAAGCAGATACTGCTGTTTTGGCTTTTTCGACTTTGCTGAACTGTATCTCCCATTATCCAACAAACAAATTTAGCCTAATGCCGGTATAATATAAGTTTATAATAATCATAATTCTAACAATAATAAGAGTAATATTTTAACTTCAATTGCTATCTGATAGAATGGTAATAATAATGATGATAATAATAATAATAATAATAATAATAATAATAATAATAATAATAATAATAATAATAATAATAATAATAATAATAATAATAATAATAATAATAATAATAATAATAATAATAATAATAATAATAATAATAATAATAATAATAAAAATAATAATAATAATAATAATAATAATAATAATAATAATAATAATAATAATAATAATAATAATAATAATAATAATAGACAGCACAAAAACAATAAATATCCACTACATAGTGGGTGGAGACTTTATTATGGTGAACTTGGCAAGTGATAGATTTTACTAGCGTCACCTAGTGAATTGATAGAAGTTCTCTAAGTGATTACATATGATTCAGTAGCATATACCATCGTAATGGCAATGAATATTATACCACACCATAATATTTTAGGGAAGGAGAAGATCAATATATTTGAAGATTATTAATGAATGTTTTGTTTTAATATCATGTGTTCTAGAACTGATTGTTAGGGGGAAAATTGTAGATTTCCAGCATAGGAAAGAGTAAATTTTGTTTCCGATGTGAGAGGATTCTTCATATAACAACGTTTGACATGATAAATGTCATATTATGATTAATGACGTATTGATCATATTATTATTGACAGACAATAAGCATATATTTTCTTTTTATCTACTTGGACTGATATGAGCCCATATACCTTACCTGTATATACCTGCATATACATAATAGAAACCATAGCGGCGCTAGGAAACTAAAGCTATACTTTCACGTGAAATGTTTGGACTCAATATTACACCTGAAGCTATGTCAATATGTTGGGAGCTAGATAAAAACACTTTCATTTCGTGTAATTGATACAATATGAATATAAAAGGTGTGTTAAAACATCCTCCATATTAAAATGACGTTTCCCATTTTAAGATGGCGATATTTCAAGCTGACTGATTTGAGTGATTTTTGTAATTGTCATTTTATTCACATATTATTGTCCACCAAGCGAGCAATGTTTTTTTATGGATTTACAAGTCCATGCACAGGACAGATGTATTTTAAATGGTGCTGATCTAGAATATACTAAAAAAAGTTTTGAAAATTCATGGTGAATGTGCTGTATTGGAGTATATATATTAAAAAAACAGAAATTAAAGTCAGAATAAAAAATCATCACAGTAAGAAGGTCAACTAGATTATCAAATAAAACTAATTCTCGAAAGAAATCTATTCCAATTATTATTCATGTTTATCTATTTTCTGGTTTCAGTAGAGGTACAATTAAGTAGCCTGCGTGTAGACTACACTGTGGAAAGAAGTGATGAAACTGTTAGATATCATCTGTGTTCTGTTGAATATTTATCAACAACCCACCCAATCCTATATCAGTCGTACCTTTAAATTTAGCACTCAAAAATAATAAATTATGCATATATATATGGCCTACCAAATAGGTTGGTACACCAAGCCTTGGGTTTTATACATTAAACCTTCCCGACGAGTGTAATCCGGTCCGATAGTAGACCTGTACAGTCTCAAGTTACGGACCTTTTCAAGTCCTGATAGTAATTTAATGACAAGGGTGGAAACTCACGTATCTCGCGAAACGTGATAATTTATACTGTAATCGGGTGGCAATCTCCCGCATAAGTGTACACGTGTGTACACGAGTTATGGTACTAGTAACCAGCCCCTTTAAGACAAACTTGTATTATATTCTTAATCGATCGGTTGGGCAAACATGGCCCTGGGGCTACCATGCACATAATAAGCCTTCCAAGTTAATAGCACAATCGCACAATCGAGATATCAGTGATACCGTACTCAAGCCCTAATACCAACATAAAAGGTTTAAAAAATGGGTTATCTGAGCCATGAAATTATCAACATTCTATTATGAGCATGACTTGTGTTATTGTTGTAAATAGCTTGAAATGTCACGCAAATGTGAAAGAGCTTACAGCTTCATGTAACCATCTAAAACTCGATATTCATAGCTATAGAACACATGATAATTACGCTGTCAAAACTACTAACGATTCATTTTCAATAAACTGGGACATTACCAGTCATGCTATCGATGTTGGAGCCACTGATTTAATACAATAATTTTACAATAATAGCAATAGTCACATCAGTCAGAAAATGATAATGGTAACGTTAAATAGAACTGTTCGAGTGGAATACATATTTTTGTTATACATTCGAAGTGGAAATTACATGGCGGCAGTGGAGCGTGTGAAATTCAGTAAGTAGCCCGCCTCCGACGAGGGCTGCGTAATAACCAAAGTTATGATATTTTAAAAATATTATTTAAATTACATAATATACAAAATATTATTATAACAAGATCCACATCCTTCTTAATGTAATTCTAGGTAGAGCTATTCCTACCATATAATCAGGATCTGTTTGCAGAAATGTCCATCCTCCTTTGTGATGTACTTGAAGTTGTACACAATGTATCTACATTCATCTTCTGGCAAAGTGAACTTGAAATCGTCAAATGACTCCTCCGTGGTGACACTAGTACTTCCTGTTGAGCACTCCTCCGGGATCATATGGATCTCAGTGATATCCTCACTCAGGCAGTACACACAGTACTCCATAGAACGATCCTGACGCAGCAGCCTGAACTGCTGGATCACCTCAGAGGACACTTGCACCTTGCCAGCCATGATGATATTTGTCAATTAATCTACCTCTGGTAACCTGCCATTTATATAGTCTGTCAGTCTGACCACCTTGTAAATGATATGCAGAGATCTGTCAGCTCAAGACTGCCAGCGGTGTTTGATCCAATTATGTTGGAACGAGTCCATGGAAATGACTGTGAGCATTGCACCGGTGCACCCCACCAGATTAACATACTCAAATCACAGATTAATCTTGGATGTTGTCGAATATAAGACCCACCGCCTAATATTATACATGAATATCTGTAGGTATCATAATAGAGATAGCCTCTGATCAAATATAATCAGTCGGCCATGACGATCTCACAAATAATTAGGCTACCTTTCTGTTGTGACTTGGCTGTATGTTACGTTCTCAAACAAGAATAATATTATCATATATACTAACATGTTATTACATTAACAACTAAAGCTAAGACGTCGTGCAGGATTTAATTAAAAAAATAAAAATTTCGTTATGCATTCAAAATATATCTGCTAACTTTATTTGTAAAAATGCTGTCCAAATATTTGTAATTTTTAACATTTTCGCTATATTTATCCTAGACCCAGTATATTAGTATTTTAAGGATTAGACATCAAAAGGACAGTGAATCTCATTAACAATATCACATAAACTCTCACGCATATCATTCCTCTTTCAATAAGAAACGCACCTACCAAAATATTCCGCTTGAAACGGAGACATTAAAAGTGCGGTTGGTTCAAATCAAACAAAACCACAACAACACAGGGATACAATGGGTTAAAATGATGTGTGTCTTGTCTGTGGAAGAGGGTACGGATTACAACCAAATTAAACTGTGGTGATATTTTTACACGTCATGGGGCGTAGCTCAAAATCTGTCTGGTCAGCATACCCATAGCGGACCTGCGTATTGTCACGGTTTAGCTGCTATATATCTTCACCAGTCAGAAGCACTTTATCCGTTTTTCTTCATTATCTTGACTTTTGTATATTCTATTGTGTTACAGTTTAGTGATGACCGTTTTTTATTGGTTTCAGGATGAAAAAGGTAGCTGTGTTTATTGCCATCAGAAGATAGTTAATACTATTTTTTATATGTTAAAAATGTTTCGCCCACAGCTGGTGCTTTTGTCACTGGAGTCAGTGGAGTTATCTTTTCTGGTTTGCAAGACACATCATACCCATGTATACGAAATTTAAGTGTTTTATACCGCACACGAGTGTTTGAGCTGGATGACCACAACAACCGAGCTTCCTGTGATGGATGCTGGGCAATACAATGCCGAATTACCCCAATGGCTGTCCCTATCTTCTGATGGCAATAAAAATTTTGGGGGACACAGTCAATTACATGGATCCAGTGTGGAGTAGGAGATGAAATGTTCTTCGCATTTTATTTACTGCGTGCTAAATCTTGTGAGAATGAGACTTGGAAAATTAATACGAGTGAATGATTGAATTGATTTGTATATATTCAGCACTCGCAGGCAATATTTAGTAATAGTACAATGTTCAAGTCTAGATTTTCTCCCTACAATTGCTCCTCCAGATACAAATAGTATGTGTATATCCGATCACAGACATGGTTGACTGGATCATAAATTATTCCACATGAATAGACGATCTTTCTCAGTTCTGTCAGTTCACGAGGCTATAAAATAATCTGTGCGAAAAAAAATATATACGGAAAGATTACTGGTCAATTTCAGATGACGTTGGAAAGGACCCCCCCCCCCCCAGTCCCCACCAGAAAAAAAAAATCCGGAGACTTCCGCAATAAGACTTCCGCAATAATTTAAGGTGAAATCCTTATGTAACCTAATTTTACACAGACGGACAGACTACATTATAATACTCCCAGCTCAAGGCTGGCGGATGCATAAAATCAATCAATTACCCGATTGAACTACTTATGTGAACAAACATTATTCGAATCTTTAACAAAATGTCCAATGTAATTTAGACAATATCAGATTCTAGTTACGAAGACTAACTCTTAGTGAAGAACTGTTTAAATTTTGCTGCTGTGAAAAAAAAATAGTAAACAGCATGTCCTAGCTGTTACTGAATTAACACGGAATCAGTTTGGACGGTCAGAATAGAGAGACTGGCTGGGCGATGATAGGGGATTTTACCAAATTTGACCATTTTGAAATTTGTCGGGCATCTTTGATTTTAGCGTTCTATACATGGTATAATATAACCACTCAGGCCCAAATGTCACTGTTTTTTAAGTACTAGACGCACTGTTTCCGAAATATTGCAGTTTGGATCTTCTAATGTAATTTATTGCCATGCCATTTTCTAGTGTTCTCGGTAAGCGGGTGACAATAGGGTATCTTATTGTACTGTCATACAACCACACCAGTATGGTGTCCTTTATAAGTAAATATAACCTGAGGGACCAAATTCCATCCCTTTTTAGCCCCAGACTTTTTCGTCGAGATATTGCAGTTTTTAGCCCAGCTAATTCGCTCATGTTATCTTAATGGGATTTTCTTGTCCTTCAACCCTGTGGTACTCGCTATTGGTTGGATCCATTTCAAAAATATATAGCGCATTGTGTGCAAATTTCAATCCCATTAGATAAATAGCCTTTCAATTTTGGCCCAAGAATAAAGATTACAAAAATAATCGTTTGGACGTAGGTATGCGTCCACACTAACAATGTGTCCTATTTGTGGCAAAATATGTTATTTACTGTATGTTTTAATTAACAAAATCATCAAAGATAAATAAATACGTTCCCAATGGCTTGCAAGTCACCTTCATATGATTCTTGGCTTGGTGTCAAAATTGCTTGCTATCGGGTAAACATTTTCAATTAAAATTTGGTTTGAATAACGTCACCCTTGATATTTATGAGATGATGTTTGTTTTATAAATTATAATCGTTCAATAATTAAAACTGTAATTTTACTTGTTTAGCTAGGCCTAACCATAACTACTTACTATCACTGCTGACATCCATATGAGCTGTCAGTCACTCTACTGGAACACGCTTTATAGAGTGGAGGCGAGAGGGAGCCTTGTTCGCATTGAATGTTTGGTTATATTCTACATATCTAAAATAATTTGTGCTTTTACAAAATATATTTTCCAACAAACAATTTCAACGGTAACTTTGAAGTTCCCGATAGTATAATAGCAAAAACATAAATTATATTTAATAGTAGGCCTACCGGTATACGGTTTATAATATTTGCTCAGGATATTCATGCTCATTGAATGAACAGTGGTCATATAATTTACTACTATCCAAGGTATTCATAAATCACGATGATGTATTGATGTATGTATTCGTTTATCATACTGCCATGTACCATACATTTTACAGATATAATAATATATAAATACACTAATTATTGTACCCAGCCCGTTAATGCGTATTAGTCAGCTTAGTCATTTTAAAGGCCCATTCCCAGGTGCCTTCAACTTAAAAAGTTTAAAAGCGTAAAATTGTGTTATTTAGGCTTATATCATCGTAAATCTATATTATTTTTCTCCACTATCCATTTGAAAGAGATACGTACCCGTAATTACAGGTGAAACATAAAAAAAACAGTCCGAAATGTTCTAGGTATATATGAACGAACAAGGCAGTTTAATATAAATAATTTTATCCAGGTAAACATACAGCCACAGAGCCACAACATGTAGGCTAATCTGTATTAAATGTCATATCTATGCAGATGTAAGAGGTTTTATCATAATCATACTTCTTAGAAAACTGGATAATTATGGAATCACTTGTCCACATTTCTGGAAACTTGATAGTTATTTAAAAATACATTTTTATCTTTAATTTGGCATTGCTGCTGAACCATCAAATCGTTTCCTCTTAATATTACACATTACTAATAAAAAATTTAATATTACGTATCAAGCAGATATAAATGGCAGAACAGTATGATAGAAACCCTTCAATATTTAGCGTAAAGCAGTTATTACATAGTGTAAATAATTATTGCATAGAATCTGGTATAAAATACTGATATCTGTATATGAATGCAAAGTGAAGAAAAACTATGTAGACGATATAATTGCAGGGTCTCCTGATGGCTTATCGTGATTTACACATCCAAAAACAATGCGATTGATACGTCAAGCAATATAAATCAAAAACACGTCTTAATTCCGGAAGTGAGACCTTAGTTAGAGGCGGTATGGATAATGTCATTAATTCCATTTTTTCATTCAGCCGCAGTTGTGTGAAGATCATTTTATGGAATATAGCCCAATATATTCAGCTACATGCGATGCGCTTGACCTCAGAAAATGTTAAGTCGTCCACGTGTCCAACAAATATTTCTTTTCCAATGCCTTCCAGTGCTGTACGTAGAACGCTTTTAGAATCCAGATATCTGGCCTTTAGTTTGTGATCAGCATCGCCCGGGCACCTGTAAGTAACAGCGATAGTTTATCATTATATCCGTGTCACGATGGCTGTCATTGTGTGATTTTTACATGGGCTACAACCACCCTACGTCCACCCCCTTCCCACAACTCACCCATACTAACTTTTTTTTACACCTTGATATGTTCAAAACATGAAATGAGATGTTAACAGCAAAAAAAGGGACGAACTTTATATTTTGACCCCTTATATTCATAGCTATTAATCACATGATAATTATGTGGTTAAAACTACTGACAATTACGCTCTAAAAACTACTAACGAGTCAGTAAACTTGTCATGATACCGATATTGTGGCCGCAGATTTAATACCAATAATAATAATATCAGTCAGAAAATGATAATGGTAACGTTAAATAGAACTGTTCGAGTGGAATACATATTTTTCTACATTAGAAATAGAAATTGCATGGCGGCAACGGACCGTGTGCAGTACAGTAAGTAGCCCGCCTCTGACGAGGGCTTTGTAATAACCAAAGAGTAGGCCTATATACTTGAAATTGTACGCAATGTATCTACATTCATCTTCTGGCGTGAACTTAAAATCGTCAAATGTTGTTTAAATGAAATAATACATGTAAAAGGCTACATACAAAATGTAATTATAACAAGATCCACATAATTCCAAAGAGAGAACTTTTCCTACCATATAATCAGGATCTGTTTACAGACATTTCCATCTTCTTTTGTGATGTACTTGAAGTTGTACGCAATGTATCTACATTCATCTTCTGGCAAAGTGAACTTAAAATCGTCAAATGACTCCTCCGTGGTGACACTAGTACTTCCTGTTGAGCACTCCTCCGGGATCATATGGATCTCAGTGATATCCTCACTCAGGCAGTACACACAGTACTCCATGGAGCGATCCTGACGCAGCAGCCTGAACTGCTGGATCACCTCAGAAGACACTTGCACCTTGCCAGCCATGATGATAGTTGACTAGTATAAATCCACCTCTGGTAACCTGCCTATTATATAGTCTGTCAGGCTGACCACCTTGTAAATGATAGGCGGGGATCTGTCGGCTCAAGACTGCCAGCGGTGTTTGATCCCATTATGTTGGACAGCGTCCATGGTAATGCTGTGAGCATTGCACCGGTGCACCCCACCAAACTAACATAGTCCATTCACAGAAAAATCTTAGATGTTGAATATAAGACCCACCGCTTAATGTTAGATTTGTATTGTATTGTATTGTATTGTATTGTATTGTATTGTATTGTATTGTATTGTATTGTATTGTATTGTATTGTATTGTATTTATTTATTATAGTGACATGGACATATTTCACATTTCATAATTTATACTTGAATATTTGTAGGTATCATAACAGAGATAGCCTCTGGTCAAACATAATCAGTCGGCCATGACGATCTCACAAACAATTGGGCTACCCTTCTGTTGGGACTTGGCTGTATATTACGCTCGCAAACAAGAAAATTATATTTTAAAATGTATTATCTTAAAAGCTAAAGCTAAGAAGTCGTGCATAATTTAATATTAAAAAAAATGTATGGATGCAATATATATATGTCAGCTTTACTTTTAACAATGCAGACCAAATATTTGTAATTTAATACATTTTCGCTATATTTTGCTAGATCCAGTAGGCCTATATAAGTATGTGGTTGAAGGATTAGACATCAAAAGGACAGTGAATCTCATTAGCCATGTTACATAAATTCTCACGCATATCATTCCTCTTTGAATAAGTAACGCGCCTACAAAAATATTCCGCTTGAAACGGAGACACAAAGAGAGAGGTGGGTGAGAATCTCCTGATTAAAAATAAAAAAGCCTCACGACAGGTGGTGCCTTTATGGCTATAATTGTTAATAGCATTGTTGTTGTTGACAATGAGCAGCCCACTGGCGTGACGACGATTATGCTATAGTCACATGGGTGGCGATTAATGCTTCCTGAGTCTTTTGCGATGCAAATAAGACCCATTGTACATGGCTCCTATTGTTCCCTTTTGTTTGGCGAATGATCAGTGGCGTAAGCTACCTACCTGTACACGAGTAGGCTTTAAGCCTAGTGATCATGTTAACAAGGCGCCCAGAAAAAATTTCTGCAATGTCATCTACTTATTTCGTCACTATGTTTTTTCTAAGTTGTTTCATTAGCTTTTTTGACCCTGAAAACATAGGTGTAGACACCAAAATTATGATTCTATGTATGTCAATTAGAACTGGAGATATTGTCCAAATAAGATTTTCATAGCGGCTATTTTGAAAAATGGCCGGAACCCATTTTTCGCCCAACTTATTTTCTGGTAAAATCGCTAATATCATTCCCAGACCCAGGAGTCCCCTGAACAAAAATGGTACCACTCATGGAGAGTAGTGGAGGGGGGGGGGGGTGGTGCACGGTGACCAATTGTGTCCCTTGGATAGTGGTGGGCGGTCTTGGCATCAAAAATATGATTTTTTAAACTATGCAGATTTGTTTTTGTACATTTCTTTTTTAACTGTGGTGGGAGTGCTAGTATAGCTTTCCAGGATTTTTTAAAATCTAAGTCATCAAATGGTGCATATTAGCGTAAGGCATACATTGCGGCCAAAGTAAAGTACTTTTTGATGACACTGAACGAGGAGAGGGTTCCGCCACCGTCAACATGGGTTCTCTAGTGTGGAGCAGGAGATCAAAATGTTCTTTACATTTAACCCACTGCGCATGGGATTCGAATCCCAGACCTGTCACACAGGCTACCATTTATCTGCGTGATAAATCTTGTGAGAATGAGCTTTGGAAAATTAATACGAGTGGGTGATTGGATTTTTATATCGCGTTCAGCACTCACAGGCAATATTGGTAATAGTGCAATGTTCAAGTCTAGATTTTCACTTTTTGAATAATTTCAATTGCTATAAGTACAAATTATCACAGATAGTTTCCTGTGAAACGCAAGGGCTTGGACACTACATTAATTTATTATTGGACCACCGTATGCGGTTCAGTCCACCAATGAACCGCATTATGCTGACGTCTTGTGTTCGCGAGACAAAGCACCCCAGCAATCACAAAACAATTGTGCAACATTTATGCAACGTCCTCCCAGAGTCGAAGACGTTGGCCCAACATTGTACAATGTTATACAAAATGTTTTGATTTTACTGGGGAAGTGCGCATATTTGCTGGAGTACTGCTCTAAGTAAGGGACCGTGGCATAAGTCGCACACGCCGAGACATGCACCACGATTAGCAGATTAACCCTTCAACCGCCAAATTATTCAATTTGAATTTTCACCCACTTGAGGTTGTGTCTCGCTGATGCGATCCACAACTTCAAGTTAGTGAAAATTATTCAGATTTGACAAAATGGGGGTCAACTGTTTTCAAATCTTGCTGATTGATGTCATATTTTATCTTTACCATGTTTAAAGGGTGGTAAATGTGGTTAATGTGCTAATAAAAATAACAACCCGAATATATGCGGCACCGGCGGTTAAAAGATGTGAATCCCTATGAGTCAGGCTATAGTGAGGGATCCGGGGTTTTGTAATTAGGGGTTACGTGCAGGCCAGAGCAATAAGTTGACTTTTAAATCAGTTATATAATAGTAGCATAGGCTTACCACAAGTATTGGTGTGAATGATTATAACCCATTAAATACTAACAAAACGCATTTTGATTTTGAATCTACCAATGGTAATATTAGGCCTACAGTTACGCGTACTATTTTCTGTTAAATAGTAAATAAGCCTACACATTGTATTTAACTAAAAAAAATAGCACAAATCACAGCGAAAACATATCACTATTTTCAATGTTTATTCAACGTGGAAATCCGAATGGGAGTCTTCATATAACTGTAATATTAATACTGGTGTGCAAATGAAAGCAACAGTAATCATGGTAATAATTGCTTACTTCAAAAATAAGCTGTTACTGTCGTTTGCCTTTTATTTTAAAGAGGAATTGGGGGAGGGTTACACTGTTTTATGGCTGTGAACAGATCTATCAATGTTATGTAACCAAGGCGTTATGTGCTATAAGTATGTGTAAATCCGATCACAGACATGCTTAACTGGATTATAAAGTATTCCACATCAAAGAGATAATTAGTAACAGCTGTTCTTTATCAGTTCCCTCAGTGCATGTAGGGTATATAAGTACTGTACATTGTTGTATGTCTGTTTCAGATCACCAAAAATACATTTCAATAAAAACAACATGGAAACTCCGACACATCAAAATCCACATTTCTGCAGAGACAATGACAAATTAATTTGCGACAAAAATGTAGGCCTAACTATCAAGATAATGTAAAAAGCGGGCCATTGTCAAGATAACACGCCTTATTTATTTAAAAAATATGGTCTGTATTCTATTTCCTTTTCGAAAGCAATGTACAGTGGATACCCGAACATCGGACAACACATGGGACTGACTGAAATTGTTCCCATTTTTTTAGTCGATCCGCTTGGCCCTGTCATATATTACAAAGCAAGTTGACAAAAAAAAGCCTAGCGAATTACAATGAACTATAAGAATTATAATTTTATATTTCTTCTGTTATAAATATGACAATCTGTATGTTTTTATCGCTTGTATAAATATTTCCTATTATTATACTTCAGTATCTATTTATACGCTGGCCTATCTGTATTAAACACACATATAGGCCTATGCATACATATTATGTGATTAAATGATTCTTGCACGTGGAATGTTGGTTTTGTCAGCTGGTCAAAAATCAAAAGCGTCCTCGCTTAACCTTGTGGTTCCTATAGATCGGTAGCTAACTTATTCTTATATCAGTGGTGCTACTAAATTGTCCTATAATTTAACAAATTATAAAATATAAGAAGGTGACTTAAATTGTGTTGTTTTATCTTGGTAACATAAATTTTCAAACTAAAGCTGGCATCATAAACTCGCACTCCATAAATTATTTTGAATTTTAACAGAAAGAAAAACGGTCGTACGAGCCAAAACACTACTCCGCTGAGAACTCCGACAGAAGAAGTGCGACTCATAAGAAAGGGACATAGCAAGATAAGGCGAGTGATCGCAAATTGCACTGATGACAATGTTTGAATGTTGAAATAAGATCGTCTGAAATATCTCACCAGCGCTAATCCTTTATGTGATTCAAGGAATCTATAGGAATAGATTCCTTGCGTGATCAAATCTGAGCTGTTCCCCCAGCGCTGGTCCCATTATATCGGTGTAAGTAAGTAAATCATTTATTAAAGTCTCACTCTTAATTTCACAAAGATCACTCAGAGTTTGAGTTGCGAGAGACACATACTAAAATATTCAAGACATACATAAAAACATAGTAATAAGAGATAAAAGTTATGAAAGGCGAGTAAAACGTTGTGCATACTTACATACATACTTAAATACATACATACATAAATACATATATTCCCATACCTAATTATATTCATGTATTATCTTACATAATTTATCACATTGCTCCTTATATTAATAATTTTAAGGCAGGTTTTGGCACATTTTGAAACTATAGCGTCATCATTAAATAAAAACCGTAGCTTAGCGTCTTCGTCATAAGACATAAAATCAGAGTTAATATAACACGCCTGCGTGAACAAAGCTTGCCGTACACCATTATACATAGGACAACTCAGTAAAACATGTTTTTCATCCTCAACACAATTTTCACAAAAATTACAAAATCTGTTATTTACAGATATACCGAGGTAGCGACCCAGCTCTAAATTAATAGGCGCTACACCACTTCTGAACTTGCTAAGCGCACTCCGCTCTTTAACAGATTTTATCTTGATCACATACTGCTCTACACCATATTCATCTTTCAACTGCCTATATGTCCTTAACTTATTTCCACCGACACCTCTTCTTCCCGTTTCCCTGTTGATCGTACTATGCCAGTCACTTACACATTTACAGATACAATTATTCCTCACGATGCTGATCATTTCTTGCTTGCTATTACAACACTCTATCTCCTTCTCTATTCCTAACTCTTTAAGGAATTTACCTACGCGACCAGGCCAGCTCTTTTGTGTATAGGCCTACAGCCACTGCTGGTCCTCTTAGTGGATTATGCCAATGTTGGCCTCCTATTGGATTCAATCAACGCTGGTCACCTTGGTGGATTCGATCATCCGATCCATGCAGCGCTGGTCCCGTTAGTGGATTCAGCCAGGGCTGGTCCCCTGATTAATTGGCGAATCCACAGCACAGCCATGGTCCTTTCAATGAATCCACAACTGGTTTCGTTAGAGGATTCAGTCACAGCAATCCAATTAGTAGATTCAGCCACAGCTTTTTAAATCAAATCAAATCAAGTTTATTCTCTTAATTCTGAAGTTAATGGATTTGAGGCTATCATCGATGTCGGAGTTCCATTGCTGTATAAACTGATCTCGAAAGCGATGTAAAATAATATTGTTAAAGAGTTCTATTTCAGCGCGAATAGTTTGGCTTCGCCATACCACTGAGAAACCACAAATATATACCGCGAAAATATATATAAACTTAGAAATAAACTAGAAAAGGAGTTCCTTAACTCCGAGGCCCGGCTTTAGGCTGTATGAGTGCAATAGACAAAAAATCGGCTTATATCTTTTGTGAAATAACTGTATTGGCCTTCCTCATGGGCAAGAATCCTAAATGTCCAGGATATAATTAAGGAAAGGACCAAGGAGAGATGTTAAAATATATAACTTCAACGTTTATTTATTCCACCACCATCGCCGGTTCTGGCCAACATCCATTCGATACGATACACGATGTAGGCCTATCCACCCAATTTCTGTTCAATGGTAGGCCAGAGTCGCAGCTGGTTCAATGCCGGTTAATTGTGTACGACGCTGGCTCAACACCACTCCAACACTGGCCGAACACATGATTCTTCTACACCAGCGTGTACAGGAATCACTGGACGGCTAACCAAAGTTGCTTCAATGTTGATCCAACGTGTCTGACGATGGCCCAACAACAACGCAGCATTATGTATACATAGGCTACTTTGCGGCAATTGCTATAGGGGTGACAATTTTATCCCCCGTGGCCAGAAAGGCCACTACCCAGATACATTGGCCCTATTGTGAAATATTTTATTCAAAATACATTATTCAAACCAAAACCCTTTAAGCTCTTATTACAGACTTAACCACAAATATAATCGTGAATATTATTATTTCTGAACACTTGTTAAAGACAAATGTACATAACCTAAGGACCTGAAACGTTATATTCGACATGTTCATAAGGACCAGTGTAAAGAAATGTCAACCGTTTTCCCCACACACAACCTTTCTCCTCAATAGGACACAAACTCAGACAAAATAAACTTAATAGTACCGGCCTCCTAACTAGAAAAGGAGTTCCCGAACTCTGAAGCCCGGCTTTAGTCTGTTTGAGTGCTATAGACAAAAAATTGGCTTAATATTTTCTAAACACAACAGTGTATTGGTCTTCCTTATGGGCCAGAATCCTAAACGTCCAGGATATAATAAGGAAAGAACCAAGGAGACAAGTTCAAATATATCTTCGACGTGTATTCCTTCCACCACCATCGCCAGTGCTGGCCAACATTCATTTAATACTTGCATACGATGTACCTAGTACAGAGGATGTAGGCCTACCCACTAAATTCCGGTTCAATGTTGAGCCAGCGTCGCAGCCCATTGCTGGTTCAATACCAGTCAATCGTCTACGACGCTGGTCCAACACTAATCCATAACTGGGTCTGCTGTATACTTTGCACAAACACGTGGCATTCACCCACAGGCTTCGACGCTGGCCCGTCATTGAAACAGAATTGGGTGATTATATCGTGTTTTCTGACTGCTGCATTTTGCTGGTGACGCTTTCGTCAAAATAGGCTATAAGTAATGCTATTTACTATATGTTTCCATTTATAGGAAACAACTGCCGCCAATTTGAAGAAACACGTTCTTAAGGGCTTGCAAGTCAACTTCCTATATAAATCCTTGGCTTGGTGTTGGATTTGCCTGCTATCGGGTAAACCTTCTGGATTAAAATTTGGTTTGAATAACGTCACCATTACATGGTATAATTGAGTCTGGTCAATTTATATTGCATAGAAGCTAGTATACCATGTATCATAAAGTAAATAATGTGTAAAGTTTCTACACTTTTTACCACAGTCAGAGTACCTCTTTACCACTGTATACACAGATGGTTATATTATCTCTAGTGCGGGGATTTACACATTATGGCAATACTGCTTAAATATATTCTAATAAGACTTGACATAAATAATAGGAGAGCTACAAATATCTCTCTGAGGATTGTGGCAGGAGTGTGGAGGGGAATTAGAAGTTGTAGAGCACAGAAAACAATTTTTGAGGAATATCCCATGCATTTTACATGGATTTGCTAGTGATCAATTTTACTGAGGAATACAATTTGGACCTTACGACCCTGGAAGCCTTTAACCCTTTCAAGCCCTAATTTACCATAGTCATCTTCATCCACTACAAGCCCTGAATTGCTGCCGCAATTCTCGACTTGAAGTGGATGAAGATGATTTGATGTCGTTTAAAAATAAAAGAAAATTGCCATGTATTGGTAAACCAATTCAATGGAAATTTTCGTTCTAAAGCCCTTTGTTGTAGGAAAATTAAGTCTGTTTTCAGGGATGTAAAATGATGCGTTAATGCATCGTGGGGATTTAAAGTATTTGAGGCATAACTTCCTGTCAATGCCGACATCCAGGTGAGCAATCGTTCACTCTCCTGGAACACGTTTATGGAGAGTGCGCATGGAGTCGAGAGAGCCTCGTTTAAATCAAACGGCAAAGTCTGCTTATATTCTATATAATATACAAAATAAACTGTGTTGTTACAAATTATACCATGGCATGCGGTTGAATAAGTCATACAGTTTGGTTGATAATAAACTATTTCGATTATTAATAATTTCTAGATTTCTAAATATGGAATTGCGTTGAACAACGAAACTGACCACTAAGTTAATCACACCATGTGAATTATTCAATGTGAGGGATTTCGCATTAGATTTTGTTTTGGACAAGAAAATATCTGAGATATTATCTCTTTCACCCCCTGTGGCCTCATGTTTGCGATTCGACACTTTATAATGCACTTTATTTGACATATCAAAGAATGAAAAAACACTGAGAAAGTGTGAAGCCTAATGGTTTCTCACTTCTCAGCCACATCTTGGTTTGAGCAGAAATGTAATAATTAGATATATAGTACTACACAGTAAATAATAGAGCAACAAATGTGATTTTATTATAAATAAACAGAATAATGCATATAATAATTCATTAACTTTCTTGTAGCTCCGTGAAGAGAATATAGTCTAACACAGTGGCCGGGATGGGAAGAGATGCTAATGAGGCTGGATTTATCAGATGCTTAGAACCAACATAATCTCTGATGATAAGACGACAATAATGTGTCAAACTACGTGGAGACTCTGAAAAAAAGAAAAATTGACATTATTACCAAATAAAATTTTACGTGAAACATGTTAATGCTGAATAACTTTTTTCAAGGTATGTATTAAACAAATTCATGAAAACAAACTCCTGATATGTGTACAACATTTTCATCATACAAAAGCAATTCGCAGAAAAATAAAAATATATTTCATACATGTACATATAAATGATTTTATGAAAAACAGATATACTTGCTGTAGTTACTTGAAATGTTGAAAATAAACAATGTTCTTGTGAAATATGTATATTCGTCACAGAGAATCCCAATGATTAAAACAATTTCTAACCGATTTTGACAACAGAATATGGTTATAGTTTATTGAACAATCAGCATAATTTAAAGAAATAAAAAGCATACTTTTATGTACATTCATTTGATAGAAATGCATAAGTTAAGAGTGGATAGCTTCATACTCTTATCGGGTCAGTAAAAAAAAAGAAGGGAATAACTTCCAAGATCCACTGGGCGGGGGCCCTAGGGTAGTGGTTAGCACCGCTGCCTTTCACGCCAGAGTTCGGGGTTCGGTTCCCGGTCTTGGCGGTTTGAAAGAAACAAAAAATGTTTCTTCCCCATCCACGTGTGAAAGTCAGTATTGTGGGGAGCCCCCGTGACCGGGAGGTAGCGTGCTCGGCCTCAGACCCCCAGGGCTCGAATTTCGAATCCTGTGTCTGAAGGACAGTGTCATCTCAATCATCTCACCATCCCCAGGAGGTTCTCCTGGCCCAGTTTAGCCTATATGTGCACAAAGGTGGCCTAAAGCCCGATTCATTTCAATTCATTTCATTTCCAAGATCCACTATTACCGGTACTGATACATAAGGTATTTATCAGTTAGCTTGTAAGTAGTGGCAGCAGAAAGGGGGAGCGAGTTAAATTTTTTTTTGTTTCTAAATTTGTGCATGCGAGGTCTCATTTCAGCACATTTTATAAGAGAAACTTACTTCTAAAAATAATTTTCTTCACAGAATGGCTGTCATCATCAATTTGTTTTGCAAAGGATTTCAAAAAAAATAATTACTGTGAGAAATATCTGGAGCAGTCATTTAAATTTCAATGTGAACCGACAAATGGTTCACAGGCACAAAGTAATTCATGAAAAAAAAAATAGATTACTTTTAAGTGGGATATAAATTAATTCAGGTCAAATGTAGATAAATGCTTGATAAATTTGCCATCACTGGATGGATAAAGATTGAGAGTGTATACTGACAATCATTGGATATGTTCATTGAAAAGGTAAAGTTGACAAAAACCTGTTTAAATTTTCATGAGTCATGTTAACCTGCCAGTGCCTAATTCTCTGTCACACAAAAATCACAAATATTACAACACAATACATACCTGTGAAATCAACCAGTGATTTCCATTCTTGTTCTGTAGTTACTAAACTGTGTAACTTGGGATTTAGTGATATATTTCCTGCATAATGTAGTAGTCTCGTTAAAATATGTACAGGCGATATACTTGCAGAATGATGCATAGAGTAGCGTGCTACAGTAAATATACGAGGAACAGAAAACACATCAAGATTATGATGAGTACATGGATTCTCCTCCTCATCAGGGTCGTCACTAATGTGACATTGTGAAGGAGTACATTGACTAGTGGGTGACGAAAGGCAGATATTGTCCTCCAGCATAGATCGCACCTCAGCTCCGGCTCTCAACACAAAGTTTAATCCCTTCCAGGACCGTAGACACACCACTAGTGTTAGGTTACCACAGAGATATGGATGATAGATGTTGACAGTAGCACCGTGTGTGATGAGTAGTTGAGCCAGAGCGAAGTTACCTGTGTCTAGAGCAGGTAGTAGTGAGGGCACCTCTAGTAAGCTAGGCTCAGTTCTGGCTCCCGCATTTAGTAACACTTCAGCATGACAAATATTACTTTCAGTAATAGCTACACACGTCAGAGGACTCACTATCCTTCTGAATAATGAGCCAGCATGTGAAAAACGTAATACTTTGGGAATGTAGTTGTCACCAGATGGAATCTTGTGTAAGTAATTAGGACTAACTCCATGAGAGAGCAGGAGCTGTGTACATGTAGAGTCTGTATGGCTGAGTGAAAAGTCAAAAGGACTTCCTTCACATCGATCAAACAAACATTTATCTGTTTTTGGCAGCAATAACTCAACACACCTACAAAAAAGAAATGACGTAAAAATAAAAAATAAACTTTAGCATAATTTATAGGCTACTTTTTGAGAACATCAATTTTAAAGCTGATTTGTCCTGCAAGCTTGTAGGGTGACAGTATGGGCAAAGTTCCAGAAACCTTCAAATATAATCTTTTGAGACAATCATGCTTATACTATTACAAGGGAATGCAGACAGACAGAAATGAGACAACAATAAATTACAGATTCAGCCAAATTGACTGATGGTTGTCATAAAAGAAGCAGAACCAATAAAAATAAATTTTACTGCTCCTCATATATTTTTATATTATACTTTATATTCAGCTGTAGAAAATTAGGTCACAATTGCTTTTGCCCTCCACTACTGAACCATTACATGATGAGTGAAGATAACTTTTTTTCACAGATTGACTTTTTCATATCTTTAAGAATTACATAAATAGTTACAATAAAAAAAAGTTTTAGTGTATCATACCTGAGGCGATTGAACTGTAGCGCAGCATAGAGGGGTAGAGCTGGGTTGTCATGTGTCATCAGGTTAGCATCAGCTCCGTGCTCCAGTAGTACCTCAACACAAGCATCATGCCCTTCCTGAGCTGCCAGAAACAGTGGCACAGCTCCATCATCTGCTGACTTATTCATCAGCTCAGGATCTTAAAGCAAACATTAACTATTTACCCGATAGATTTTTCAGCTATTCTTTTGGTTTGTAGAGAATTATATTAGGTATGGTTTATGCATGCCATCAATTGCGTAAAAGGTAGCAGGCTCTTTCAAAAACACAGATATTTGAATTTAGCTAGGAATTATTAGACAATTAGGGGGCCATTTTCATCAGTCAGTTAAACATGTTTAAACAGATTACTGGTGTGTTGTTTATCATTATGTGGTGTCAATTAAACCTTAAAAGCATGTGTGGAATTCAGTTGAATTTGGTATCAGCCAGCTTCGCTAATGAAAGTAAAATTGAAATATCTTGGCAGTTGATGTACTAGCCAGCGGTTCAAGCCCATGTAGAACATTATTTTGGTTTTACAACAATGCCTGGAACAAAATAGTACAGCAGAAAAAATGGTTTGTATAATACATGCCAATTTCCAAGCTGTACTCCTCACTTTGGTGGAAATACCTGCATGTTGTAGAATCAGCTTTAGACATTGTGCCTGGCCATACTGAGCAGCTGTAAACAGTGGTGTGATGTTATACTCTTCAGTTATGTCAACCATTGCTCCTGCCTTCAGAAGTATTTTAACTATGTCCTTAAAGCCTTCAGCAGAGGCTTGATGCAGAGCAGTGGTGCCACAGTAAAGTTGTGAGTCTACACAAGCTCCGCGATCAATGAGCAGCTGCACACATTTCTCTTGTGATGTCTTCACAGCTGCAACAAGACTAGAGGTATAGGTATGGCTTCAAATACTCCAAAATTCCGCATAAGTTATGTCAGGTTCATAATAAAGCTCCCAAAAAGTAGGGTTCTTATTAATATGTATTTTAGTGCACGGATGACAAGGGCACCTCAGGTGCAATATGCCGGGGGTCCCCAAGATATTTTTTGTAAAGTTTTATTTCTTGGATTCTGATGACATTTGAAGCCATTTGGTACAATTCATTGTGCTGCTAAATAATAAGTATACATGTAATTAACAGTGTGTATCAAGAGGGGGTTCATGAAAACCTCTTGAGGGGCTCGAGTGAACCTCCTGCACCCCCCCTGTATATGATATATAAATGAATGGAAAATTATTTTCTAAATCAAACAGTCAAGGTATTAAGAATGTTTCACAAATTAATATATATAATGGTTTTTATTCGTACTTGCAGTACAGAAACAACCACACATACTATACATAATATTATCAGCCCTGTCCCGGCATTATCTAGGGCGGCATTAGTGGCTCAGGCATGAGTTGATCCGGTATATGTCCAGTCAAGTGGCAGTGGTGGGATTCGAACTCATCACCTCCAACTACAATAACAGAGGTGCGAGCTCTAACCACTGCACCACCACGACCAGACGATATATGTATTTAGTTTATTAATTTTGTGCAAATACTAATGGAAAAAAACTGTCTTTAAAAATATATTGACCATTATGTCTAGATCTATGTACATGAACACAAATGGTTTGTTCAAGGAAAATCATGGACCAATTATATGCCACACATTTATCAAAAATACAACCACATTCAGATGACAAATGTAAATTGTTTGATTTAAAAAATTACAGCACGGGAGAAAATAATTATCCTTTGTGAAGTATGCTTTCTAAATAACTATATTTTGTTTCAGGGATACATTATACATCACATAACGATTTAAGGTAAGATAAATTATTAAAAATATCATATACATGTACATACACTGTACAAGCATTATCATTAGACAATGGTATCCAGTTCGGGCGAAAAAATATATATCATGTACATTGTAAAATAACACTTGTAAAAACACTATTTAAAAAAGGTAAAAGTATGGTCTAAAAATCAAGAATGAATAGGTTTGAATCCCCATAAATTATTTAACAGCAGATATAGCCTGTTTGATCATAAAAAAGATCACTTCTATTGAGTATTTACTAATTCAATGTGTTCATTTTATTATTACCTTGCAGTATTGGATATTGGTCCATAGCATCAGGTATATTGGGATTCGCCTTGTGGTCCAGTAACAATGTCATACATTCAATATGACCTTCTTCAGTGGCTGTAAGAAGGGCAGTTTTACCATCAAAGCTCTGCGAATTGACATCAGTATCACCTAGTAGTGATAAAGTAAACATTCACATAACAACATGGGAAGCTGGTAAATTTCTCCAAGGAAAAATCAAGTTTTGTATGTCAAAAAAGGCTAATAAAAATGAGTTGAAATTTTCTTTGCCCAAATTCCCCACAAAATATACTTCTCGAACCAAAGTTTATTTTTATAAATGGTGATGTGATACAATGTATTTCAAATAGACCCTCATAAGCAACCATTAGACACAGCATAATAAAACATGGCACACAGCTATGTATAACCCTCAGGGCTTTAAAGTGGCTTTAATTGTAAGACGACACTATTTATGACCAGGGTCATTTCAAGGTCAAACAAGACTACATAAGTCCAGGAGCTCCCGCTCCGAATTAGAATTTGATTTAAGCAATTTTGTATAGGGTTATTAATGTAGTCCTAGTCTAGGTCAAAAATCAAGACGCAAGACAACTAGGTCTAAGAAGCCCAGTCTAAGAGTAAGATAAGAACTAGACAGTCTGTCAGAGATTGCAAACCTCCATTGAAATTAATGATCCTAATCAGTATCACAGTAATGGTCTACCTATCTGGCATGGTTTACCCGATATCAGGCCAATCGAGTTAACTAATAGCTGATTTACGGTCATTTTGAATTCGATATAAATTAGTTGAAAACTTAGGGTGCATCCTCCCCCGAAACCTTAAATTTTGTTTTATAGTAATGGACTAACATCTAACACAGTTTGCAAAATATTGGGCATGTGAAAGTAAATAATGGCCAATAGGGGGCCATTTTGAATTTGAACGAGTCAGAATTTTTCAAGATGCATCCTCAGCTGAAATCTCACATTTCATTCTATAGTAATCGTCTAGCTATCTAGCACGGTTTACCAAATATCGGCCATGTGAAAGTGAATAATGGCCTAAAGGCGGCCATTTTAAATTTGATCAAGTCAAAATTTTCCAAGATGCATCCTCAGCTGAAATCTCACATTTCATTCTATAGTAATGGTCTAGCCATCGAGCACGGTTTACCAAATATCGCCCATGTGAAAGTGAATAATGGCCGATAGGAGGCCATTTTGAATTTGATCAAGTCAAAATTTTTCAAGATGCATCCTCTCCTGAAATCTCACATTTTGTTTTATAGTAATGGTCTAGCCATCTAGTACGGTTACTAAAAACCGGCTATGTGAAAGTGAATAATGGCCGATAGGCGGCCATTTTGAATTTGATCGAGTCAATTTTTTTCAAGATGCATCCTCTCTTGTAATCTCACATTTTGTTTTATAGTAATGGTCCAGCTATCTAACACGGTTTACCAAATATCAGCAATGTGCAAGTAAATAGTGGCCGATAGGCGGCCATTTTGAATTCGATTGAGTCGAAAGTTTTTAAAAGGCATCCTCTCTCGAAACGTCACATTTTGTTTTATAGTAATGGTCTAGCTATCTAGCACGGTTTACCTGATATCAGGCCTATCGAGGTAAATAATGCTGATTGTCGGCCATTTTGAATTCGTAAGTTAAAAATTTTCAGGGTGCATCCTCCCCCGAAAACTCACACTTTGTAGTAATCAGGTAATGGTCTAGCCATCTAGCACAGTTTACCAAATATCAGCCATGTGAGAATGAATAATGGCCGAAAAGGCGGCCATTTTAAATTTGATCAGGTCAATTTTTTTCAAGATGCATCCTCATCTGAAATCTCACATTTCGTTTTACAGTGATGGTCTAGCCATCTAGCACGGTTGACCAAATAACGGCCATGTGGAAGTGAATAATGGCCGATAAGCGGCCATTTTGAATTTTATCGAGTCAAATTTTTCCAAGATGCATCCTCTCCTGAAATCACACATTTTGTTTTATAGTAATGGTCTAGCCATCTAGCACGGTTTACCAAATAACGGCCATGTGAAAGTGAATAATGGCTGATTGGTGGCCATTTTGAACTTTGACAAAATGATTTTTCTCAAAATACATCCTCTCCTGAAGCCTTACAATTTGTTTTATAGTAATGGTGTAGATATCTTGAGCGGTTTTCATGATATTCCACAATATCAGGCCTGTCGAGGTGAATAATGGCTGATAGGCGGCCATTTTGAATTTTCTCAACTTCAATTTTTTCAGGATGCATCCTCTCCTGAAACCTTACAATTTATTTGATATTAATGGTGTAGCTATCTTGAGCGGTTTTCATGATATTCTGCAATATCAGGCCTGTCGAGGTGAATAATGGCCGATAGGCGGCCATTTTTAATTTTATCGACTTGAAATTTTTCAAGATGCATCCTCTCCTGAAACCTCACAATTTGTTTTATAGTAATGGTGTAGCTATCTTGAGCGGTTTTCATGATATTCCGCAAAATCTTTCAGTCGGATTTACCGATGTTATAAATTAGGTCAAAGTGCTGGGTCAACTTCAAGGTCAAGGTCCAAAAACCTGAAAAGGCACAACTAGGGACGTTAGAGAACATGTATGTGCAATATGACTGTCATCGGCCCAGTACTTTTCGAGATCTGCTCCGGAAACGAAGTGCGCGTCAAAACGTCTAAATAGGTCATAGTTCTGAACCAGAAGTAGGTCAAAGTTCAAATACCCCAAAAGGCACAACTAGACCCCCTAGGGGTGTTGTGTGTAAAATTTGAAGACAATCGGACAAGTACTTTCAGAGATATGCTCCGGAAACTAATTGTTCACGGACGGCCCAACGCCGTCACATCATCATTTTCTCCTTTGCAACCTTGCGTATTGAATTCAGATTAAAAATATTTTAACCCGTCCATTAGCCACCTGGAAGTAACCCACATACCAAAAATTGTTATCCTAGCCTATTTTCTCACAAAGTTATAGGCAAAAGAAGAGGCCAAAAAAAACGGAGGTAGAATCCATAGCTCCCTTCGCTCACCTACGGTGACGACGGGAGCTAATAAGCCAGGGTTTTTAATGTATGAAAGTCCCATTTAATTTTATTGCAAACTTGGGCAAAGAAGGGTGAAGCATGCTAGCAACACAGGTCAACAGTATTGCCGGTATTCATGGTATTGCAGGGTTCAAAATTAGCAGTGGTTGGGAGGCCGCGACCACCAAATATTCTGTAGGACTATCAGAACACTGGGTAGAAGTAGTCTGACAGGCCACTAAAATTTCCGGACCGAAAATTGTTTAAAAGATCGTAAATAATTGTCTCTCTGTTTAGAACACTGGGTAGCAGTGGTCTGGCAGGCTACTAAAACTTCTCAGCCCAAAAGAGTTTAAGATTGTAAATAATTGTCTCTGTTCTATTTAGTAATGTTTACTCATACTCTATTTTGAAAATTCTGACAGGACCACCAGAAATAGCAGAGGACCACCAGATTTGGAGAGGTGGTGGTCTTCTGGGCCAGTGCTTCAGTAAGTTAATTTCTAACCCTGTATTGTTGATAATAGTTATGACAAGAATGCCAACTAATGCATATATAGTTATTATACCTTGCTGTAACAAATAGGTGAGACAATCAACATAATTGCCGTGGGATGCCTCATGAATTGCACGCCAGCCTCTGTTGTCCATCCCACCAACAGAATGGCCTAAAAAAAATCAAAAGAATATTTCTTCAATAGAAATTAAAATCAGACGAAAAGGCTTTCAGGTCTGTAATATAAAGCACTGTAACAGGAAACCAGAAATATAGAAGACCAGAAAGATCTAAAAAGTCTGGGCAAAGGATGAATATCCTTATTACGGTATGTTCCGGTAAGTGAAAAGTGATGCTATCAATGATACATACAGATGTATCTCTGAACTTGAGAAAAGGCCCGAACCTCAAGGCTATAAATGCATAATGAGGTGAAATCTTTATCGGAATTAAACGCAGGTGCTAAAGTAATAAAATCTATAGAAATAAGTGACAGTGAGTCATGAAGGATGTGATGTCCTTCCAAACTTTCGTTCAGGCTCTAGTCCTAAAACACACAAAAAAATATAATATACAAATGATAAGAATTGAAACCCACAAGAGATTGTATAACACGAGTTTTTGGAGAAAGAACCTAGAAAAAGAGCATGAAATTTTGGGGTCAATGACATTTTTGTGCTATAAACGATTTGTACTGTAGCGATTCGTGCTGTAACGATGTTTGCCTGTTTCAGTTTCAAGGCATTCAACTGAACATAAGAAAAATTTATTAAAATAGATGCCTTGTTTTTGGTTGCATATGAAAACAGACAATGCCAATAGAATCACATGCCCCCAAAACCTAAACCAGTTTTCAAGGCAATGTTTGTATGAATTATGGATTCATTCTGTTAGACCATGTTGGAGCAGTAGCCAAAATAAATAGTGGCGTGGCAGCACAGGACCAGGACGAAAATACCTCTTCGTGGTAAAAACAACCTTTTGCAAATCCCAATAGGCGGGATTAAAATATCTTTTGCATGAACATTGGTAGGTCAGGCCTATCAATCTTCATGCAAAGGACATTTTAGTCGCCACTGACATTAACTTACAAATTGTTTAAAATTGTTTCATTGTTTAAAAATTAAGACTACTATATCTCATGACCATTTATTTCAAATTAGTCATGCTAGACAGATGATGGGAGAGAAATATAAATTTTTTGACAGTGATTTCAAAATAAATGATGGCCGAAAGTCTTGAATTTGATCCAAGTGGATTTTTTTCAGGGCGCATCATACCATAAAGTCTCACATTTTGTTTTATAGTAGGTAATGGTCTAGCTATCAGGCATTATTTTCCAGATAATGCATATTAAAGTCAATAATGTGGCCATTTTGAACTTAATCGAATAGAAATATTCCATGGTATATCCCTGCCTGAAACCACACATTTTGTTTTTTAGAAATTTTCAAGCTATATCAGGGTTGCCACAAAAATTCCAGACATTTACTGACTTTTCATGACTAAAATGCATTCATGACCCAAATCGGGCGCAAAGTCAGTGGGCACTAATCAGTGGCAGATCTGAAGAAAGGGGGGGGGGGGTGCCTGGGGTCTTTGGTGTAAATTTAGGTCAATATAGGGGACTTTCCAAAGCAAAAGCACAGACATTTTCCTGATTTTGCCTGATTTTTTTAAAAGGGAAGTGCTTTTCCTGGTAAATTCAAGTTTTGGATACACATACCCGACTTTTCAAGTTATTAAAAGCTATTGTGGCAAACCCTGTTATACATGTATAGCTCAGTTTTTCAGATATTACGCATATTAAAGTCAATAATGGTCGCCATTATAAACTTTATCGAGTTGAAATTTTCAAGGCATATCCCTCGTTGAAGCAGCACATTTTGTTTTAAAGTAGTGGTCCAGCTACCTAGAACACTTTTCAAGATATTCCATAATGGCCGCAAATCGGCTATTTTTAATTTGACCAAGTTGAAATTTTTCAGTTCATATCTTTCTCATAAGCTGCACATTTTGTTCTATGGTAATAATCTAGATATCTGGCACGGTTTTCAAGATATTATGCATATTATAGTCAATAAATGGCTGATAGTTGGCGGACAGGCACACAGCTTTCTATTAGATTCTAGCAAATTATGTAAGTACACGTACCTTTCTTTACGAGCCTCATCATTTCCTTATAATGACCATGTCTTGCAGCTTGAGCAACAGTCTGACATAATGTACATTTCACTTCACTGTCCGGGGCAGCCATAATCTCAAGTCATTTGTCATCTAAACATACAAAATATCAAAAGATAGAAATATAATTTGTTTTCTTTGGTAAAAGAGAATTCATTCAGATTGAAAATCAGGAAGGAGGATAATTTTCAGGGAACGACTAGTAGAATTTTTAGTTTAGTCAGTTGTCCAAATTGACAAGTCCAAATAATTGGAGCCCTCACATTTTGTTTTATAATAATACTCTAGCTATTCGGCACGGTTTCCCAGATAATCACGCATATTAGAGTCAATAATGATCAAGTCTGCAATATTAAATTTGATTGGTGTGACATTTTTCAGGGCATATCCCTCCTCTGAAACCGCACATTTCATTCTATAGCAATAGGCTATATTTTTTTTCCTTTAAGAACTTCCGCGTAAAATAAGTTTGTTTATCAATAATATTGGTAAGGTAAGTTTAGTAATCATATCTAAGACTCCCAGCATGCCTTGCGAACATTTTCAAAGTTTGTTAACTGGTATTTTCCAATTGTCTTCAAGTTCAATATCACAGTATTTTATGGTAAATGACATTACCATTTTATTGCTTTATGCACTTTTTTCCAGAAATCATGGATATCGATTAGATATCTGTGAAACAGTGACTTCACAACCTTTATCTGAATACTTTAGCACATTTAAAATTAATATTGTTGATATTTGTAAAATCATGTTAATGGAGCTTACCATTTCTGATTTGTGATTCTAATATTTGCAAGAACATGTTAAGTGAGCTTACAGGTAGGATTTGCTACATGTTATTTTGTAATATTTACTGGTAAACGCACTTAACAGATTTTTATAGTGAAATCTGACTAACTGACAGCCATAGACATGCACTTGCTTCTGAGAAAAGTGCTTTATAATGGTTGGAGAGCTAAATTTTCTTACACAATAATCTTCCCTATCTCAGCACCTCAAATCCGTCGTTATCAGCAAGAACCTGTTAATGGCGCTTAACATGTGATTGCATGGAGCCCTTCAATTACCACATGTCAGCCATTTTAAATTAAATAGATTTGACAGTTCCAGGGATCGTCACTAACTGCTGAGAGATATTAACCCAAAGGATCAGTAACTTCAAATATTTACTGGCCCTTAATAGCTGATAGTCCTTACTGTACACTGTATCACCCAAAAAATGATTTAACAGTAGACCCATTGTAAAGAATTCACATTAAATTTTATTACTCAACCACTTTGATATATTTGAAATATTATCCAACAGCACCCCCTATTTGGAGTATCAGGCTGGAGGGGGGAAAGGGCTGGTGGATTTAGTCAACCAGTTGGCTCTTGAACGCTGCCACAGTTTTTGATTCTATGGCAGCTGCCGGAAGAGAATTCCAATCAGGGATAGTTCGATGACAAAAAGCATTTTGTCCCAGTGTGGTGTTAGCTCTAAGATGTTTATAGGCCTGATTGTGCCCACCACGTGTTCTTCTGTCCGCTGGGATTAAACGGTCATTGATAGGAATTTCGACTAGCTCATTAAAAATTTTGAACATGCATGCTTACAAGTTTAGAATTTTTTCGTCTTGTTTTCAAGTCAGTCCAGCCCAGGTTCTGAATGAGAGATGTCACACTGGCTGTTTGTCTATAATTTTGGGTGACAAATCTTGCTGCTGATCTTTGAATTTTTTCTAATTTATCAATATCTTTTTGTCTAAAGGGGTCCCAAACTGCGGAAGAGTATTCTAAAGATGATCTGACCAGGGAGAAATAGGCAGTCTCCCTTAGTTTAGAGGGACATGCCTTCAGCATGTTCAGGTTCCTCCGAAGGAAGCCCAGAGTGGAGTTTGCTTTACTTGTAATTTTGTTAATGTGGACCTCCCATTCCAGGGTCTCGCTAAGGCAAACACCAAGATATGGTGTTGATGAAACGTTCGCTAGTGTTTCGCCTTTAAGGGTGTACTCAAATTCCAGGTTTTTTTATTTCGGCCTTGACACCCTCAGGACCGAGCATTTCGAGGGGTTGAAACACATCCCCCATCGATCTGCCCAGTCCTGTAACACAGATAGGTCTCTCTGCAGCTGCTCCCGATCTGCTCGACATTTTATCGGGCGATACAGGAGGCAGTCATCTGCAAAGAGACGAACCTGCGAGGAGACCGTGGAAGGGAGGTCATTAATATAGGTCGAAAAGAGTAGGGGTCCGAGAACAGTACCCTGGGGCACACCGGACCTCGCGCGAGCTGATTCTGAAGAGCTGCCATCAACTACTACTTTTTGGGTTCTACTGGTCAGAAAATTTTGAATCCAATTATTGAATTAAGAGTTGTTCCCCGAATTCCATAGTGGTCAAGTTTGTGCAAGAGGCGTTGGTGGGGGACAACGTCAAAGGCCTTACTAAAATCCAAGACAACAACATCTGTTTGTGACTTGCTTTCAAAATTTTGAATAAATTCATCAGCTGTAATCAAAATTTCAGGGTGGTTACGACATGAATGGAAAATAGTGTGTATAACATTTCATGAAAATTGGTTCAGATTTGACTGAGAAATCAGCGAAATTCAATAATCCTGGTTGATGAATTTAATGCTAATATTATTGGTAAAAAAGAGGCTTTGTTAGCTTTTTGCGAGTGAAGTTTGCAGTCTCTGACTGACTATCTGTAGTTTGGTATGCTTTCCGATCTATGTCTATGAGCATGATCTCTGTTGTCCATCTCAGACCGCACCCCCCCCCCCCCCCTCCCTCCCCTAACGTCATCCAGTTACAGATCCACATATTATCGCCAATGCCAATGGCCATCCCATGGGCATGGACGGTATAGATGAAGGTGTAAAGGATTTAATATCGCTTTAAGGAGGGGTATATTAGAAGTACAAACATGATCATAGACTGATATAGCTTTATGGGTGCAAAATAATTCTTTCCGATAATCTGTTGTAGAATAATTAGAATAGAATAGAATAGAATCTTATCGACCCGCTGCGAGCTAATTCTGCAGCTGTCTGTGGTGACCTGCTCCGCAGGGCTACAGCGACTCCAAGCCTCCATGGGCCTGGAGAAGCGAGCATCCACCTATTTCCCCACTCCCGTACCCCCTCCCACCTTCTAATTTTTATATCTATTTTACTCCCCCCGCCTATTTTGCTTTAATGGGGTCCACACCCTTAGATCAGTCCCTCTCCCTCTTCTGTGTTTCTCCTCTGATCATGAGTTATACCCCCAGTTAACCTGAAAGTCCGCATAGCACCAGATAAATCTGGGTACAGGACTCCCACGGCCTGGCGAGTGCTTGTTCAACTACAGTAGCATTTCTTCAGCTATTGGAGCTCTTCTTCTGGTGTTCAGCGAGTCTTTCAGTGTTTTCTACCCCCAGTTACAAATTAACACGTAAGTTTCAAAGTTAGCAGGTTAAATTACCCACCTACCAAAAAAACATGCTTGTTTGTTGTTTCTTTGGGATAGCTGTCCCTCAAAACAGACTGCCCAGGCCTTCTGTCTCTGTCGGTAGCTTTACGAGTTGTCAGCTGACTTTGAATTGGTTACTCCAGCAGCACCTTCTATGTGGAGTATCAGACTGGAGGAGGAAAAGAGGCTGGCAGACTTAGTCAACCAGCTGACTCTTGAACGCGGCCACAGTTTTCGATTCTATGGCAGCGGCCGGAAGATAATTCCGATCTTTAATCTTTAAAGGTTGAACTTCGCAGTCCTCCTCACGGAGTATCAGGCGAAGGGTTTGTGCTGAGCGGCCGACCAGACTAATCGCTCAGTTGGCTCTTGAAAACTGCTATTGATCTGGATTCAATAGCAGCTGGTGGAAGATGATTCCAATCGGGTATGGTTTTGTACAAAAAAGAATTTTGTCCCAGCGTTGTGTTAGCTCTAATAGGCCTATGTTTGAATGATTTTTTATGTCCACCACGAGTTCTTTCATCTGCTGGGGTTAAAAGGTCACTGACAGGTACAGCAATTAATCCATTTAAAATTTTGTACAGGCTTGTCAGCCTGAAGTTCTTTCTTCTAGTTTGTAAGTCAGTCCAGCCTAGATCTTGGATAAGAGCTGTTACACTTGATTTACGCTGGTAGTTGTTAGTTACGAAACGTGCAGCAGCTCTTTGAATTTTGTTTAATTTATCGATGTCACCTTGCCTGTATGGATCCCATACAGGACAAGAGTATTCCAAAAGTGACCGAACCATTGAAAAATATGCCATCTCTTTTAATTTTGAGGGACATCCCTTTAAATTCCTCCTCAAGAAACCCAGTGTGGAATTAGCCTTATACGCAATTTTAGAGATGTGATCCCCCCATTCCAGGTTCTCACTGATGCTGACTCCCAAGTAAGGTGAATTTGTTACTTGTCCTTGTGTGACCCCTTTGAGCTGGTAGTCTGATGCTATCTCTTTAGCCCGGGGTCTCTTCACTCGGAGGACAGAACATTTGGATGGGTTGAATTTCCAATTTTGTTAAGTCCTCCTGTAGCTTTTTTTGATCGTCCTTAGATTTTATGGGCCGATAAAGGAGGCAGTCGTCAGCAAAGAGTCGAACATCAGATGAGACCGAGGATGGGAGGTCAATAATATAGCATAGAAATAAAATCGGGCCAAGTAGCCTACTGTACCCTGTGGTACACCAGAACCTACATGAGCAGTGTCCGAAAAGCTACCATCTAGGCCTACTACTACTTTTTGTGTCCGAGTGGTGAGAAAATTTCGAATCCAAAGTAGTGTAGGTCCCCTAATTCCGTAATGATCAAGTTTGTGTAGTAAACGTTGGTGGGGAACTACATCGAAAGCCTTACTAAAATCTAAAACAATTAAATCAGTTTGAATTTTGTCCTCGTAATTTTGAACCAGATCTTCAGTGGTCAGTAGTAGGCCTAATTGGCTTTCACAAGAGTGCTCTGCACGGAAACCGTGTTTTTGGTAAAGTGGGTCATGATGTTCTTGCAAATAATGTGTTTGAGCAATTTGGCACAAACACGTGTCAAGGAGATCGGCCTGTAATTAGAAGCAGTATGCCGATCTCCCTTTTTGAAAACAGGGGCTACATTAGCCTCGACCCATTCATCGGGTAATTTCCCGGTCCGGATAGAGTGTTCGAAAATATCTGTTAAAAAGGAGATATCTCCTTGGCAGCATTTACCGAATTATTGGGGCTGTCTTTGGAAAAGGAGGCCCAATGTCTCCTAATTTTTTGCCTGATGTTTTCCCAACTTGCTTTTTTGAAGTGACGCACTGGGCGAGCGGTTGAACGTCGATACGGGGGGTTGATGTCGGCTAAGGGATATAAGGGATAGTTCGATGCCAAAATGAATTTTGGCCACAGTGTGGTGCTAGCTTAGACCAGGCTGATCCACTCTGCTTCGCGACTCTGGAGCATAGCGCAAGAATCCCCAGCTTGGACTAGTGTTAGCTCTGATGTGTTTATAGGCCTGATTGTGCCCACCACATGTTCTTTTATCTGCTGGGATTAATTAAACGGTCATTGATAGGCATTTTAACTAGCTCATTTAAAATTTTGCATAGGCCTATACCTAAAAGTGTAGATTTTTTTCGTCTTGTTTTCAAGTCAGTCCAGCCCAGGTTCTGAAGGAGAGATGTCAGTCACACTGACTGTGCTGATCCCTTTTTTGAAGACTGGGGAAACAATAGCCTCTAGGCCTACTCAGTCATCTGGTAATTTGCCCGTCAGTAGAGATTGATCAAGAGGGAGATATTTCGTTGGCAGCATTCTTCAGAATCAAATTCGGGAGCTCGTCCGGTCCAGATGCCTTTCCGCCGTTTAAACCCTCAAGTAATTTAGTTGCACCTTGAACGGTAATTACGAATTTAGGCATTTCAGTATTCGGTGGTCCTGGTAATTTAGGTATATTTGTGGTGTCTTCCGAGGTAAAAAATGGTTGTTTAATATTTCGGCATTACAGGTACGTCTGCTATCTGAATGCAGCTGACGGTTTTCCTTCAAACAAGAGGCACTATTTTCATCCTGACGTTTTGATTTGATATAACGCCAGAGTGTTTTTGAATTTTTTCGCTCTAGGGAATCAGAAAGTTGTTTTTCAAAAAAGACCACCTGGCAGACCTGATGGCACGCTGGGACTGCCGTTCACAAAATTTGTACTTTGCCCAAAGGTCAACTTTATCCGTACGCTTGGCTTTACTATATAGAGAGTTCAGTTCGTAATCAGCAATGTCATAGAAGGGATATCTCGAAAACCTGATCGTTCTTTGACGTGTTAATTTTGTTTCATGTGCTTATTAAAGACCCATTCCCAATTAAGTGCCTTAAACGTAAAAAAATAAAATTGTGTTATTTAGGCTTATATCCTCGTAAATCTATATTATCCTTCTCCACTCTCCATTTGACAGATATGTACCCGATAAGTGTGTATTTCGGAATGTTTATACAATTTCGGACAACCATGACGATAATTCCATTGGGAAGGGATGAAGCCTAGGCTGAAGGGTCCGATGTTGATTTGTTCTTTTCTTTGAAAGGGTCACCACTGAGAAAAATCACTTCCTTTTTGTCACTACACCAGCTATAAACATCCCAGGAATATTGCCGGTGTATTTTGACGATGTTCACAATGTCCCGCAATAATTTAAAACATATTAATCGGCTGAGTTTAGTTGTGTTGACCATTCCTGTTTTGAAATGTGAGGCCCGTTAGGAAAGCGGTGATTTTCCCATGACATTGTAATTAAAGGGACATGCCCAGGTCTACAATCATAAAAAAATCGGTGATTTTCTTATTTTTGACATGGTTGTCAATAATTAGAAAACAGGATTTTCGTCTCTATATCTAGCCTGGTGAATGCGCAGCAAAATGCGCAGCCGAAAACATTTTAAAAACGTTTGCAGTTCTAGTCTATGAACATGTTTACATCATATGGTCATATTAATAAGCCAAAATAAAATCACCGATTTTTTGATAATCTTAGCCTGGGCATGTCCCTTTAAACTTGCGATTAACGTCTTTGACGATGTGATACATCTGAGACCTAACATACTTATCCTAATACGATTTTAGAACTTTTTGTCATAGATAACGGCTAGTAAATGATAAAAAACTATCTCTAGAAGAAAAAAAATAAAATTGGAGATTCATGTCCTTTTCCTGTCAAATATGACAAGTCCATTATAAAACGGGTTAATCAAAAAGACAACAATGTAACTACCGACATTTTGTCATAATTTATCATTTTTACGAAACCTGATTACCTTGCCAACAGATGTTGTAATCTATCGGAATGCTGCCTTCTCTCATTCAAAAACTAAACAAGATATAACAGAGCTATATAAAAATATGTCATTTGCCTGGGAATGGACATAATTGACAATATGACAATGTGGGAATATTGACAATTTTATGTATATATGATTTTACGAGAGCCCATTGCAAATTAGCGCTTTAGCTAAAAGGTAGGAATTACTGAATCAGGCCAAAAATCACCCAAAAGCCCAAATTTTATTTTCGCTTCTTGATATGTCCATGATATGTGAAAGGTATATTATCGCATAAAATGGTTGGATTCAATAATACACCTTAACCCTTACTCTGGTATGAAAATATGCCATTTGCATTGTGTCACTGGCAAGGGATTTTGTCAAAAAACATAAGAAAATAACATATTCAAACTAATAGCCAGCGATCCCATCAAAGCCGATGAAACCAAAACCATCACACATGGTGACATTGGTTGGGGTTGGGCTTCATGGGGATGTTACCCCTAGATCATGGCAAGGTCATCTCAAGGTCACAGCAAGGTCAAATCAGCTCAAATTGGGTAAAAATAGCATATTTTTGTAGTTTTTGCTCCAATTATGTTCATTTGAGATGTCTATGATGGTTGTAACCTACCCATAGGCCCGAGCACAGATGGCGAGTTGAATGTTGCGTCATCGTTGCAGACAGTGGTCCAACATTAATACAGCATCGGACTGATTGGCTTACTTTAATGTGGTGGCCTATAATATATAGGGTCTATAGTGTTTGATGGGATGCTGAGTGAAAATTCAATGTCAATGTCTCGTACGTGTTTGTTGAGGTAGAACTACTGTAAGAAAGCATAGCCGTACCTAGGCCTCTGCTTTTGCAAACAAGAAACTTTGATCAAACGATGATTTAATTAATGCAGTTACGGCCTATTCTACGTTTTCAATCGTTCAAACTATGGGTGCCTGAATTGTTATTTGAGGTTCAAATGTTGTTTTATCAGCAGACCTATATTTTTTATAATCAACTATTTGTAATTTTATTTTTTGTATTCGAGCAATGAATGAATGAATGAATGAATGAATGAATGAATGAATGAATGAATGAATGAATGAATGAATGAATCAATCAATCAATCAATCAATCAATCAATCAATCAATCAATCAATCAATCAATCAATAAACTTGTTTCAGTTCAACTGACTGGCAACTCTGGTGCTGCCTGCATGTCGATTCCAGCCTTCGTGACCGAGAGGTAGCGTGCTCGGCCTCAGATCAACAGGGTTCAAATTTCAAAACCCCATTCATTTCATTTCATGTATGCCGGGTAGCAGCATGGCACTTACGTCTGGAAGCTTCCCAGCAAACACAAAACAATTGTATAACATTGATACAATGTTGGACCACCATGGTCCGACGTTGTATACATGTTATACAAATGTTTTGTGTTTACTGGGTTAATCTTACTTCTTCTTCTTTGCGTAGCACAGTATAACTTACAAGTGGAAGGATGGTTACTATGGGTGTAGGAGCAATTTTGCTTTGGTTTTGAAAAATGAGTAGCTTGCCAACATGGTGCATGTCTTGGAAAATATACATATTTAAATAATTCAGTATTGCATCTGTAGGGGTGAAAAGACAACGAATTTGTTCTGGTGGTGGTACGTATTGGTTTCAGATAGAACTCAGAACTCAGAACAGTTTATTCGACCTCTTGTAAAAGATAACATAAGGGTTATATGATAAAAAAATGTATATATGATGAAAGCACAATATATATTATTTTACTAAGCGTATGTTATATAAAATATAAATAGTAATACGTAGGCCTACTACAGCTGACTACTAATCTAAATCACATAATAACAAATATTTTTTTGAGTATAATTTACTGTAGTCTTTGAGTCAAATGCATACATATACACACATATGTCCGCATATACAATATATATGTATATACAGACACACGCATACGCACACATATACACTTGACCCGTTTAATAGATATGACAACTTAAAATAATAATAATCACATACATATCTGTGCTTGGCCAGGAGACCCACACTAAGGCATTACTGCCGCCGTCGTATGAGCCACCTTCAATATATTGTGATAATTTAGTTTTGATGGATATTCAAATATATGCAGAATAACAGTCAATAATAATTATTAAAAATAACGTTTGTAAATATGAGTATTCAATGAGGCAATTGCAAATAACGTACTTGGTCTCAGTATTATTGGTGACATACATAACAGTTTGTTATGTTGCAGAAAGGATCATATAGCGATAGTAAATGTGTCTTTAAATACAAGGAGAATCCATTTATAGATTGTCTATGTATTTTATTCAATATACTCACAGGGGTATTATTAAAAGTGATTACCACTTCGTGTTGGAGACATCTTTTCGCAAATTCATGATTCTTTCGATAAATAAAGAGTTTATTTTGCCGTCTTGCGTTATAACAATGGATGTTGCTTATTGGAGAATACCAGTCACCCTGATTGAAATATACCGGAAGATTACCATTTATTAATTTATAACAGAATTTAAGTGTTTGGCATTTAAAAATATCATTAGAGAGTAGGATATATTGCAACAGTTCAGTTAGTGGTTTTAAATACCCGAAAACATTAAGGCAGAGGCTACATCGTCGCTACCTGGGCTAATGTAGGTCACTGTTGCGCTAGCATGTCTTAGACGCTACCGGTGTTGTGATATTATGCTTTATATGCTTTTGTCTTGATGGTATGTGACCATGTTTTGCTAGTTTGCTTTGCCGTTATCTGATTAATGTGTTTGTTCCAGTTCAGTTCAGATCAGTAGTTTTTGGTACACGAAGATATTTAGTACTTTTTAGACTGTTTTAAAATTGATCATGCATGCTATAATCCCCATTCTGTTAACTTATTCAAAGCATTCTTGAGTATCTGACAGTCATCCTCAGAAGTCACTTCATAATATAAAATTTCATTATCAGCAAAAAGTCTGAATTTGGAAGAGAAGGATTTGGGCAGGACGTTAATAAAATAAAAAAACAATATTCGTCCAAGGACTGACCTTTGTGGTACGCCCGATGTGACGTCAACGTTTCCAGAAGCAAGATGTTTATGTGACACTTTATCGAATGCTGCCATAGTCAAGGATAGCTATATGTGTTTTTGCAATCTAAATTATGTGATAGCTCATGTACCAGGGTTAGTAGCTGCGTATCTGTAGCGCGTTTACTTCTGAATACATGTTGCCATTCATAAAGTATATATTCAGATTGTAAATGCTTCATTAAATTGGATGCTAAATTACATGTTCCATAATTTTGCAGATAGATAGATAGATACTTACTTATTGACGACGGGTTTCGAGGTTTAAGCTTCGAAGACTGATATGCTTCTGATTTGCCGAAAGATCGAGCTGCTTTGACAAATGTTTTATGTCCAGTTTTCTGGGGACAAATGCCATCCCTACGTCGATTCAGATAAGGAACTTTCAGTTGCGCCTGTAGGCCCACTGTGACCAAAACAGGAGACGTGGACCGCCCAGTCAGAGGTGGAACGACCTATCAACCAGAGCGAAGATAAATAAAAAAATAAGTATATCTACTTTGGCTTCCTTATATGACCATATGATGTAAACGTGTCCATAGCTTAGAACTGCGTATTAAAAAAAAAATTGCGTTGCGCATTTATTAGTTGAGCGACATATAAAGACAAAATTCCTGTATTTATACTAGCGTAGTGGGATATGAGTTAAAGCTAATGACATTTTAGCAAGTTGTTTCAACTGTAGGCTACACTGTATGATGAAGGTACAGACATGAAAATAAACCAAATCTCAAGACAAAACAACTGAAATAGAAGTTGAAATATAAATTAACCCTTAACCTGAATGCCTTTTTTTTCATGTTAAGTTGGGATTGCTGACGCAATTTCCAGCTTCAAATGACGAAAAAGATGAGATGAGAATTAAATAAACATCTCTCATACTAAATTATTTGATTAACTGAGCACTTGAAACAAAAATATGTAGCAATTTCAGTGGCATTTTTATTTCGTTAAAAACTTGCTTGAACACGTATCTTATATACGAGCGTAGTGGGACTAGGGTTAAAGCTAATGGCATATTAGGAAATAAGTGATATTTATTCAAAATGGAAGTATGAAAATCGTAACGTCCCTTATTTCAAGCCACACTGTGGTGTGAGAACAAGATTTTTTTTATCACTTCAACGGGGTAGGCCTACTTGGTATGCTACAATTAAGGATGATTGCGAGTAGACATACTTTTTGCCCCCATTCGGGGAGGGTCATTGAGATCTGTTCCGTCTGTTGCATGCTTTACTGCATGTTACGGAAGCAATAGTCTATAGCAATCAAAGCTGTAGTCTCCATGTGTCTGGCCCTAAGCATTGGGTGGACTGCTAGTGGCGTACGCGACGTACCTGGGTCCTCTGTTCAACAGAGGTGCTAATGCAGCGCCCCTAGCTACGTATCAGTGTAAGCACTGTCAGTGCAGTGTCACTACAGTGCAGCCACCACTGATGTTGGCCATAGGCCTATATTAGCCTTGAAACAATCGACAATAGAGTGTTGGACATAATTATGTATCTCACGTGGGATGAACAGGCTAATGGACCTATAGCTATTAAGTTTTACTCTGGGGACTATCCGCGCGAGGATAGCGGAACCGCTTTAGAACAAGAAACGATTCTCTGGACGGCTAGGCATGCCTGCCCAGCAAACCCCTTATGGGCGAGTGAAAGAGTTCTAACACTCGCAACAACCCACCATAGGCTATACCCTATCACCACACCCTCATATCACTATACGTAGGCCTATATGTCACTTAAATGACCATGGATGATGCATTATTTAGGGTAGATTCAGGTAGAGCGATACACTTAAGCCTTTTTCCAGCTATGTGCAGTTTGTTATTCAAGAGCAGTAAATGCCTACGCTTAAAACCTCAAGCAGCACACATCTACATCTACTGATTTCCATGTACACATATTACGAATATGAATGTTTGTGTGTGCGCTGCAGGCACGAAAGTAAGATTTGTCAGTGTATCGCTCTACCTGAATGATTTCAGGTTGAGCGATACACTTGATTCAGCTTGAGCGATACACTTGATTCATGTTGAGCGATACAGTTGAGTATGTATCACTCCCAATGAGAAGACAGGCTCTATAAATAGCCTACCTAGTAAGAATTATTTTTGTTTTTAATAGTCACCAATGTCAACAATGGAAAGGCAATAGGTCTACATGATAAAACCAGTTTGAGTAAGGGGTTGGGGTGGAGTGAGGGGTGGGAGTGGAGTGAGGGGCAGGAGTAGAGCGAGGGGGGCAGGTGTGGAGTGAGGGGCAGGAGTGGAGTGAGGGGCGAGAGTAGAGTGAGGGGCGAGAGTAGAGTGAGGGAGCGGGAGTGAATTGAGGGGCGAGTGTGGGGTGAGGGAGTGGAGTGAAAGGCGGGAGTAGAGACAGGGGCACAAGAGTGGAATGAGGGGCGGGAGTGAAGTGAGGGGGGCGAGAGTGGAGTGAGGGGGCGGGAGTGGAGAGAGGGGGCGGGAGAAGAGTAAATGGGCGGGAGTGGAGAGAGGGGCGGGGGTGGAGTGAGGGGCGGGAGTGGGAGTGAGGGGGCGGGAGTAGAGTGAGGGGGCGGGAGTAGAGTGAGGGGCGGGAGTGGAGTGAGGGGCGGGAATGGAGTGAGGGACGGGAGTGGAGTGAGGGGCGGGAGTGGAGTGAGTGAGAAGCAGTAGGAAAATGAGGGATGATCGAGGGTAAATAGAGAGGCCGGGGTAGAGTGAGGGATGAGGATAGAGTGAGTGGTGAGTGTAGAGTGAAGAGCCAGAGTAGACTGAGGCGTGAGGGTAGAGTGAGGGGTGAGTGTAGAGTGAGGGACCAGGGTAGAGTGAGGGACTGGAGTAGAGTGAGGCGTGAGGGTAGAGTGAGAATTGGGGGTAGAGTGAGGGACCAGGGTAGAGTGAGGTACCGGAGTAGAGTGAGGCGTGAGGGTAGAGTGAGAGGTGGGAGTAGAGTGAGGGATCAGGGTAGAGTGAGGTACCGGAGTAGAGTGAGGCGTGAGGGTAGAGTGAGAGGTGGGAGTAGATTAAGGGACGAGGGTAAAGTGAGGGACCGGAGTAAAGTAAGGCGTGAGGGTAGAGTGAGGGGCTAGGGTAGAGTGACGTTAGAGTCAGAGGTGGGAGTAGAGTGAGGGGTGGGAGTAGATTGACGAGTCGGGGTAGAGTGGACGGCCAGAATAGTAAGGAGTGAGGTTAGAGTGAGGGGAGAGAGTGGAGCGAGGGGTGAAGGTAGAGTGAGGTGAGAAGTAAAATGAGCGACGGGTGAGAGAAGAGTGAGGGGCCTGAGTAAAGTGAGGGGACGGGGTATAAAGGAGGTGAGCGTAGAGTGAGGGGCCTTAGTGAAGTGAGGGGCCGGGGTAGATGAGTTGAGGGTAGAGTGCGGGACCGGAGTGAGGGTAAAGTGAGAGGTGAGGGTAGAGTGAGGGTAGAGTGAGGGGCGAAGAGTAGAGCGTGGGTTGAGTGATAAGCAGGAGTAGACTGAGGCGTGAGGGTAGTGAGGGGTGGAAGTAGAATGAGGGGCCGGAGTAAACTGACCGGAGTTGAGTGAAGGGTGAGAGTACTAGTGAGGGATCGGGGTAGAGTGAGGGTTGAGGGTAAAGTGAGGGGCTAGGGTCGAGTGAGGGATGGAAGTAAAGTGAGGGGCCTTGGTAGAGTGAGGGGTGAGGGTAGAGTGAGGGGCCGGTGTAGAGTGAGGGACGATAGTAGAGTGAGGGGTGAGGATACAGTGATGGGTGAGGGTAAAGTGAGGGGCCGGATTAGAGTGAGGGGCCAGGGTAGACAGAGGAGTGAGGGTAGAGTGAGGGGCAATAGTAAGACTCGTGCGGGTAGAGTGAGAGTGAGAGCTGGAGCTTGAGAGCTGGAGCTATTAAAGTGCTCTACCTGAATAGGCCTGTATCGGTCAACCTGACACATTCAGGTAGAGCGATACAAATTTAGTTTGGAGCGTATTATTGCAAGTGTGACCTAATAAGTAGGCCTATTGCAATTGGTGTCACTCTATAGGGAGAGCAATAAAATACTCTTATATAAACATCCACATCCATTTGTACCAAGGTAGCTCATAATAAAATCCTTAGCACTATTTCCTAACAAATCCTAGTGCCCGACCCATATTTAAAACAAGCTTTTGACTAAACTCAACAGAACATGTCCAGTCGCCGTTGTGGCGGTTCAAAAACAGCGCTTTTCAGGCAGAACACGTGCGAGGGTTTAGCCTATCATACAGTAATAATTCAATTCATCAGGTGGCACTTAGCCTATACTGTTCCTTGGATTTGCTTAGCTTAGCTGTATCGCTCTACCTGAATCTACCCTAGTCAAATGTTAAGCATATTGCCGAAAAAGCCGCATTTAGGCCTAGGCCTACTACTACTAGGTCTACTATCACTTCAACATTCATGTAAGCCTATCCTCGGGTAGGCCTAACTGATGCAGATATATAAAGCTCACTTCTTTTTCTGATCATAATGCTACATATGTGACGTTTAAAATGCCATGGGTAGGCCTAGATCAAGTCAATAAGTGAAGAAATTTTAGTGGCCCCAAAAAAATTAATGCGAATATGAATTTTTTTTCGACAATTTTAGTTTTTTACTCCACGAATCCCCCCCCCTTTGAGCTGCAGATTTTTATTTTTTGGGGGGATCGCCCCCGGAAACCCTATATTTTTCTAAATTTCACCTCTCGGTTTTTCTAGCAGTAGACTACGACGGAAAGTTGCGCTCCTGAATCTTGCCTGGCGAGCCCGGCCAATTTCATTTATGGCCGGGTATTGGCCAAGGTTCTTAGTCACGTGACCATCATGCCTGTGCTATTGAGGCCAGTGAATAATTAGGAAATGCGTCAAAGGGGAAATACAATACTGTGAACAACTCTTCATCCGGGGAAGTGACCTTTCAAAAATGTCTGAAATCGGGGATTACCCTATTTTCATCTAAAAATAGCAACAAGTCACAAACATTCGCCACTGGGGCATACCAGAGGCTACATGAAGCTCGGCCACGCCGCCTAGTGTGGCTCTGGGAACCAGAGTAGTCTACCCTTAATCCTGATAAAATGCATAAGAACCACAGAATTAGAGGTGGCAACACATAAACAAACAGGAGGTGTCTTATTTTGATGACTGTGAGTAACTTGCTATATAGGCCTATCTTTTACAAAATAATACGCTTAGGCAATCATATTCTTCAATTACAGTAACTTTAATCATCCATTTGATAATTATAGGCTGAACCAGCTACGTTACAGTGCAAAAATAATAATAATTTATCCTAATATCGCCCAACTGGATGAATGAATCAGTCAGCTAGACACAACTGGGTCTACTAGTTGCCTGAGCCCGGCCTCTGATGAAGCTGGGCCGCGCCGCGTAGTGTGGCCAGAGTAGCCTACTACATGTACTAGTATACAGTAGCTGTCTATACTGATATAGTTTTACATGGGCAGCGCCATACGGCCTGCTTTGGCAGTGCATAGTACAACCAACCACATCCTGCTATCAGTATCCCATTGACTTTCAGCTGTGGCGGTGCGATGCAACTCATAACTTATAACTCAGCCGCTCTATGCCTATCAGTATGTTACTTACGTTTTTTTAGCTTATAATAGTTTATAATACCCATAATTTGTAAAACCATTTATCTTTCCAGTCTCTATGTGCAAGCCTATATATAAGGATAACACCTTACCTAACCCTTTCAATGATCTTAACAACGAAATGTGTAATATTATTTAGCAGATCCGATGTCTGATCCATCTACTACCATCACAAGTAATCTAAGATCTCTTCACAGGAGCATACATCCATATGGATTCACACTGACGGGTGCCCACATCTTCTACCAGTCACATCATCCGGAAAGAGTTTTTATTGTCAGACTATACCCCTCCGTCATTTATTTATCCCCTGATCACATTTTATCGGCCATACTGAATGACAGAAACCTGTATTATCGCCCGGGGAGGGGAACTCTTTCTCCTCGCTGTTCCACTATTTTTTCACCTTGATAGCCTTGAGTTGCAGGTGTTTGTTTGGGACAACTAGCAGTGAATAAGGCTCCACACGCATTCGTTTTATGCTCGCTCACAAACCCCCGCCAAGGATCGAATGTGTCTCTTAGGACCTGTGAATGCCTGAGCCGATTTCCTCAATTTACGAGTCTGCCTGACAAAAATTCCCTGTTTATGCTTCTCCTAAGTACACCACCCGATTTAATAAAGCGTCTCAGCTCATGCCGCTACGGTGATGCTGATAATGCTGGGAAGAAATGACTAGGCCGAGACAAGTGATCGCATCTTCTCTCGCATTGATCCAGTTCCAAGCTGGGGGTAGCTCAATTTTATCGACCTAACAAAATAATCCTATCGCCCCCTTCCCTCAGGAGTGTAAGGTATACAGACGATACAGACACTTCATGACCAGGCAATGATAGTCTCGACCAACCACACCCCTTCAGACCAGGATAATATCATGCTATTATTGTGATATATCAGACTGGTCCAGAGAAGGAGGTGGGTATCTGTGCCCAAAATTTGCGACTGTCTCGATAAGTGATAAACTGCTTGTTATGGACACCCATACAAGTCAAGCTGGGGACTCTTGCACGATGTTCTAGTTGATCGGCCTGGTCCAACTAATTCAATACATAGGCCTACAGCTTAATCTAATATATAGCCCAATCTAGTGGCTTTTTCGTGGTGATGGCGAAGAGGGTCCTTTACAGTTGGCTGCCCAGGGGTCAAGTTATTTGATTACCTAAAAGTAATCATGATCACTTAAGTACACGTGTGTTTCTGTCCAAGAACAATTGATTACATTTGGATTACATTACATTTGAAATACGATCCAGATACAGGCTCTGGATCACGATCACATGGATTGGTGGAAAAGCACCATCTTGATCTACCTTTATCAAATCTATGACGTCTTGAGTGATCATCTGCAGTGAAGCTTTAATGAATGAATGAATGCAATATTACTATTATAGGTTTTGGGGGCTTGGCAAAGGGCACGAGGCGCCCTGTTGAAATGGAACAACCCTGCTCAAAAGAGCTATAATGGGTGGACATCAGCAATAAAATCCAAATATATATTCTCACTAATTCATAGAAAATGAGCGTCTGTAAACTATCAAACTTATTTTTTATCCGCCACTGAATTGGTTATCAAGACTAGTTGTAACACGTTAATATTATTGTTAATATGGCCATACATTATATTTTCTGATCACATATATGCTTTAGAAAGCTTCATTATATTTTTCAAGTGATAGATAGTATAGCTTCAAAGGTAGAACAAAAGAGCAGAAGCTGTGAGCAGTTGCTGCCTTTTGGCTTTGTACATCATTCTATTATTAAATATTGTATGTTTAGTACATTTACATTTGTTTGATATCAGTATATACGTATTCAGGCCCCTGAGACAAATGAGCTTCAGCTCATTGGGTTCAAAAGAAATAGGTTATTATTATTATGATAGTCATAATACTAATGATACTTAAAACTTGTTTTATCAGGTGTCATTATCATTGATTATCATGGAATTCTCATACTCAACAGAAGAGGAAAAACACCTCCTAAATTCGATGGCATATTTTCTTATTTGTCTTTCGGTGGCTACTGTTTTACTGTTACAATTTATATTTGCACCTTATGGACGCTATACAAGCGCACAATGGGGACCTTCAACAGATGCAAGAGTGGCTTGGTTTTTTCAAGAAATACCTGCCTTAGCAATTCCACTGGTGTGCTTGGTTTTCTTCAACTGTCCACAGATGCATAACACTGTCAATCAGATACTGATTGCTCTTTACATGATTCATTATACACACAGGTGATAATTTTTTTGTATAAACTCCTAAGCATTTATTTGAAGGTATACGATTTAGCAACGTATTTTGTGAATTTTATATGACAGTTCATTATATTTTATCTCATGCTTATACAGAGCCCTCATATATCCTTTTCTTCTTCGGGGTGGTAAGCCTTATCCAGTGCTAGTCACTTTGGTTGGGATGTCCTTCTGCTTCTTCAACGGTTATCTACAGGGACGGAGTCTCACAACATATATAGAGTACCAACCACATTGGAAAACGAATCCCTGTTTTATATTGGGTAAGCTCATTACGTTCTATGATTCTGCTGAAATTATGTGTTTTACGAGCAATGTAAGCGTTAATATGAAGTCGTTCATGTGATAGGAAAAAAAAAAACTCGCTATTGATAACCTTATAACTGAAATATGTCCAGTCTGTAGTATTTTTTAAGGCTTAGTTTGGTTCTAACATATTGGATTGTGATAAAACAGAACATGTATCAGAACATGATTGCGACATTGCTGAATCGTGTACGATATGGAATTGATATTACATGTACTGACTGTAATTATTTGGTAAATCTAATGATACACACACTTAGATTTAAACTAAAATATAAATTGCAGGTGTTGTTTTATTTTTTTGTGGAATGGGAATTAATTTACAATCTGACCATATACTACGCAATTTGAGAAAAAAAGGAGATGTAGGATATAAAATACCCAGAGGTGAGTAGATTAAAAGTGATGTATACAGTAAAATTAGTATAAATCTAGATAAACCAGCCGCGTTTTTGACTTAGAGCTACTTAGGCCTTTTAAAAAAAGTTGGTATACAGGTACTTTAGAAGACATACCTCAGAATACATTATTATATATATTTTAAAGGAACTCCTTGGGATGAGAATTGTCAATTTTGAAAATTTACTTTATATGAAGCTATATAACCTACTGATCCTGAATAAAGCACAAAAACATTTAAAAATGTTTTAAGGCACCGAGAACCACTAAACTAAATTTCCAAGAGGTATATTATCATGTAAACAATACTGCCCCAGATACCCATTATCTCAGACGGCATGATCAAAACTACCTCCTGGTTGCAGCAATGACTGCCGCCCTTAATTGGTCCGGGAACGCGATTATCGGAGGAGAGGGGGTCTTCTCAACGCTGGGCCGACGGCATCAGCTTGTGGCCTAATCCTGTGCTAGCATTCAACAATCTTTCATGTCAATATACTGTATATTTGGGTTATTCCTGGATTCTTATAAATGTTGATAAAAAATATTTGAAAATATCTGAAAAAAATAAATCATGATCTGTGGGATACATTAATTCATTACATGATTAAAAACAAAAATTGATGTCATCACAAGGAGCCACTTTAAATATTTCAAGTTTTATCCCTAATATACAAAGTGAAGGCGTGTTCGCTCTCTGTGCACTTCAGTCTGCGACCGTGATAATGTATGGAGCTGTAGTCTAGTGTGACTATAACAGTAAAAAATATTTAAATTATATTCTAACTGTTTCATCTCGTAGCAGGGCTCGTAGTGGCTGTTTCAGAACTTAGAAAAATCTGCTGGGCGTTTTGTCCTCCGTCATTTTTATCGTGTATTCAGTTGATTAAACATGTTAAATGGGGTTTTGGGCACCATCCGACTTTTTTCGTGTTTTAGGGATATCTTTTGATAGGATAATTTGTTAACGGGGACAGGGTTTCCTCTCTAGATCCGCCACAGAGTTCAAAGGATGTAAAGGGTTAAGCATTGTATGGTATGATAAAAATAATTTACATTAACATTATTCTATTGTATCAATCTGTTCGTCCTGCATATATGGCTTTTGCAAAAGAGAAAGATTAATATTGAAACACACAATAGCCTAATATTATGTTTTAAATAAGAAACATAATTAGGTCATGATTTGTGTGTTTAAGCCAGGTTTTTCGGGGTCAATGATTGAAACATGTTTACTCAGAATTCTTGGGTATATCAGATTCATCTTTGTTAAATTATTCCAAATCTGTGTACCAAAATAAATATTCATGACAAACGTGGAATCGTTTCAATGACAACGAAATGATCTATATATTTATTATGGAATGAATGTGATGATAAAAAACAATGATTATAGGAAATAAGAAGCCGATGCATTGTTAACTAGTAACTAATTGGGAACCATGCATGTGTCGTACCGTTGTAAAGTTTTACGATGTATTAATGTATTATATCATTATAAATGTTTGTTAAATGTGTTCCTTGCATTGGATTAATTCTTTATGCACAAACTATCGTTTCTTAAACAATATTATTTCTAGTCTACGTTATGCCTTAATAAAATGATGTAGACAGTTGACAATATTTGTGTATATCATATTAATGAGTTGACATTACCAGTAGCGTCATATACACACGGTTAAAATCAAATATGTATTTTTTTGGAATATTATTTGATTTAGAGGAACACCCTGAGATGACAATTATCAATTTTGGCATTTTTGAAAAAATAATTTATATGAAGCTATATAGCCTACTGATCTTAAATAAAATACTAAAATATATAAAAAAACAATGTTAAAACACTGAAAAATACGAAACTAGATCTATTTCCAAGACGTATATTGTCATGTAAGCAAGCTTGTTAACATCACACAACACATTATAGTATAAATATTGCCCATCTCAGACGACATAATCAAAGTAACCTTACATCAATAGCTGCCGCCCTTAATTGGTCTGGGAACGCGTTGATCGGGGGGGGGGGGGGTACCCCACAGCACCGATTGCCTGCTCAACGCTGGGCCGACGGCATCAAAATGTGGCCCAATGCTGTAGGGACATTCAAACGTCCTTTAGCAGGTGTACAATTTGTTTGGGTTTTCCGCGGATTCATAAAATTGTTGATAAAAAAATATTTTTAAAAATTTAAAAATTCTGAAAAAAATAAAACCATGATCTTCTTCATCATTACAAAATTAAAAACAAACATTAAAGTCATCCGACGGTACCGCTTTAACTTATGAAGAGAAATATCATTGTAAAAAGTAGATTTTTTCGCACATGGGGTAGATGGCTATCAGACTATTTGCCCTCCTTTACGCCCCGCTTTAAATATATTTGTATCCAAAACCTGGATTGTCTTGAAAAATGCATTACTTTCAGAAGTCAGTAATTTTATCTTTAGAAGTCTCTTTAATTGACCTAAATTACTCCACATAATTTTGGGACAAAAAGTCAGGAATTTTTATTTTAGAATTTTCCACAAACCAGTACAGGTCTTCATCTTTTTTGTCACTTACTTTCAAAATCGAAAAACAGTTGTGATTCACCACCCTATTTGTCTCAGTTTGGTAGCGCCGATTGTGATTTAAGTTTCCATGACCAACGTTGTCTACAACAGGCACAGCGAGCCGTAAATGCATGAAGATGTCAGTTCAACAAGAGGGAGTTCCCAATAGGTGAATGGAGACCAATTTGTAGTTTACTTTTGCCAGTGTTCAGGCTAAGTGTACAATAACAATAAAGACATGACGCCGCATATCTCACATGTAAGCACAAAATCCTGATTTACATTACCCATAAATCGTGATGTTCATGGGTCTCATAATTGAAAATGTCATAGACAAATTATACATAGTTTAACAGCAATCTTTGTTGTTTATTTTGAATTTTGTAAAAGTCGAGAGTATGTGGTCCTTACGTCACTCGACCAAACCTTTTCTGACTTGTTAAATCTCCTTCTACCAATTTATTGCGATATTGTCAATGATACTTCAAATGACCTATATACAGCTTGCTCAGCTTTTCATGGGTCATGCTACTATTATCTCAGTTTTTCTAAACACAAAAGCAGCAGAATCTGACAGTCGCACATACACATGATAAATAAGAATGATGAGAAGCGAAATATTAACAACCAAACACATATTTCTAATTGTTTGTGAATTTCAAATGAATTAATTTTTAAGCTATATAACTAAGTACAAAATGCTAAGATTTGAAGTTTATTTTTGTGACTCTTCTAAGGCAAGTTATGGAGTTTAACTGCAATCCATATCGAAATTTATAGAAGAAAACATTTTCACTTTATTTGTGATCACAAAGAATCAGTGATAGTAATCAAAACCTGATTGATAATAGGATCACATGGGATATAAATTTATTCTGATGTATAATCAAACGTAAACAGAACATACATCACATTGACATTATTGTGTACATTTCAGAGTGTGATTTTTTCAAATATGAGTGACAGGTGATTCCATCAGGCTTTTAGTAGCGCAATCTGCTATAAACATATAATTTATGTCAGAGTAATGTGCTGTTCTGGATGTTTTTTCAATATTTTGTTGATGATATCATTACATCACTTTTTTTTTATAAATGTATAGTAATGTGAATTTTATTTTACAGGAGGCATGTTTGAATATGTTTCTGGAGCTAATTTCTTTGGAGAAACGCTAGAATGGTCCGGTTTTGCATTGGCGTCTTGTTCCGTTCAAACACTGGCCTTTGCATTTTTTACAATTTCCAACATTGGAATGAGGGCGTATCACCATCATAAGTAAGCAGAATTTATTACTATTTCCTTCCCTATCGTTCATTTGTCCTATAAAAGTGTGTAATACTTACCATTTAATATCTTCTTGCAGGTGGTATGTTGAGAAATTCGAGGATTATCCAAGAAACCGAAAAGCCTATATTCCATATGTGTTTTAGTTTAGCCCTGGTAATTGGTGCCAGTGGTTCTACTATATTGTTTATATAGAGTGATTTTTATGTGTGAATACCCATGATACCGATAAAAATGAATGTATTTTTTTTAATGTAATTTAAGCACTCTGTGTCGATCACGGCAAATATCTCCGTCAGCATGGGGATTAGGTAGACAGAAATTCCGTCTCTAGCGTAAATTTAGAGTGAAAAGCCATGAGAGGACTGTTGCACAGGTTAGGGGATTAGGAGGTCACCGTCAGCCATGTAGTCAATGGTAACCAAGGCTACTGACCAGTTGTGGTTATGACAAAGTATGATATAGTAGCCGTCAACATCGAGAGGGATATATTATAGCTGTGGTCAGCCGATGCTGGTAATTATATCCGAGATCTATGACATATCTCCCATATTTATGACATCTCTCTCTGATATTTATTCCACGTAATCAGTGTAATCAGAATGCTTAATACAATGTATGCTTTTCTGGTGTAATGTATTGAGTTTTGACAATCATAACATTGAACAAAATCGAGTCCTACTTTATTTGTCAATGAGATATACTGAATGATAAATTAATAAAATGAATGATATACTGTTACATTGTTATATAATTTGTGTATGTTCAGATGCAATCGGGTTATGTTTTCAACAGTTTTAACATACTCTAAAATCATGAATTAATTTTCTTTCTTTTTTTGAGCTAATATCCATAGTTTTCAAAGTAATTTATATTATGACGATATTGAAAGTTTGGTAATTTTTCTTAGAAAGTTTGACACCTACAATGTATTTAAATGTGATATTTAATAAGTGTATAAATCAGAAATGCTTAATACAATGTATGAATTTCTGGTGTAATGCAGTGAGTTTTGACAATCATAATAACAATGAGCAAAATCGAGTCTTACTTTATTTGTCATTCTGCTTACGAAGTTTATGAGCTTTTCATACGTAAAATAGTGTATGTTTATTTATGTATATTTAAAATTGTTATTATTGAGCATAACTATAAGCGTTTATGTTTCCTTTTAGAAAGTTACACACATTGTTACTCAAACATACGTTATTGTAATATATCTATGTTAAAACGGAAGTAACGACTATCGGGGAGGGGGGACTTCAACGAAGTGAGCTAATTATTATCTTCTTATGAACGGCAAATTGCTTTAGTAAGTGCTGTGTTTTGGTAGGTATTTTCCGGCGCTGGTAAAAGAAGGGTCTGTTCTTTGACCTGCGGTGTTATTGTTTGGAAATACTCTATGCTGGAATTAGTCAACAAGATATGGGTGGGTGAATATACAATTTAAGGGGTCTTTCACTCTTTATTTTTGAAGAAAAAAAGTGGCTTTAAGTTATATATACTAGCGTCAGATATTGAGTGTAGGGTCTATGTAATACACATTTAAAATATCAGAGCTTAATCGCAAACAGATTTTGAAAAAAATATGTGGTTTTGTGAAGGACCGTAAAAATAAAATGTCAACTCAGCAACGGAAAATATATATACATTTGATCATTTTCAAATCTCAAAGATCAAAAATTGCTTTGTATTATAGTTTAATGATATGTTAGTATTTATAGCATTTTTGTAATGTGTGGGGAGCCGGAATAAAAAACAACAACGACAAAGCTTTACACCTTTATGTTCACGCACATCCGTGGCGGAATCGTGGTGAATCTGTAGAAAATAAATGGATACAATGAGTTAACTGCATACTAGATAATAATGAATCAAATAAACTTGGTTTTGAATAGATTACATCTAATAATATAATAATATGGAAAACAACCTTAGCACTCCTGACTTAGCAGGCGTAAATTAATACTCACAGAATAGTGCGGTGTAAACAGGTAAACGGTGACCCACACATTAGTCGACATGAAAGTGACAGTTGACAAATGACCCTGAAACGTATTTATATTGAAATTAGGCAAACCCTGACAGGTCCAGTGACCATTACAAATTCAACGCTCATTAACAAATAAAAACTGATATTTACATATAAGCGACATCAAAACGATTATTGATAATTAATAAATATAATTTAATAGAAATTGGACCTCAAAAATATCATTAAATTATAAAACCGGGCATAATAACCTCACCAATGTTAACATAAATTAGACATAAAAATGGCAGCTTAAACACACAACAGATCACCCAAAACCAAGGATGGACAGAAACAACCAGGATATTTATAATTTCAGGATAAACAAAAAAAAGTAGGAAAGAAAAGATAGCTACTGTCGCCGAAACACAATCAAGGCGACAACAATTTTTTAAAATCAAAATTGTTAAGACAGAACATATATGTTATTGTGAAATGATGTAGGCCTAGTTGCTGAGTTGACAAGACAGGATAATTGGATGTAAACGTCATGTTTTAAGCGCATCGCGGCATCCACAAGATCTCTCAACACTTGAGAGCCCCATTTTCTGAAAAACATCGTGTTGGCTTTAGTTTATCATTATAAAGACATAAAGGAAATGGAAACATAATATGCCTACTGCTGAACATTGACTTGGAATGCCATCGTACAATACATGTATGCCAATATAATGAGGGCAATTTTGATTCAGAAATTGAACTAAGTGTTATTTGTAGATATTTGGTAAATGGTATAATCGTAACGACGTAATAGTAGGCCTAGGCATGTCCCCATTTAGCCTGCATATATTATAAATAGGCCTACACCTAATTGAGACTTGTAATAATACAAGTAAGAAATTATTTTGATATTGGGAATTCTAAATAATGATATAGGGCCTAGCCTACTTTCCGCCAATGGCCACACCAAAAAATACCGTGCAAGCACTCAAATACCCCTCGGCTCATGCAGTGACTCTATATATGTCAGGTTTCAAGGCAATAAATTGAAAATAAGAACGATTTATTAAAATTGATAAAACCGAAATAGCTGCCGCAGCTTTTTTCTTTTTAGTCTCACATGAAAACAGACAATACTAATAGATTGGCAGACCCCGAAAACCTACATATATACCAGGTTTCGAGAGAATTTTTTTTTTTTTTAATTAGTCGCCAGGTGGCGGCCATTTTGATTATCGGTGGAAAGCTGAAATTCTAATCAAGTCCTCTCCATACTCATGGGTGACTTCACATAAAAAATTGGAGAGATCCAATAATTATTTTTCAAGTTATCGCGTTAACAAGGAATTATTAAATTTAAAACTCAAGATGGCCGCCATAGCCTCGTTTTCAGTCGCACACTAAAACGGACAATGCCAGCAGACCCGCAGACCCCGAAAACCTATATATACCAGGTTTCGAAGGAAATCTGAAAAAAAAGTAAAAAAAAAATTTAGCGGCCATTTTAATTTTCGATTGAAAGCTGCAAATCGAATCAGGTCATCTCCATAGTCAAGGGTAACATCACATAAAAAATTGGAGATATCCGATAATTATTTTTCAAGTTATCGCGTTAACAAGGAATTTTGTAATTAAAAAATAAAGATGGCCACCATAGCGAAAACGAATAATGCCAACAGACTCGCCGACCCTGAAAACCTATATATACTAGGTTTCAAGGGAATTATGAAAAAAAAATTGTCGCCAGGTGGCGGCCATTTTGATTATCGGTGGAAAGCTGAAAATCTAATGAGGTGATCTCCATACTCATGGGTAACTTCACGTAAAAAAATTGAGAGATCCAAAAATTATTTTTCAAGTTATCGCGTGACCTTGACCTTGGGTGAAAAAAGTGCAGGGAGGGGTTGAATGTTTGTATGAATTATGAATTGAATCTGTTGGACCATGCTGGTGTAGTAGCCAAAATAGTGTGTGCGGCGGCGGCGAAGACGGCGGCGCACGAAGGGGACGACAATACCCCTTGGGGCCCAACGGACCGAGGGGTAAAAATGGGCCTGGTTTATTGGCTTCTATTATAAGTAGGCCTACCGGGGTATCAAGATAGTGTGGTTTTAAAACTGGTTGTAACAGGTAATTGTCGGGATCTCTTTCCCAATTAAGGTAATACTTTATGCGATAGCGGATTCTTTATGTCATAAGTCATTACTGTATTCAAATTGTTGTGTAGCTCTATAACGTCGGACTATATCAATATAATCGCTATCACCACTTTGCAGTGTTATTTTTCTCGGTACACTGTTTTTCGGGGGACTCTATTATCGCCTAAGACTGCATGTTGCAGTTTATTCGCCATAAATTGGTATAGCTAGCCCGATAAGCAGGCTGTCCGGGCCTTCCGACTTTGTCGGTCGCTCTAATCTGGGGGCCCTGGGACATTGTTAAAGAATGATTCAACTGCAAAACGCGCATGCCTGGGACGGTCAAGTGTAGGCCAACAGTACCCTATCGAGTACCTGGTACATTGTTAAAGAATGATTCAACTGCAAAACGCGCATGCCTGGGACGGTCAAGTGTAGGCCAACAGTAGCCTATTGAGTACAGATTGACGGAATTAATATAGCCACTGAACTGATGACAAGATACTACTTAAACTGGACATTGATCAAATTCTGTTTTAATGCTAGGCCATTGTCTGCGCCGCTGGCCCAACATTAACCCAACATTGAATAAAAGTAGGCCTACAATGTTTGAGAGAAAGTCCTCCTGCCCAGCAAACACAAGACCTTTGTATAACATTTATACAACGTCGGCCCAACGTCTTCGACGTTGGTCAAACATTGCATAAAGTCATACAAATGTTTTGTGTTTACTGGGCATGTCAATACAAGCTTGGGTCAAGCAGTTTAAACATCCCCGCAGTAATACAGTCAGTTTGTTTGCATGCCAGTGTCCAAGTAGGGGTAAGGGCCAAGAGCTTTGAATTATAAACTCATAGATGTTACTCAAGTATATATGAGCTTGCTGTGATTTGAGAACTTGCTCCTAATGAGGCTTTGCGTATGAAGCACATATTTAGTATTATTATGGAATAGGGACTTGGCCTACCCACGGGCACTATTGCCTTCTGGGGGACCCTTGTCCCGCGAATTTTGACAGTTGACCACACCTTTAAAGCTGCCTTGGGAGGAGAGAGTTTCCATTGTACCCATCCGTCATTCAGTTATTACATTTTAGCTTTTATACTGAATGACGGAAACCTTTATTATCGCCCAGGGGGTACAAAAGAAACTCTTTGCATGCTTAGTTAGAAGGATGTCACCCTCCGCTACGTTCCGGGTTAGAACGCAGCATGTATCTCAATCTGAAATTTAAGATACTCACATCGTCACAAATGGTTAAAATGGCCAAAATATTTTTCACGAGGTGTTTTAAAAATCCTCTCGTACGATAAATAACTGAGTGAATGTTTCAAACTAAGCTGAGTGGTTTCATAAAAGGTCAGTAAGCTAGGTGAAGTCAGTTAAAATGTATTTCGAGGGTGGTAATAGGGGTTAAATCGATCGTGTGTCCCATATGACTCTCGGTCTTACGGTTCAGATAGGTATTGCTTGCAAACCCGTAACATGTAGAGGGTGAGACTGTGCTAACTATACATGCTGTGCCCCCTTCTGATAATTTTGTTTACACAGGTGTCATTATTTTTATTTTTTGTAAAAAAATGAAAATAGACTATGTCCACTGCCCGGGGTGCACCGAAGGTAAAAATGGAAATATCTTGGCTATAAGGATGAAAATCCATCAACATTTGTCTTCTTCCATGACCCCAGGCTCATAAAAAGGGGCCGGAAGATTGTCATGTGCAGATTGTCATGTGCATACTGTGGTATATTTGCTACTGTTACTGTATTGCGGAGCCCTCATTGGGCGCCCTGATTATTGTACCTAAACCTAAAACTCCAGAATGTTCAATCTCAATAGCTTTATTCAGCTGCTTCAAAAAGTTCAAGTGTCTGGGGGATGTTTTGGATTCTGTATCCTTTCCCCAATTTCCAACAGTGTTCATTTCACCATCCAGTTCAGACTATATGTGCACAAACATGGACTGTAACCTTACCCATGCATTCATTCAACCTGCCTGACTCAACACCCATTTCGTGCTGCTTCTCCTTCATGTCGTCCTTACTACTTTTAGCTTAGTGTACTGACCAGAGTCAATCGTCTTTGGTCTCTATGGACAGTGTACGTAGTATAGTGATGCAGCAGAAGTGACTACCGGTAGGTCTACCTTAAACGCACTAAAGCCTATGGTCTCATTGTGGGCTCGCCCCGAATATTGCCAATTTAGGTGATTTTTAATAGTATGCCCATATTTGGCGAAAAACAGGATAAGAATATTATTTATTTATTGTGTAAACCATTCTGCTTTATTACATTGCTGTTTTTCGTGGTGCCCATACTGCACACTATATATGCATAACAAATTACCAAATATATAAACAAATCGGACAGGCTTGGTGCAGAATAGCCGTAGACCAGGCGACTCTTCTGCTTTGTGTGACAGAGTATAACTTCAAGTGGAAGGCTAGTCTGGATGAAGGTGTGCGCTTGCAATTTTAGCTAAAGCTAGTTTTTATGCCCAAAGAGCTGGCTGTAAATAGTTTGTTTTAATTAATCTGTTAATCCTTGGGTGTGAGTAGGTGCATATATATCTAGACGTTTGGTTGGCAAAGCTAAGTACTAACAAAAATAAACTAAGGAAAAGGAGTAGCTTACAAGCAGGGTGCATGGTAAAAATGTTAAAACGATTTTAGTTAAAAGGATTGTGGGTGGAAACTGCAGATATGACTACAATGTTTTTATCGTATTACAATGTCACTTAAAGGGACTGGCCCAGGCTAAAATCTTCAAAAATCGGTGATTTTATTTCGGGTTCTTAATATGACCATATGATGTAAACATGTACATAGACTAGAACTGCAAATTTTTATAATTTTTGTGCTGCGCACTTACCAGTTAGACTAGATATAGAGACGAAATTCCCGCATTTCTTATTTTTGACATGGTTGTCAATAATTACAAATCAGGAATTTCGTCTCTATATCTAGCCTAACTGGTGAATGCGCAGCACAAAAATTATAAAAATTTGCAGTTCTAGTCTATGTACATGCTTACATCATTTGGTCATATTAAGAAGCCGAAATAAAATCACAGATTTTTTGATGATTTTAGCCTGGGCCAGTCCCTTTAAAAGAACATTTGTGCCGAAAAGTGACGTAAAGCAATGATTTACTACTACTACAAAATTTAAAATATATTATGTAATTTGAATTTACTATTCAAAATATCTTCTCTATATGGTATTGTCTATAAAATCCAGTCATTGAAGGCCAAAATCATACAAATTTCAACAGAATTACTTCAAAAGGTTTTTTTAGCGTTTTTAGATTCGTTACTTTACCAACAATTTCGCTGGGGAAAGGACCAAAAAAGCTATTATACAAAATGTCCACCATAACCGAATGTGAAATCTTATAATCAGTACATACTGTCTTTCCAGCATGCCATAATGTTTTGTATAAAAGGACACAATTGGATATAATGTTTTGTATAAAAGGACACAATTGGATATACACAAAATTAATTTATCAATGCATTTAATATCATGTGAAAATTCAAAATGACCACTAATGTGCAAATTCGTGTCTTTTTGTGTTGTCCACACTAACGTACAATTCAATTGTGAGCAATTGTATCTCTTATTAAGTCTCCACCAACTATATGGAGGAGACGTATTGTCTTAGTGATGTTTATTGTTATTGCCTCCTCAGGAATGTTTTGTTTTTGTATGTGTTGTTGGTCTGTGTCTCCGTCCCTAGGATTTAACAGAGGTGTGTCTCGGACCAAGGACCAATCAGTTAAACTTTGTGAACACTCAGAATCCTGATTAACAATCATTGATTTTGGCGGAGGTTTGCAGTCTCTGACTCACTGTCTAGTTATTATTAGTATTTACAGTTCGACTACGTGAATGCTCTACACAGTCGCCAATATTCATTCAATCTTCATGATTTTTAGCTCATCCGGCCTTTAGGTATAAGATGAGCTTGTGCCATCGTGTTGCGTCTGTCCACAAATCACAAGAAATGCTTCTTCTTCCACAATTCTTATCCGATTTCAATTATGTTTGGTTTGTTTGTGCATTAAACATGTTAAACTTCCTCACGGATTTCAGAAATTGTAATTATTAATTAACTTATGAACTAATTAGGAACCAATTAGGTCACTCTATCCAAAATTCACAAGAAATGCTTCTCCTCCCTCAATTCTTATTCGATTTCAATTCTGTTTTGTTTGTTTGAAAGAGCTTGGGCCTGTGCATTAAACTTCCTCACGGATTTGAGAAATTGTATTTATTAATTAACTTATGACCTAACTATGACCGAATTAGGGCAATTAAAAAAGCTCGGGCCTGTGCAATAAAATTTCCTCACGGATTTCAGAAATTTTAATTAAAAATTAACTTATGACATGATTCGCACCTAATTAAGGCACTCTGCTCAGTGACTTCACCATTCACAAAAAATGCTTCTCCTCCCTCAATTTTCGTCCGATTTCAATTGTGTTTGGTGTGTTTGAAAGAGCTTGTGCCTGTGCATTAAACTTCCTCACAGATTTAAGAAATTTTAATTATTATTTAACTTATGACCTAATTAAGACCTAATCATGGTACTCTGTCCACAATTCACAATAAATGCTTCTCCTCCCTCAATTCTTTCCCGATTTCAATTTTGTTTAGTTTATTTTAAAGAGCTCGTGTATGTGCATAGAACTGCCTCACGGATTTCAGCAATTTTCATTCTTAATCAACTTGCCTTAATTAAGGATGAACTTCTGTGTCATTGACACTCTGGTTTCTAACCACTCTCCGAATAATTACTCTCGTTGAGTTCGAAAATCGGCTTATTGTCATATCCATTGAGTTTCTGATTGTTTCTGTTATTTTAAGAGCAGTTTCATTTTATTTTGATTTCAAAAGACGATAGTTCCATGTAAAACTATGAAACCCTGCATTAAACCATTATGCACAGCAGAAGTAAGGAGTCGACACCAAGAGTTCCATAAAGTACCGAAGACTTCAAATCATTACTGTGCCTATATAATGTTAGAAAATATGACATTTTGTGGAGTGCTTTGATATATATATGGTTTTCAATTTGTCAGAACCCGGAGACGTGATTTATGTAGACATAATTTGGACTGTAACTGTGACAAATAAAATCATAATTTTAGAGCATCATCAATATCAATGGTGAACTCAGACACTTTTGACCGCAATATTAGAACATCAGGTACATTTTCAATAACAGTATTATTATTATTATCATCAATCAATCAATCAATCAATATAACTTCTATAGCGCCTATATCCTCAGCGGACCGAGCTCAGAGGCGCACAAATCCTTAGCGTGATCATGTGTCATAATCAAGGCCAAAGCAGGTTGGTCAACAGGGAGCCGGGCTGCTGAGGGACTAGGGTGGAAAAGCCAGGTCAAATAGGTGGGATTTAAGTAATTTCCGGAATGTTATGATTGTTTTGGCATTACGTATTGGCACAGGCAGGGCGTTCCATAAGGCTGGACCAGATATAGAGAAAGCTCTTGACCCATTCTTAGTCTTTATACGAGGAACAACAAATCTATTCGAATTAGTGGAGCATAAATATTTTGAGCATTTCGGCCGAACAAGTAAATCAGCCAGATATGCAGGTTGGTTTTCTTGTAGGGTTCGGAAAGTTATTGCTCATATCTTAAAATGAATGCGAAACTTGACAGGAAGCCAATGTAATCGTTTTAGAATTGGAACGGGACGACTAAATCGTGCGGCCTTGGTTACTACTCTTGCAAGGCAGTTTTGAACGCGTTGTAATCTAGCGATATCCTTTTCTGGCATATTGTGAAAAAGTGAGTTACAATAATCTAACTTACTACTGACGAGTGCCACTGCAATTTGCTTGGCAAGATCTAAGGACAGACTTTTTCGAATTCGACGCAGGTCACGGATATGATAGAAGCATGCCCTACATGTTTGGGATATGTGTTTTCGGAAATTCAGGCTACTGTCGAATAGTACACCAAGATTTTTAGCTGATATAGATGGATTTGTGTCTTGACCTAGAAGTAAGCATGGGAAATTATTCAAGAATTTTTCTCGCTGAAGTTTGGTCCCAATAAGAAGAAATTCTGTCTTGCTAGGATTAAGCTTCAGCTTAGATCCTGTCATCCAGGCCGACACACCCATTAAACAATGTTGCAACTTCTCAAGAGATTCCTTCGCGTTTGAAACTGATAGAGACATGTAAATTTGAGTATCATCGGCATAAAGGTGGTGGTTTATGTCAAAACTAGAGATAATAGCGCTGAGTGGTGTAGTGTATAAAGTAAAAAAGCACTGGACCTAGCACAGAGCCCTGTGGAACTCCATAGGAGAGTGTGACTTTATCTGAAAAAGTGTCTTAAATTTTTACGGACTGGTGCCTATTTTGCAAATAAGAAAACCAAATTTGAGCCTGGCCAGATATTCCATACCAATCAGAAAGTCTATCTGTTAATGTGGCATGGTCAATGGTGTCGAAAGCGGCCGACAAGTCAAGCAAGGTTAGAGCCGTAACTTCATCCTTGTCCATACTAATGATGATATCGTTATGTACTCTCAGTAGAGCCAATTCTGTAGAATGATGTTTCCTGTAGGCCGATTGTAATGGATTAGATAGATGGTTATTTTTTATATGAGCTTGCAGCACGGCCGACAAGTCAAGCAAGGTTAGAGCCGTAACTTCATCCTTGTCCATACTAATGATGATATCGTTATGTACTCTCAGTAGAGCCAATTCTGTAGAATGATGTTTCCTGTAGGCCGATTGTAATGGATTAGATAGATGGTTATTTTTTATATGAGCTTGCAGCTTATTTGCTACTATCTTTTCTAAGATTTTGGAAATAAAACTTAAGTTGGATACAGGCCTGTAATTTTTCAGCTCGTTTTTAGGAAGAGATGTTTTTTTCAGTAGTGGTCTTACATGAGCTTCTTTGAAATGTTGAGGAAATGTACTAGTTTCCATTGAAATGTTAATTATATCAGTGATGGGAGTTATTAATATGTCAAGACAATTTTTCAACACGCTTGTAGGGATGGGATCCAGATCACATGATTTTGACGATGAACTCAAAATAAGCTTTTTAATTTCACATTCTGACGCACATCTAATTTCTGGTTTTCGCACTTGTGGAATATTCTGTACTTTATCTGGAAATTTGGAACGGATAGTTTCAATTTTATCCACAAAATACCTGGAGAAATGATCACAAAGTGATTTTACTGATGTGATGTCTGGCAGAGCAGGAGGTGGAATTCCAGGCAAAATGTTATTTATTGAATTCCAAAGGCGACGGGGATTGCCCGAATTTTCTGAAATAACATCAGCTAGATATTTCGATTTAACTTTTGTCATCATTTTATTACACAGGTGGCATTGATGTTTGTAACGAGAACGATCTAGATGTGTGCGAGATCTGCGCCATGTTCGTTCGAAATTGTGGCGAAGGGTTTTAGCCTTCATTATTTCCGGAGTCATCCATGGAGTTGGTGGTTTTCTGGGCAGAGTCTTTGTACTTACAGGAGCGTGTTTGTCTAAAATAAAGCTAAGAACAGAATCATACTGTTGACAAAGTGCCGAGAGATCTTTCTCAGGTTTCTTTATTAGATCCAAAATGAGAATATCTGAATGAAACGATTCATAATCAATTTTGTTTATTTTTCGAAACGATATTTTTTCTTTGTTCCATTTCGTCTTACAACAGTCAATTTCTGATATGACCGCAAGATGGTCCGAAATACCTGCTGCCAAAAAAACTGATTTGATAGAATTAGAAATGCGTTTGGTGATTAGCAGATCTAGCCAATGACCATGAACATGAGTCGGAAAATTACCATGCTGCTTCAGATCGAAACATGTGAGGATTTCATTGAATTTGTTTGTGTTTCCATTTGAGTTATCTAGATGTAAGTTGAAATCTCCCAATATATACAAATTGTCATGCAGTGAAATTATGTTCTCTAGTAGATCTTGAATTTCATCAAAAAATTTACATGTACCGTTTTGAAGCCTATACAGGCAGACAACGAAACCACTGAACGAATTGTTCCCGATACGTGCAGAGATCGCTCCGAACGTTTTAAATGATGGCAGAGGATGAATGTCAGTTTTTAATTGGTCAGACACTAGTATGCCTACACCTCCTCCTCCTGCCCGCTGATCTGCGCGAAGTTCGTGAAAAAACGAATAGCCAGGAGGTGAGATATCAGCTATCGTTGATTTCGTTTCATCATGTTTTAACCATGTTTCTGTCACTGCCACAATGTCCGGATTTTTAGATGTTACATATTCGGAGAAGGGGGCAGTTTTAGGTTTGATAGATCGGACATTCATTGTTGCGATTTTGATTCTTTCATTTGAGCCGAAGGGACCCGGATTTAAGCTGACATCTCCTGCCAGTAGAAGTAAGATAGCCAATTTAAAAGATGGTCGAGAAGGTGGTAGTGGAAGTATTTCCGATTGAAACATACATTTAAAAGAGGTAATTTTGCTTTGACCAAATTAGAAAACATGATGTTTGTTAATGATGAAGGTTGGTGACAATTTCCGCATTATAGATTATTATTGGAAGGTGATCCACCCTGGACATCACCTATTGGTGATGATGTGCTACACCACGGATGCGAACTATGCAATTATGATACTAGTCCATTAACTAGTTTACTATGGTTTTAGTGCAATCATGTGTTTAGTTACTGGTCAGCAGTTTCGTTATTCACACAACATCCCTCACACTTGCATAATTATGGAGGTGCATCGTAAACCCGCTTTACTGCACTTCGAAGCACTAATTAGGAACATCGACTTACCAGCATCAGCTAGTTTCGTCCTGAATGACAACCACCCGTTTCCATCAAATTCCTATCCCTAATTGAAAAGTCAGGTACCACCTGATGACATGATTGCCTGCTTCCATATATAGAAAGCATGTAGGAATGATCTTTTTTGACGTGCTCAAACAGAGCTGCATGTGTAAGGTTTGTTCTCAAGGGAGCGTGAGCTGTGTGTGAAAAGCTGATGTCTTGCTTCTTTAACAGATGCAACAATACAACTCTTACTATATATATAACATGTATAAGCACACAGAAACATTCTAGCTGCTCCATGTTGACAGACTCTGACTTGAGAGACCTAGGTTTGTCTAGAGTGCAATTAAATTTGGTCATTTAATGTATCTGAAAATTAACATGGCACATGTTCTGTTGGACAGCACAGAGTCATACGCAGTTATCAGGACGAGGACACTACCCATAGCTTCAGACAACATCTGGCTACATCAAGAGAAATGATCCTCTTATTTATTTTTTATTTATTTTACATTTTTGTTAATCTCTCTTTGGAATTGATATACACCCAGCTGGAGCAATTTGGGCAGGGGGGCTGATGCAGTCGTTATAAAGCGGCATTCAGGTTGCAAAGAAACAAATCTTTCTTCACCGCTCACTTGTAAAGATTTCTCATAAGTATTGTGTCGAGCACTGAAGCCTCCATGACTGAGAGTTAGCGTGCTCGGCCTTAGACCGCCAGGGCTCGAATTTCGAATCCTGTGTCTGGAGGGCAGTGTGATCTTATTCATCTCACCATTCGTAGAGGGGGTGATTTGGCATCTAGTACCAGATAGGGCACTAGATGCATGTGTATGCAATCATTAAATGTTGCTACACGAACTGACGTACGATGTGAGTTAAATCAGCCACATCGAGAACATGGACTGAGCATGAGCATACCACGCTCAGCTTGGTAGATTATTTCATGCACACACTATTCATGCAGATCACATCTAATCCAATCTCTCTGACTGTAACTTCATGCTCCCATAACATCAGCAGTGCCAATTACTACATGGACAGCATCCAAGAATGGACTTGCATGATCTATGAGTACTCTCATGAAACTTGCGACGTCAATAACAAAGCGTCGTTATAGAACTTATAAAGATTCTTTGTGATGTACATCTGATAAGTTACAGTGGTTTTGTACACTTTCATATTCCTTGGTGAATGTCACAAAATTAGGTGCAGTTAGCATGTACAATTGCAATAGGATCAGTATCGTCATACAGATCTGATAAGCAACCCCCACCAGTTTGTAACTACCGATTGCTGTGGTCATGAGACAAAATACCAGAATGTACAGAAAACAGCATCACTAAGTCATTTACATGGTTTGGTTACCATCATGAAAAAATGGTGTGGTCAAACGCAAAAAAACAGCGACACAATTCATCCAAGGCATTGAGCTCAAAATCACCATCTCTCAGAGAGTGCACAAACGACAAATGAGAATTTCCAGCTCGCTATATATAAGTGAACAGTACTTACACGAACGTCCCTCTCTCGACTGCTTGTCAAATCATTCTTCAAATGCGTCTGTATTACCCTGTGACTATAGGTATGATCCTTGCTGAAGGAGATAGAGGGCCACCAATGAAACTTGATGATCATACCGAATGCGCTTAATATGGTGGTCATCCAGCGTTGATACAGCTCTGCCAGAGGTGAGCACCCCAGCCTCAGACATCACCCACTCCCCATCCAGCGCCTCAGATAAAATGAGCTTTATCTTCAATATGAAGTCCAATTACGTACTTGACGTCACCAAAAGGATTGAAGGAAATTGCATAGATTTGTCATGAAAAAGAGATAAAATGTCAATTTCTGCTCGAGGTTTGATGGAGCTTTATTCTTTCATCCGAGAATGATAACCTGACCAGGTTGTCATAATGTTGTTATCAATCTCCTCTTTAGTTAGAAGTTCACAAACGTGCTTTATCCAAACTGTTTCTCTTATCTCAGACCAGGGGTCCTATAATGTGAAGGCCTTACCACATTACCATCCCCAATCTTTGGCAAAAACAAATCCATGCGGCTGAGATTAACAGGAGGGGGGTACAATGACGGGGGTCTATCATACGATACACTGAGTCCAATGAGGTGAATGTGCCAATAAGGAATGGTGTTTGAGATGAGCATTATTGTGTAATTCAATACATATGTAGGCCTACAGTGGTTGGGAAGTTACAGACTCTCTACTGTGGCGTATTTGGACAGTAGACTGAGTGGGAGAGCCATATTTATTTGTATTGTATATCATCACCTGACCAATAACACACGCTATTTAAGATATCAGGCCCATAACATTATCAAAGGTATAAAATTAAATAAAAACTACGGATTTATTCAGCTTTTTAAACATCGACCTATGAGAAAAACAGTAATACGCAAATTTTAAACGATTTTGACTTTGGTGTTGTTATTTTACCTTGACATTTCAACTTTTGTTCAAAAATGAAGTCTTAATCGTCATCCTTGACCTCAAATACCCCAGAAAAGAGGTATTACATGTGGTTCTCTGATGACTAGTTAAAAAGTTAGCATGAGTAGTCCATTATAGTGGCGGCCATTTTGAAATTGCCCGATATGGCCGCTAGAGGAAAAAAATCGCTTGTCTGTTGGCAGATACTGAAATATTCAGGATTCTGAAATATACAAATTTATTAAGCTTTTTAAACATCGACCAATTAGAAAAACAGTAATAGGCCAATTATAAACGATTTTGACCTTGATGTTGTTATTTGACCTTCACATTTCAAGTTTTGATGGAAACAGATGTCATAATCGTCATCCCCGACCTCAAATACCCTGGAAAAGAGGTATTACACGTGGTTCTGTGATGATTAGTTAAAAAGTTAGCATGCGTAATGCATTGCAGTGGCGGCCATTTTGAAATTGCCAAATATGGGCGCTAGGGGAAAAAAATCGCTTGTCTGTCGGCAGATTCTGAAATAGCCAGGTCATGTCAGCTTGTGACAAAAATTTCAGACTTTTGCAACGAAGTGAACGATTATTTGATTAAGCCCCCCTACTATAGCACATTCCCGCTTGCTCATTCCGACATTGCTCAGATTGTTAGTTTTTTGTCAGTAAACGCCACTGTCTGCTGTTTGGCGCGTCAAGTATAGCTGCCAGTCAGCTATCTCAGCATCTGATAGTTTTACCCATATCCTTGTCTGTGATTGGTCAATTCCCATTATCTCTGCCTGGTGGCTATTAATTGCAAATTCAAGCAATGACATCAGTGCCTAAGCCTACCCCCTCCTTCGAGCAGGCCTGCACCGATGAATCAGTGTAATCAACTAGTAGATGTGAGTTTAGTGTGCGAGGGACAAACTTTTCGCTTGACATTTCTTTTATCACAAAATACATGTTTGGACACAAAATGTTATTTCTAACATGATTGAAAGTAAAGATATTACAGAAAATAAGATCTACCGTGTGATCTCGGCGGCCATTTTGTAAAATGCTAATTTAGGCACTTTCCCCAAGGACATTTTTGGTTAACTTTTTTGGCCTGTAAAATACAGTATGATTTCAAATTTGCCAGTAGACCTTTTGCAGTTTGTTGAACCTGAGATCTTTAATGATTGGACTAATACGGTGTTGTGCAACCGTACCAGGGGGTAAGGGGGAACGGTTATTATGGCAGGTGTGGTGTGCATGAGTGTCACGCACAAGGCATATTTAATTATAACGGTTTCATGCTAGTGCAACATCAACTAAGTTGGCCCAGCTTTAAACCGACACTGGCCGAATGTTTAAGTGTATTGGTGATCAATATATTTATCATGAAGGTCATGTAGATAGCCAATTTATGAATTTAGTGGCATTGTAAAGTGTGTAAAATTGAACCTGTGTGCAATTGTTTTTTATTAGCAGTGTTTATTACATAACTGGCTTGTTCTGTATGGATTTGAGTTATTTTGTTATGTGTGTGGCATCGTGCTGTAAACTGTTCACATTTTTATTTCTTTTGTGCTATTGCCACAATTGGCACAAATCAACGTAACAAACAATATTCACTCACACTGACTGAACACTAATAAAGTCACAGGTATGACAATTTCAGCCACATGGGATAGTAAGGTTTCATCATTATTATCATGTAAATTTGTATATTGTTCAGTGAGTGATTATTTCTTTACGTTGTTTTCTGCACAATCATGGCAATTTCGCGACAGAAGGAATCTTTTGACAATGCCCTACTCTTATCGAATGACTTCGAGGATTCTTTATAGTGCATAGTACTATTGACACTCATGCCTTTTAACAGCTAGGAGCACTGGTCGGCTTAGAAAACGTAGTCCTGCTAAACGTTCTCTTGATTGGCTTGCGCCTATGCATACACCGGCGGCTGAACGCTAGGTCGTTCAATGGTGGGGTATTCCTCGTGCACAATTTGAAAGGCCTGGTTTCAGTGTGTGGTCAGAGACAGAACACTGACAATGAGTGTAGTTATATGCATAGGCTATGATGTCATGTAACGAATGGGGGTGGTGTGGGACTTGATAATAGGTGTTTTTTTTTTCCTTTTGTATAATAACCACCCCCTGCTGGTTATTGTCATTGTGTAAAATTAATTGCAAAGATTGCAATTTTCAGTAATTAAACCGGTCCCGGAACACACTTCATCGTGCCTGCTACACTGACGGCTAATATATTTGCATAAACCGGAGTGCCGGGCGTAGGTGCTCAACAGCAGGACTCGGGGTATCCCGGTCCCTGTCTGGGTGAGGAGCTGCCTCTAGTGAGGGGGATCCCTGTCCTGTACGTGCGTTTGCACACGCACGTGGTAGTCTATCCGGGTATATAAATGGTTTCCCGGTAAAAGCACAGTGTGTTTTTTATAATAGCGCTGCTGCTCGCATAAATATAGGATTTTCCCACCCATACTGTAAACATGGTAAACCCATTAAAAATAAGGCAATTGATATAACCTTAATTTTAAATAGATATTACGACGTAGACTTATGCATTATAGTTTTGCGGCTGTATGATCAAGGAAAATAGTTTTTCACAGATATTACGTAACCAGCTGCACTGATATGAGGTTAAATAAACCTTATTGGCCAAATCCTTATTAGATATAATATGTTCTTTGGTTTAGGGACCGTAGATTAATTATCATTATTTTCAAATTTAACAGTGTGAAGAAAGCATGCCGAATGTCGCTGATGTGGTGCACTATGGAATACAATGGATAACTATTGCAGAGAATGAGCGATGGTTCCTTGACATCATGGCTTATTTTCTCATGGCGCTTGCTGTTGGTGTTCTAATATTTCTCTGCGTCTTCGAGGCACCATACGGTCGGTACACTAATGCCGACTGGGGCTTTCCTGTGAATGCTAAGTTAGCATGGTGTTTGCAAGAAACTCCTGCTGTTGTTGTTCCTTTGATATTCATCATGTGTGTGGAGTCTCCACAAATTCACCATAAAGTCAACAAGATTCTACTGTCTCTCTACTTTGTCCATTATTGTCAAAGGTAATGTAAATATGAAAGTATGGTCTTCATTACACTGCATCAATTACTATATATTGGATACGGAAGGGTGTGTCTGCCACCCCCTATCCAAAAGAAATCTCTGATGTTTTAACCAGTTTCAAAATGTGAAACGTTAACCATAATTATATGAACCAAATGTGTAATAAATTGTTAGGCACGTTATTAAATAATAATATATAAACTTGCATTGCATTATAACATGTATAAGTACATACATTGTCTAATTATTGTTTTTGTTCGAATTTATGTAGGGCATTCATTTACCCATTTCTCATAAGGGGTGGGAAACCCACTCCGGTGATACCCTTTTTCATGGCACTGACTTTCCTGTGTTATAATGGTTTTATGCAAGGGCGAAGTCTTTCTGCTTATACTTCTTATCCACCTGACTGGACGACACATCCTTATTTTATTATAGGTAAATATTAAGTAATCACATTAGCTGCTGTGAATTTTAAGCGACACAATCAGGCAAAATTATCAGTTTTATTTTGGTTCCTTGATATGGCCTTAATATGTCAACTTCGACTGGAATTGCGTAAGTTTAAAAAAAATTGTGTTGCGCATTAATCAGTTAAAAGAGTAATATTTAATTTCAGACATGCATGTCCAAAAAAATAAATACCAGAATAAATTGACAAACGTGGTTTTCTGTAAACTTGCTACGTTGCTACAGCAACCCTAGTCTATGGACATGCTCACATATGATGGAAATATTAACATGATTGAGCAGCCAAAATAAAAATGATGATTTTCGAAAAATAATTGGAGTGACAAGAGTCGCTTTAATTCTATACCACATGACTTATGCGTGCGACTATCAGCGTTCACCAGCTACTGATTAGCCATGTACATTTTAACTGGAAATGTAGAAATATATAGAGGTAATTATAGAGGTATTATAGAGGTAATAATATTATAGATTATAGAGGTAACCATGGTAACGAACACAGCCAAAAATTGATGGGTATGTTCATCCATTTATATCACGCCATGTAAGCGAACACTTTTTTGTGAAATTTACAAATCGTCGTTGACAAAATGACGACTTCGTTTCTAGTGGACATTACTGACTGGTGGTGCTATTATGATTCTTTGTGATTTAGTGTATATAATTCTACGTTGAAGTAAAATTTTTTGAAGTCACTTTGTATCTTTCATAATAACTATATAAAAAATAAGATTTGTCTGATTTGTATAAACATACACAATATTACTTGTCTGATACGAGAACATACGCCATGTTACTTGAAAATAGTTTTAACATCTGAATGCAGTGATCGATCACGCTAATGCCGGCCTCGTCGAGTTAAGGTTGACACCTGTGTATCGACGTTAATTTCGCGCAGGAGCACGCGCAGCACGCTCCTAACAAAGCACGTGATAGCTACGTTACCACTGAAAAGTGCATATGACCAAACTGACCGCATACGCCACATGGCACTGTCGACAAAAATATATTTTATATATTATTTAAGTGTTTAAACAGCTTTGTTGCAAACTACAGAATAACATTTTTTTCACGCAATTTGTAGGTGTTTCAATATTCGTTTGTGGATTTCTTATCAACATTCATTCAGACCATATATTACGTAATTTAAGAAGTCCTGGAGAAATGGCCTACAAAGTACCCAGAGGCAAGTTTATTATCATTCATATTTAGAATCAATTATAATATTATTATGTATTTTTTTGACTGTCAGTGCTTCACCTAGCATTTCCTATGGCTGACCCAATTAGAATTATAATAATTATGTATCAATTAAAAAATACAAAAAATGTTACAAATGTTACTGAAATATATTTTTTTTAATTGTGTAAATTATATACAGATTTTTGTTAGGGAAACCAACCGATCAAAGAAACATTATTTAGTGTTCGTTAACATTATAATGATATACAACTGTTGTAGGTTAAAATGCGATATGTGGTGACGCATTTTGAATTGAGAAATAAGTGGCACCAAGTTATAAATGATTAGAGAGGAGACAATGTCTACACAATATTTTATGAAGACAAGTAGTTTCTCTTAGTGTATGATCGACTGCATACTATTTACACCCTTTTCAAATCTATGTTGACAGGGGGCATGTTCGAGTATGTATCAGGTGCTAACTTTCTTGGAGAAAGTATAGAATGGTGTGGTTTTGCTTTGGCGTGTTTCACTCTACAGGCTTTATCTCTAGCAGTTTTCACAGTGTTTAACATTGGAATGCGTGCATATCATCATCACAGGTCAGAAAACACTTTCAAATTCACTGCTCACATGACATTCAAATTCATTAAAGGCTCGTATATCAAATGTAACCTGCAAAATTTTCCACAAGCCATACTATTTTTTTAAATGACTCTTTTAATGTGAAAATATTTTTGCTACACAGTGTACTATTTAGTTCGTTTTTGAAGAATGATTTGTCTTTTCCCAGATGGTACTTGAAAAAATTTGAGAACTATCCAACTAACAGAAAAGCATTTATTCCGTTCCTGTTCTGAGAAGATCACAACCTTGCATGGATTTCAGGTTCCTATGTGTACATATTTTGTCGCTACTTTAGACACTAGTCCAACATTTAAAAAAACTCTTGCAATAGCCAACTCGACCATTCATCTCCTAACACAGTATATCAGAGTTTTGTGAGGACATTGCGCTAAAAATAACATAATTGACATAACTTATTTTATTTTAGCATCTCGGTGTGATTATTTTCTTAGTAAAAGTCGAAAAACAATGCTCAGATTTGTATTAATTATTTAGAACTGGTTTTTAATTTGTATTCTCTCCCAGCGATAAAGGGTGAGGTAGGTGGGTTACGGCGCAGCCGGTCTGGTCTGTCTGTCCGCACTTTTGTTTCTGGAGCATCTTTGTAACACCGTGTATGATTTCTTTCATATTCATTGTACACAGGGGTTTATACTGTAATTTGGTCTAGACTATTTTCGGAACTATTGTTTGACCTAGTTTTGTAGTATATTGTACATACGAAATACGCAATTTTATTGGCAGATAAACCACTAAAGGTCATAGCCTACTACAAACCAAAATAATATTATTAAATACATTAATACATGACTGAAGCAGTATAAAACAAAACAAATTATATAACAATTGAATAATCCGTGAAGAATCTAGCCTCCAACTAAATAAGTATCAGAGCACACTGTTGAAGAATGCAAGACTCGGAAGTTAAAATACTCCACAGTAAAATTAAGAAATACAAAAAGATTAAAAATAAAAATTCATTGCAGATCAAGTTTGAACCTCTTCTTAAAACCATCTGAACAGTATTTTCATACAGCTCTTATTATATCACCACCAGCATTTAATAAATATATTATCTTCTGGTATGGAATTAATTGTCTAAACTTAGGACGAAGAGAAATGACATTTTGTATTATAGGGGTTCTAATAGTATCTAGAGCATTACATCTTAATATAAAGTGTTTTTCATCATCTATTTCACCATTATTACAATATTTACAAGTTGTCAGTTCCCCAAGCGAATGTGCACTAAAGGTAGTATATCACGGAGCCGAAATACGCCACGAATTGCTGCGACTGCTTGCAAACGACAAATCGCAAATTCGCTAACATTTTTCATGACAAATATAAGTCGTTAAGTAGTCTGTAAACTGTCGCCAAGAAGTTTGACATTCTCAAGACATTCTTGAGATTATCGCACGAATATGACCCAATCGAGAGTGAAATTTCGCCAAATTGTTGCATTAAATTCGTGAGAATATCGCAGGAATGTTTTCAGAGCGTCACAGTAATATCGCGCGACTAAAGAGCAATCTCAAGATTGTCTTAGGATTGTCTTGCGTCAGTCTCACACATTTGCGACCAACTATCTTGCAACTGTTGGGCTGAACCAATTTATCTATATACACTCCCATTGGAATACATTGCAATCACTTCAGAGATTGATGCACTAGGAAATGAATGTATAAACAAACATGGAGTGTGTTGAAAAGAATGCTGTTGCTGTAGAAGAAGAATGTTATTGCAAGATAAATTAAATCATTAGAGAGAAAAAAAAGATAAAACAAAAAAGTTGCTGGGTGCATCAATGGATTAATGACGGGTTATCTTAATATGGATGATAAAAAGAGGTACAATAACTTTGTAAGGATGGATCATTACATGTTCGAAGAGATGGTGGACAGACTGACTCCTAGGGTCCAGAATAGAAGCAAGACACCAACATGAGGAGAGCCCTGGAGCCTGGATTGAAATTAGCCAAATGTGTTACACTCAGATTTTTGGTTACATGTGACTCCTATGTGTCATTGGGATATGGATTCAGAGTAGCTCCCAACTATATATGCAGCGTAGTGCCAGAAATATGTCAGGCAATAAAATTGATGATGAATATCACAAAGAATTGATAAAGTGCCCTGCAAGCCCGGAAGGATGGAAACAAGTGCGTAATAAACGACTGAAGCCCTGCTAGAATTACCGAACAAACTTTATTATCGCTCAAGTATATTAAATCACCATGTGGCTTTCAATTAATCACCAGGTGTCAGTAAAACTATTACATCTTTCTCCTCGAAGAGAATGGAAGAATGCAATATCGAGTATGGATGTTTCAATGATTGCAGCACTGCAACGTACATAAATGTCCACGAATGTTCATCACATATGCATAATATACTTTTCAGTAAAAGGTTAACCAAACTTATATTGGTGTTTAAAATATTTTACCTAATTTAACATATACCGGGTATACAATGATTGTAGGGGTCAGAGGTTACCAGCACTCAACCCTGTTGAGGATTGGTCTTTACCACCATCCCTTGATCTCACAAAAAGTTTTTGTACCTTCTCGGTAGTACCACTTTCCTCTCTCTGCTGGTGCAAATGGTCTGAGGATTGGGAGTAACTGGGTTTTCTGCAGTTGCACTGTTGCTTTCACCACTTGTCACCGACGAAGTTGACGACCACTTTGATCAACTATGTACGACTGCACATGGTTGATCGTGTTGTGCACTACCCTAGCTGATTCCCAGACTCTTCCGCGCCGAATTCGTAGGCCCACGTCTTGGCCTGCTTCAAGTTTTTTTAGTGGCCTTGTGTCTCTGTCATGTTTCTGGAGAGCTTGTCTTTTTATTTATGTGGTGCGTGCATCAACGACTAAAGGCTGTACATTTTTGGGGTTTGTTGGCACCTTGTCTCCAAGTTTTCTGCCCATTAGTAGCTGTGCAGTGAGCTGTCTAATACTGTCACAGGAGTGTCCCTGTACAGCTAAAGTGCTATGTAGGGGTCTGTCTGAGCATCTGTTGCTTTTCTAAGTAGCTGTTTTATTGTTTTTATGCTTCTCTCACTTTGACCATTTGACTGTGAATATTCTGGGCTGGATGTTGTCACATTAACTACCCATTGTGCTGCAAAAATTAGGGATTTTTCTGCTTGAAAATGGCCTGTTGTCACAAACAAGCTTCTAAGGAATGCCATGGCGTGCAAATATGGACTTCGTGTGATTTGAAACTGCTTTTGCCGTTTTGCCATTCAGTTGTGCTATTTCAGGATACTTCGAATAATAATCCACCACAACAATGTAGTCATGGCCATTGAATGTCATTATGTTTGCACCAAGAACTTTCCCCTGTTTGTTTACGACAGAAACTTCAACCTTTCTAACTTTTTTATCATCACTGGGGATTTTGTTTACAATTTTTCCCAAAGGCCACTCATTTCGTGCTTATCGGGCGAGCGAAGGAAAACGCTCTCAATAACCCACCATGCCCTATCACCCCCACCCTCACATCATCATCTGTACATCATTCATCTCATCAATTGATCACAACGTTTTTATCGTATTAGAATGTCTCTTAAAAGACCATTTGTGCCGAAAAGTGACGTAAAGCAATGATTTACTACTACTCACAAGAAATGCTTCTCCTCCCTCAATTCTTATCCGATTTCAATTTTGTTTAGTTTACTTGAAGGAGCTCGTGCCTATGCATAGAACTGCCTCACGGATTTCAGAAATTTTAATTCGTAATAAACTAAAATTAAGGATGAGCTTCTGACAAATTTTCATTGACTTTACATTCAATTGACCAGTAGCCTACTCGACATGCTTGATTCAGCTAATTATAGGAAGCCAAAAGGTTGTATGTGATTCCGTGTTTTAACATCTAGCATCCTATGTGTTAAAGTAACTCAATGAGTGTATATATACTAATGTTATTTTAAGGCTAGATGTTAAGGTTATTAAATAAAAAAAACTTACCACAAGTTTTAGTTGTTCTGGGAGTAGGTATTTCTCACCAAAGAATAGAGCATGCGACTCACACAATCACATACATGTACTCGACCGCACAGAAAGCAAAAAATACTCCATGTCATATCTGCCACACGGCAACAGCATCATTGCTCTAAGCATCATGTCAACAGGATATCACAGACTGAGTAGTCCTTATCTACTGTCCTGGAATGTTGATATTCAGGCGGCCACAATGTTGTATATACTCATACAACCATCTCGCTCCCAAAATCTGCACATACAACTGTCTGGTTCCCATGAAAGAAGAAAAATGCATATACAACAAAATGGAATAGTGATCTAAAACAAACAAGAGTGTCTAAAAACGTTTAATAATTTCTGACATTATAAATTTTGAAATTTTGCATCAGAATAAAATCAAACCCCCTTTTTTCGTGAAAACTACACATACAACCTTCTGGCCAGGAACCCTCGATATAGCATAGAGTGACGTTTGCCAATGTCATTATAGTAGCTTGACTGGAAAAGATAAAACCAGGCCAACATTCTCACAGGTTCAGTCTTACAGGTACACTTGGCCAAAGATTTATATTGTCCCACATCTATTTCATCAAAACGGATCGCAGATTTTGTGGAACGCTTCGCAGATTCTTTTGATGGTTGTTGAACACTTTATTTGTATCTTTTATATACATTTCTCATATCATTTCCACAGACGGAGAGTTCAGAGTGTTCCCTAAATCCAGCATATTTATGACATTGTGCTCCGGTCTCCCCCATAGAGGCTGAGCTCTTCACGTCGGTATTATCGCCCATCTCTGATGGTCAAAGCAAAAAATTGCAGAAAATCTTATCAGTAAAAATATTATACTTCAAAGCTTAGAGATCACGTAGAAGACACCTTTTTATCGACGAACTTGCGATTGTCGGACCATTTTGTCCAGTTATTTCCATGTGTCCGGTTTGCTATGCGACAAAATGGATGTCAGTTTGGAGAAATTGAAAACGGACACATGATAAAATGTATGTTGTGACGTGATTCTTCGAGTGTACCCCATTTGTCGGGTATATACGGGCGCCCTACCTGCACCCCCCCCCCCCCCCCCCACAAGACTCTCCGAAACCAGCTTGATTTGTTAGCTGTTGTAGTCCTCTTGGAGAAACAAAAAATTCCTCATAAAAATTTCATGGCTTTGAAGTCCTTTCAAGCCGATTTCAAAATGGCCGCCGTCGCCGGCGCCGGCAGAGCAAAAAGAGAAAAATGACATAACTTTGCCAAAATTAGAGTTAGAAGCATAAATGAGGGGTCTAAGCACATTAGAATTCATTTTCCTATCGAGTTGATATCTTAAAGTTCGTCAAGTTAGTTTTTTAGTTAGAGTCATAAAAAGGCATTTTCAAGATAACCTCCTTTACAAAAATTCTTTAAAATCAGCGAAAAGTTTGATAATTTGGCTAATTATTTACCTAATTATTCAGCTGCGAACCTAAATAAGGAGTTAACACACATTGCAAATCGTTCTTTTTAATAAAAGTAAGAAAATAATGTTATAGAATAACAACATGATACTATAGCCATCGACTAACTGATGGAGTTACCAGTATGGCTTCAATGCAGTAACTATGACGATGTTACCCATACATGTGCCAAGCGTGAACAACTTGGCACATTACTAATGTCTTCTAAGTCATATCCATGATCTGATGACACTGCTCCAGACGGATCATCTTCATCAGAAGATATATCCATCATGTCATTTCAAGTCCATTTCAAAATGGTCGTCGTCGCCGGAGAGCAAAAACAGAAAAATGACATAACTTGGCCAAAATCAGAGTTAGACGCATAAATGAGGGATCTAAGCGCATTAGAATTCCATTTCCTATCTAATGGAGTTGATGTTTTGATGTTTATCGAGTTATTTTTTTTTAGTTAGAATCTTATTACGCCATTTTCAAGATGGCCACCGTTGCAAAAATTCTTAAAAATCAGCGATAAGCTGGATAATTTGACTAATTATTTACCTAACTATTCACCTACGAACTTAGATAAGTAGTTAATACACATTGTAAATGATTTCTTTTTAATGAAATGTGATGAAACAATGCAATACAATAACAACATGACACTATGACTATTGACTAACTGATGTCGTCACCTGTGGCAGTATGGCTTTATTACAGTATCTATAATGATGTCGCCCAACAAGTTCAACAAATTTATTGTATCTCCATGAACTGTACAAAATCATAGGAGAGATATTACATCATTATAATATGTCGTGCATCAGAAATACGAAAACAAATATTTTAAATAATTAAAATGAAGAAAATGTTTCAATTTAATTGTTGTATACCTTCTTTTATGTAAATAGATAATTTCGTCCCCTCAATTCGATAACCTGCCCAAACAGGATATTCAGGCAGAAAGCATGCTTCAATTCAATAAACATTTAAATGTGTTCAGCATTTTATTTACTAAAGTATGTCTTATTGTCAACAATAAGTTATAAGGAAACGAATGACTTCGACAGTGCTATATCATATCAAACTGAAGTGTTCGTAAACGGATAGAGAAGACTCCGGCTATTGAGCCTGTTTTTAACTGATGGTTAACTTTATGTGAATCAGTTAACTGCAGTTTGCTAAAAACGTGCCTATTCAACTGGGCCTGTTCTTATACGTGTATATCCAGCTGGGCTGGTTCTAAACAAAGTGCCCATCCAACTGGGCCGGTTCTTTACAACCTGTCTATCCAACTGGGCTGGTTCTTAGCAACGTGCCTATCCAACTAGGCTGGTTCTTAACACACTTGCAACATACATGTGATTGGTATGGTCGTACTAAACGTGATCTAAAAACGAGCCTATCCAACTGGGCCGGTTCTTAAATTGACCTCACACTTTTGATGATAGCGATGGGCAGGTTATTGAACTGAGGGGACGATTTGAGTTCAATATTTTTTTTTTAATTTTTTAAAATTAGTTTGAATGATTATTGTGATACATTTCGGACATATCTTTTCTTCTAATAATAACTTAGGTATTGCATTCTAATAAAAAATGATACTCATTACCAAGTTTTTTCTCTGTTGACAAAAGTTGCAATAGCGCTCTTCTTTAGCTATATTTAAATGTCTTCCCAATTCTGTTGGTAATTTATGATCGGAAACTCTAAATTTACAGCGTTTTTCGATTATTATACAGCAGGGTGAGTAGATAAGGCTCTAATTTAAAATCTGTTTTAAATGTACAATAACTACAACATTTTCTAAGTATATTAATATCAGAATACCAACCTTTCTTGAATTAGTGTAAGCATATTTTATTAACAATCGAAGCAGTACAAAAGTGTAATCAAGGCTTCTCTTGCGATGAAAAAAATAAAATAATTGTTGCCTGACATGTAAATAAAGTGGTATGGTATTGCTGCACAAAAGCATCATACATTAAATCGTTGATATATATACAGAATCAAGAATAGTTATGGCAATTATTAAAAGACTCATGACAAATTATTCAGCAATTTAAATCGGTTGGTGGCGATAACATATTCTTGGGTAGCCTGATTTATTATAAAGTTGTTTATACCATCACTGATGCCATATAAAAAAAACATGAACAGTAAATTCATAATTATTACGCAGAAAGAAATCACAGAAAATACGCCTAGGAACAATGTACAGTGGGCATTCGAGAAAAAAGTGACACGTTGTCTCTGGGAGACCACATTCACAGTTTTTAGTCTGTATGATATTCATATCAAATAAATGTTGCCGCAATTCGCTTCACCTCATCCGTAAACGTGCCATTATTATGTTAAACTGTCGGTTGCCAAGATAATAATATGGGTTACATTTTGGTTTATGTTTTGTTAAATGCATTTTCAGAGGCATTTTTTCAAGATGTTTTTATTTTCTTCCAAATTATTCCAGGATAAAGTCATAGAAGGAAATAATGATTTTCTGTATGTTTCGGCTCTGAACGGTTTCTCAATCGCAGGCGGGCGTGTTATGAATGTAGGGCATGATAAATTTGAGCGGTTTCTTAGGGGATAACGGGCTTGTATGTTTTCTACAGTTTCTGGAATGTGTGGAAGAAGATAAGATGGTGCCCTATGGTGTATTATATCGGAATATAAAATAGTCATGCGATTTTGTCTTCTGTCGCTTAATCTTTGCTATGACAGTTCTTCGTATATCGCGTCGGATGAGGTACAGCGAATTGCGCCACTCACAATCTTTCCGGCTCGTTTTTGTATAGTATCTATCTGTGTCAAGTTTTCCTGGGACGTATTACAAAATAAAATATCGGCATATTCCAGAATACTACGGACATACGAAAAATACATTGTTTCTAGTGATCTTCTGCTAAGTTTGTGGGACACACTATTTAAAATATCCAAGCGTTTACTTGCTTTCTTACATATATAATCAATATGGCTTTTCCAGCTGAGATAGATTGAATAATGACCCCTAAATGTTTATATGCAGATACATTATCTAAATTGTGATTATTAAAAGGTTTATCATCAGTATTACCTTGATATCTAACAAACATAGATTTTGTTTTTTCGACACTAAATTTGATTAACCATTGGTCAGTCCACGTTTTCATTATTCCCAAGTCTCTGTTAAGGATATTTTTGTTAGTTTCGTCGCTGTTGGACGAAATATGCATTAGCTTGTCGTCTGCGAATAAACTAAGGCTACTCTGTAAATCGTCTTTCATGTCGTTTATATATACCAAAAACATTATAGGACCTAGCACTGAACCCTGAGGAACGCCGGCGCCTATGTTGCGCCAGTCTGAGCTACATCCCTGCAGAACAACGCGAGTTCGATGACTCAGATAACTCTCAAACCAACGCAACAAAACACCGTCTATCCCTATACGCTTTACTTTAAAAAGTAAGACCTTGTTGACCTGTTTCCATATCAGTGGAAAATATGAGGTCTGTAGAGGAAGATTGAAAAGTTTAGCTAGAACTGGTGATATAGATAATGCCGTATGTTTCAACATTCGAGGACTGATGCCGTCGGAACCAGAAGCTTTAGAGACCTTTAAGGTCTTTAGAGCGTCTTTCTCACTCAAAACTAGGTCATGAAGGCTGTTGTCAGACAAGTGACCGAAAGGAGGGAGTGGTAGGTCAGGGTCATCTAATCGGCATTGGGATGAGAAATATTCGTTGAAGATGTTCTATTTAGTGTTGTTTTCATGAACAGTTTCGCCGTGATCAAGTAAAAGTGCAGGAATAGAAGTATTTTTATCTAATGAGAGTAAAGATGTTATTGTCTGCCACCAACTGTGGCCACTAATAGAGGGGGAATCGAGTTTGGAACTCTGTCTGACTTCATATTCTTCTTTGGCGGATTTAAGCTCAGATACGTAGAAGTTACGACACTCTCTGTAATTTTGCCATGCATCGAATGTGTTGTTTGACCTTGCTTTATGAAATAATCGATCCCGACGTCTCCTTAGTGCTCTCAATACATTATTGTACCATGGTTTATCGTGAGGTCTGATAGTTACTACTTTGTTTGGAATAAATTGACGTGCTAGATTTTAAAATGATTCTGTAAAACGTGAGGTGATTTTGCTTGAATATTATCTACAGCTTGCGTCATCCAGTAGAAGCCAAGCCCATTCACATTCAAGGTTTTTTCTACATATTTTAGCCATGGTGATTTGTAGTCATTTTTATTGTACACATCAATAATACATTATAGCTTACTAGACAATTTATCTGGGTTAGTCAACATACTAGCCCAGTACTTCAAAATTTTATATTTAATTCCGATAGACGGTGGGATTTCTCCCAGCTCTCCATAAACTGTACAAGTTGATGTTTTACAATGGAGGATATGTTTACAGAATTTAACATGAATTTTCATCCCGTAGGGGAAGGGGGGTTTTAGTCGCGCCAGGATTCTGTCCGGCGTCACGTTTTCTTGTTGAATGTTTTTACATGACATTCCTAGCAGCGTGGGGATGTGTAAATGATTTTTTAGAAATTCTACCAAAATTCAAAATGGCCGCCAGATATGGAGATGTGCGGGTGACTTTTTCAAGGTTTTTCTGAAATTTAAAATGGCCGCCACAGATCAACTTTTTTTTGGGGGGGGGGCAAACACTCAAAAAATTTGTTTTGTCAATTTTTTTTGAAATTTTAACATAAGATTCTTAGCAACATGGGGATGTGCAAGTGATTTTATAAAGATGTTACCAAAATTCAAAATGGCCGCCAGAGGTCAACTCCAAATTATTTTGTAGGCTCAAAAACTTAAAGTCGGAAAATATTCAAATTTTACTATCACATTCCCCACGATATGGAGATGTGCAGGTGATTTTTTTAAGGTTTTACTGAAATGCAAAATGGCCGGCATGGATAAACCTAATAACTTTTTGTGGGCGCAAAAACTGAAAAATTGAAGTCAGTAATAATTCAAATTTTACAATCACATCACACACCATCTGGAAATATGCAGGTGGTTTTAGTATTTACTGAAATTTAAAATGGCCACCATAAGTCGACTTTTTAAATATTTGTGACCGCAAAAACTACAATGTAATTTATGGTGGGAGGTGATATAGGACGTCTTGTTATTATCAAATCATTATTTTCAATACCCCACACTTCTGGGCTATAAAGCAATACTGGAAGTACCATGTTATGAAACAACTCCAGTTGTTCATCAATTGGTAGCTTCTGTATACGTGCTTTAAAATTACAGAATATTCTCTACATTCTGTAAATTTACCATTTGTGACGTGCCATATCAAAACCCGACCTATGTCACAAGATATAGAAAATGAGTTTGTAAGTGGTGTTTAAAGAGCGAGCACTCAGGTGCCAAATGCAGCAAAATTATAAAGATATCTCAATTATGTAAGAAGTTATCGATAAAACGAGCTTGGAAAACTTAAGTATCTCAATTTTTTTAAGAAAATGACCTACAAAACCTGAATTTAATTGACAAATAGTTTAAATAATTTGAATTAAATCGTTTTTTACATAAGAAATAAAAATCGGATATCTTCAATATTTTGTACTTATATTGCTTTGAAGTTGTATTTCCGTTCAGCGTAAAAAAAATTAGCAAAAAATATATAATTTTGAGAAAACATGGCCATAGCTCAAAATCTGAAGCTCCGACATAGATCGGGTGCCGATGTGTCGCGTCACATTGGGTGTGAAAGGAACCCCTAGGTATTCAAAGTTATCTACAATTTAATTTTTTTTTTTTTATTGTACAAGTACACTCTATCTAAATGTTTTCTAGAATAAAATATAATTATTTTAATTTTACTGACAATAACTTTCCATTTTTCACAATATTTTTCCATCCCATTTATTGCTGTTTGAAGCTTATCCGGAGAATCCGCCAAAATCAATGTATCGTCCGCATACATTAATATCAGTAACTTTAACATGTTTTCAAGTCTTGCATCCCCACCGGAAGACAGATAGTTATTCCCTTGTAAAAGGTAGGATTCAAGGTCATTAACAAAAATATCAAACAAAAGCGGAGACAAAATGTCACCTTGGCGTACACCTTTATTACAACAGAAATAATCAGATTTCTTTTAATTCAGCTTAACACATGATTTTATATTTTGTTATAATTGATACGCAAAATTTTACCGGTCACTCCTTCTCTTATCAATTTAATGAACATCCTCGTGTGTCAAAAGCTGACGTATAGTCGACAAAACAGCAGTACAACTTCTTTTTCTTTGCAGAATATTATCTAAAAGAGCGTTTATAATAAATATATGGTCTATGGTGTTGTGATTTTTACGAAAATCTGCTTGATTTTCGTGGATATTAAGTAGCTGAGTAAAAAAAATTCCCAAACAGCTTGTTTTGGTTATAGCTTTATAGTTACTTGGCCCATTGGTATCTCCTTTTTTATATATCGAAATTATCTTACCAACCTACCAACTACTTGGAATAGATCCCGTATCCAGAATGTGGCTAAATAACAGTGTCTATACAGGTAAGAGTATTTCTTCAGTATTTTTTAAGTATTCATTTGTTAGTTCATCAATACCACATGATTTGTTACATTTAAGATTTTTTCATACCTTTTTTAACATCAGCTTCAGTAGACATATCCAACACATCATTACTAATATTAATACTCTTGGGTTTTTCTTAGTCTTCGGAATTTTTTTTTTTTTTTTTTTTTGTGTACTTTTTTCTTGCTAATTCAATTGTATTTTTTATATTTTTTACAAGCCTGGTCAACCAAATTTTTGTCTATGTCTGACTTGGAGCGTCTATATTTACCTCTTGCTCTGCGATAAAATGTATTTCTACATTCTTCATTGAACCATGGGTTCTCTACATCTTTTGATTCATATTTACATTCAGTACATCTACTTTAAAAGTTTTTTTTATCCGCCGAATCAGTTTAAACTGCATATTGAAATACTTACTTGATCAATGGCAATGTTATTGTTATCAATTAGAGTCTGTACATTTTCCTGTACCTTAGTGTATCAATTGAGCGAACAAATTCATCCCTTTTCATACATGTGCACAGCGTGAACAACTTAGGACATTACTAATGTCTTCTAAATCATATTCATGATCTGATGAAACTGCTTCAGATGGATTATCTTCATCAGAAGACAGGCTCAAGTTGACCAAAATCCTCATCAACAGCCCAGCCGTGATCAGTTGTATTGAGTGGAATTTGTGGAAAGTTTTCGTGTGTGTGCTTCCATGCATTGGCCAAAGTTATGTATCTTTTCTGTTTCCCCTTACGGATTCAGCCATGTGATGTCAAATGATACGCATAAAGTTTAGAGCAATATGGAAGCTGTCCATATTAATAAAAAGGTTCTTGGTGGATATAGGGTTTCCCCACTGCAACTCGTTTGCCTTAGAATACAGTTGTTGAACCAAAGTTAACACCCAGGATGAACCAGGGTTGAGCTTGTTGGTAATATCTAAGCATCGATTATTAATTGTTCATAGAGTACTATCCTCGTGGGCTTTAGTTAGGCGTTCATCAGGGACTGTGGTTTGTGAAAAGAGTTGATTGAAACAAGTCCATGCAGGTATATGTTGAGATGCTGGCTCATGACCTTATCTGTGACAACAGCGCTGGGGCCGTATTCTCGTACAAGTTACGATATATCGTAGCCTTCGGATTGGTCGAGATGGCCATCTCGACCAATCAGAAGCCTACGATATATCATAAATTGTTTGAGAATACGGACCCTGGTCATTTCCTCATAGACCATCCAGATAATACTTCTCCTACAGCATCTGTTGGAATTGATCTAACTATTGATTCTGGAACCTTTGTCAGTTTTTTAAATGCCGATCGACCTTCAAAGTCTTGTACTGCCAATTTCAAGGTCATTATGAGGAATAGCAGGTGGTGAGTGCTTAGACTCTTACTGGTAAGCCACCATATGTGTGGCGTGAAAAGTGCCCTTCTCGTCAAACGTGTCTTCAATTATATCTATATTATCAGCATCAAACTGAACAAAATTGTCTTGACAAAGAATATATGGGGTACTTGAAGCAATCCATGAGTTTCAAAATTGAATATTTCGCGTTCAGCAAGAGATGTGTCTAACTGACGTAGTTGTTCAAAGCTGATGCAGTGCCCTGCATTGTGTATTAATACATTCACGAGTGATTTGGACAGTGTTGCCTGATGAATTGTCATACCAAGACAACATGCTTTGGTGTTAGCTGTTTGCCTTTGACAATTTCATAAAAAATATCTTGTGATATGCTGAGTACATTATGTCACTATTTGGCTCTTGTTGGTCGATATCACCTGATAATAGAAAGTTCATGAACAAGTAAAGGGTATGTGGAGTCAGTTGCCTTGCTAATTTATTTGAGACACTGCCACATTTTCAGGATGGACATCTGCTCTAATCTTTCTGGGCTGCATGGTAAATATTTAATAAGAATGTGTTTGTTCCGTCTGATGGTTTCTTTGTGCATTTTATGCTGTTTTCTATGAGTGATGTTGAAAGTTCGTCAGATTTTTGTGGTTTCAGTGCTTGTACCGCAGCTTTTGTGGAAATAACCGGAAATATCAACTGCAACTGGTGGGGATAGAGTTGGTGTACACATTCCACCATGAACATGCCATGCATATATTTCATGAGTTTAACTTTGAATTTCCTTCTTTTGAACTTGTATGCACCTGTGTCTCCCTTAACTCAGAAAACAAATCACTGTAATATTGCCATACATCAACGAGTGAATGTATCTCGCCATTGCAGTTTTTCAACCACCTGTGCCATGCACACATCTATATTGCTGGGTGTGTCGTCCTTCACATCACATTTTCTGCTAAATTCAATGGAACATTGTTTATGATATATTATATAAACTGCTATCAGATATGTAAGTCCTCCAAGCCTGCAGCGCATTATCAAGGCATTTTGTGCAAGATGGGTGAATCAACAAAAAAACGGTTTCAGTCATAACTTTACAGGTTGGTCTTGTGGTATTTGTTTGACAAAAGATACAGAGCTGTTTGTCAAGCCTTGATATCACACGTCGGGGCTCTTCAGAAGAAGATCTACTACTCTGGGATAAGCTACAACGCCTTATTCTATTTTTAATCTGTTGCTGTGACCTGCATTTGTAAAGTCACAGTAGCACTTTTTGTGATTTTGTATTGGCATTGTTTGATTGGTGAGGTCTGCAGAACGTAATCGCTCAATTTTTTATAAATTTTCCACATCTCCATACTTTGAACCTTCATTCATGGCTCTTAGTGTCTGTTTGTTTTGATTGACCAATGTGTTTCCTTTTGTATTTGATGGGCTCCTCCTCAATGTCAATGTATGGTCTAAATTCATCATCTATTCTTTTATTTACATCTGTTCTTAAGACGTCAAATTGGACACTTTGGTAACCAAGTACCCCGGTTGTTGTTTGCAGGCACAGACGTCTCAATGATATTTTCTTATCGTGATGCTTCAAGGTGTGAATTAGGATGTGTTCTTCATCGTCTGATTCCTGTGGGCATGTATAACGCATGTATTGCCCTCATTTACCTGAAAAATAAAAATAATATTAGTGAGGTATAAATGTATTCTTAAATACTAGGCTAAAGACAGCTACTTACAGCGTCAGCGTTATCTAATCTTTTGATGCGTTATATAATCTCACAAAGCGTTAGTCATTATTTAAACGAAATGCAATGCCCGTTAGTTAATCCAAGACATCGCGTTAGTCAATCTTTCCGCGTTTTTCTGGATGTCAAATTTACCAAACTCTTACATTTTTCACAAACCCCTCTTCTCCCTAAATATCCCTTACATTCATATAAATACGGTACATAAGAACTGACTTACCACTTTCGGTGCATCCATCTTGGATAGGCTAACGCCGGCGTTGGCTAATCCAGTTTCGCCCCAGTGAGTGTGGCTTCACTGCTTTTCTTCCCCAAGGTGATGAGCTTGATGATGCCTTACATAGAAAATATTTTGTCCAATCCTTCTCTTCAGAGGTTCGCGCTCCCTTGGTCGGTAACGATAAAACAGGCTCCATGGTTAAAATAGACTGATTCCGATCACTTTGTTACTTTAATTAAAACACCATGCACATAAATTAGAATGCCACTATCCAATGGCAGTCACAGTTTGATATTTTCAATTTGGCCGTAAACAGATCGCTGACAGCACATATAAAAAGTTTCCATTTACTGAGTGGTATGAAATATCACCATCATGTTCCTAGATGTTCCTGATATATATATGAAATATGGGGGTAGACACCACATTAATAATAATAATAATAATAATAATAATAAAAGCTTGTAAAGCGCGAAAATCTGGTCTAAGACCATTCGATGCGCTATAAAAGTACAATAGTCTTATTCAAATGACAATTTGAAAAGGTGTGTTTTGAGGTTAATTTTAAAAGTCACCAAATTTGATGCTTTCCGACTATTGTCTGGAAGATTGTTCTACATTACTGGAGCAGCTCTACTGAAACTCCTTCCACCAAATCGTTGAAGCCTGCTGGATGGTACATTGAGTAGACATGTAGGATCCTGACATCGCTTAGTCAATGTGGCACTTATCCCCAGATTCCTGGACGCGGGCTGACGGGGATGACCGCCTCGTTTTCATATCGTGGTGACGTGCGCACACAGAGCAGTATGGTGCGGCCCTTGGTATTTTTCCCTCACTTCAAGCGTAATACTCAGCGACTGCGGACGTGCCGCAGCTCGCTCTCGCTAAGTCCATAGAGACGTGCCGAGCGCGGATGGTTGTGCTTTGCTGTTATCGCATGTTAATCAAATAAACATGACAAGAGAGAAGACAGTTTCCTGGTTTGTTTAATACCGTCGATCAGACGGATGAGGAGGATATTTGAGTTTTGATGGCGAGATTGGGAGGAGTCCTTCGTCGGCCATTGTGACCCCATAACGGAACTCCCGGTGTAGGTTTACCACGACATATTGGTTAATCCGACCCTTCAACTCGCCATATTGGTGACCCCTGACGACTGATCGTTCACGCAACAGTGTTTTCACCTAGACGCCGGTTGAAAACTGCTGTTTTCAAGGATAGTTTCATTAATTTTAGGGGATTTTTTGAAAAAAATCAATAGCATTTTTTTCACAAGGTACGTGAAAGATGTAGGTCAAAATATATATATGCCAGTTTAAATTAGTTAGAAAGAGTTACCAGACGAGAAGCACGTTTCTTTGCGTCGAAAACAGCGTAAATTTCTAAACTTTTGGTCGAAATCCCAAGTGTTCGGCGCCTTTTCAAGATTGCGGCCTTGCCGGTTCTCTAGAAGAATCTAGAAAATTATTCTTATAGACATAGTCTATCATTTTTTATCGTAAGAGTTTGTTTAATGCCTTCATCCTACTAATGCCACTGTAGGCGAGTAGGAAGTGGGTATTTTCTGTAACTTATTTTTATCGTTGATTACCATAATTGGGTAACTCGATCTTAAAGTCCACAGACGAAATCTCGTCAAATTTTTTCACGATTTTTCTACAAATCGACAGAAATTTTTACTACCGCTTCGACTCGGGTAACCTTTAATAGGTTTAGGGCCAAATTAAATTGTTTCCCTAAATGAATGTCAATAAACGATCTTATTTGGTCTGCTTAAAAATATTCCCAGGACCGTAGGTCAATATTTTGTACTATTATCATATGTTATTTCGGAGAATGCTGAATATTGTATTTGTATTTGGTAGATGAGCGCCATCTTGGTTGCTGGTTTACCTAACTTAGCTCAAAGCTCGCCGTGGGCACCCACGTGTCCCCCCCTAACCGGCATGCATCGGGACAGTGAACCTGTGTCGCCGCACCACATTAGCATGAAGTAAGCCGCCATTTTGATTTGGTGGAGATTATTAGTCACGTGATCCAAATTTTACACGGACAGATTGTAATAAACAATTTTTTTTAAAATTGTTTGTACATTTTCTTTTTCAACACGATTGAGGGAGAAAATGTGTAAATAAGTCGTTTCGAAAACAAAATTCTGTCACTAATTGTGCGAGATTTTGTTGTTCACTTTGAAACGCTTTTGGTGTTTGTAATCGTGCTAGGCTATTCAGCGCCTTATTTAGGCACACAGTAGCTGATGAATATGCTAATGTGAGGCGAGACAGGGTGGTTTCAGTGCTTGTACCGCAGCTTTTGTGGAAATAACCGGAAATATCAACTGCAACTGGTGGGGATAGAGTTGGTGTACACATTCCACCATGAACATGCCATGCATATATTTCATGAGTTTAACTTTGAATTTCCTTCTTTTGAACTTGTATGCACCTGTGTCTCCCTTAACTCAGAAAACAAATCACTGTAATATTGCCATACATCAACGAGTGAATGTATCTCGCCATTGCAGTTTTTCAACCACCTGTGCCATGCACACATCTATATTGCTGGGTGTGTCGTCCTTCACATCACATTTTCTGCTAAATTCAATGGAACATTGTTTATGATATATTATATAAACTGCTATCAGATATGTAAGTCCTCCAAGCCTGCAGCGCATTATCAAGGCATTTTGTGCAAGATGGGTGAATCAACAAAAAAACGGTTTCAGTCATAACTTTACAGGTTGGTCTTGTGGTATTTGTTTGACAAAAGATACAGAGCTGTTTGTCAAGCCTTGATATCACACGTCGGGGCTCTTCAGAAGAAGATCTACTACTCTGGGATAAGCTACAACGCCTTATTCTATTTTTAATCTGTTGCTGTGACCTGCATTTGTAAAGTCACAGTAGCACTTTTTGTGATTTTGTATTGGCATTGTTTGATTGGTGAGGTCTGCAGAACGTAATCGCTCAATTTTTTATAAATTTTCCACATCTCCATACTTTGAACCTTCATTCATGGCTCTTAGTGTCTGTTTGTTTTGATTGACCAATGTGTTTCCTTTTGTATTTGATGGGCTCCTCCTCAATGTCAATGTATGGTCTAAATTCATCATCTATTCTTTTATTTACATCTGTTCTTAAGACGTCAAATTGGACACTTTGGTAACCAAGTACCCCGGTTGTTGTTTGCAGGCACAGACGTCTCAATGATATTTTCTTATCGTGATGCTTCAAGGTGTGAATTAGGATGTGTTCTTCATCGTCTGATTCCTGTGGGCATGTATAACGCATGTATTGCCCTCATTTACCTGAAAAATAAAAATAATATTAGTGAGGTATAAATGTATTCTTAAATACTAGGCTAAAGACAGCTACTTACAGCGTCAGCGTTATCTAATCTTTTGATGCGTTATATAATCTCACAAAGCGTTAGTCATTATTTAAACGAAATGCAATGCCCGTTAGTTAATCCAAGACATCGCGTTAGTCAATCTTTCCGCGTTTTTCTGGATGTCAAATTTACCAAACTCTTACATTTTTCACAAACCCCTCTTCTCCCTAAATATCCCTTACATTCATATAAATACGGTACATAAGAACTGACTTACCACTTTCGGTGCATCCATCTTGGATAGGCTAACGCCGGCGTTGGCTAATCCAGTTTCGCCCCAGTGAGTGTGGCTTCACTGCTTTTCTTCCCCAAGGTGATGAGCTTGATGATGCCTTACATAGAAAATATTTTGTCCAATCCTTCTCTTCAGAGGTTCGCGCTCCCTTGGTCGGTAACGATAAAACAGGCTCCATGGTTAAAATAGACTGATTCCGATCACTTTGTTACTTTAATTAAAACACCATGCACATAAATTAGAATGCCACTATCCAATGGCAGTCACAGTTTGATATTTTCAATTTGGCCGTAAACAGATCGCTGACAGCACATATAAAAAGTTTCCATTTACTGAGTGGTATGAAATATCACCATCATGTTCCTAGATGTTCCTGATATATATATGAAATATGGGGGTAGACACCACATTAATAATAATAATAATAATAATAATAATAAAAGCTTGTAAAGCGCGAAAATCTGGTCTAAGACCATTCGATGCGCTATAAAAGTACAATAGTCTTATTCAAATGACAATTTGAAAAGGTGTGTTTTGAGGTTAATTTTAAAAGTCACCAAATTTGATGCTTTCCGACTATTGTCTGGAAGATTGTTCTACATTACTGGAGCAGCTCTACTGAAACTCCTTCCACCAAATCGTTGAAGCCTGCTGGATGGTACATTGAGTAGACATGTAGGATCCTGACATCGCTTAGTCAATGTGGCACTTATCCCCAGATTCCTGGACGCGGGCTGACGGGGATGACCGCCTCGTTTTCATATCGTGGTGACGTGCGCACACAGAGCAGTATGGTGCGGCCCTTGGTATTTTTCCCTCACTTCAAGCGTAATACTCAGCGACTGCGGACGTGCCGCAGCTCGCTCTCGCTAAGTCCATAGAGACGTGCCGAGCGCGGATGGTTGTGCTTTGCTGTTATCGCATGTTAATCAAATAAACATGACAAGAGAGAAGACAGTTTCCTGGTTTGTTTAATACCGTCGATCAGACGGATGAGGAGGATATTTGAGTTTTGATGGCGAGATTGGGAGGAGTCCTTCGTCGGCCATTGTGACCCCATAACGGAACTCCCGGTGTAGGTTTACCACGACATATTGGTTAATCCGACCCTTCAACTCGCCATATTGGTGACCCCTGACGACTGATCGTTCACGCAACAGTGTTTTCACCTAGACGCCGGTTGAAAACTGCTGTTTTCAAGGATAGTTTCATTAATTTTAGGGGATTTTTTGAAAAAAATCAATAGCATTTTTTTCACAAGGTACGTGAAAGATGTAGGTCAAAATATATATATGCCAGTTTAAATTAGTTAGAAAGAGTTACCAGACGAGAAGCACGTTTCTTTGCGTCGAAAACAGCGTAAATTTCTAAACTTTTGGTCGAAATCCCAAGTGTTCGGCGCCTTTTCAAGATTGCGGCCTTGCCGGTTCTCTAGAAGAATCTAGAAAATTATTCTTATAGACATAGTCTATCATTTTTTATCGTAAGAGTTTGTTTAATGCCTTCATCCTACTAATGCCACTGTAGGCGAGTAGGAAGTGGGTATTTTCTGTAACTTATTTTTATCGTTGATTACCATAATTGGGTAACTCGATCTTAAAGTCCACAGACGAAATCTCGTCAAATTTTTTCACGATTTTTCTACAAATCGACAGAAATTTTTACTACCGCTTCGACTCGGGTAACCTTTAATAGGTTTAGGGCCAAATTAAATTGTTTCCCTAAATGAATGTCAATAAACGATCTTATTTGGTCTGCTTAAAAATATTCCCAGGACCGTAGGTCAATATTTTGTACTATTATCATATGTTATTTCGGAGAATGCTGAATATTGTATTTGTATTTGGTAGATGAGCGCCATCTTGGTTGCTGGTTTACCTAACTTAGCTCAAAGCTCGCCGTGGGCACCCACGTGTCCCCCCCTAACCGGCATGCATCGGGACAGTGAACCTGTGTCGCCGCACCACATTAGCATGAAGTAAGCCGCCATTTTGATTTGGTGGAGATTATTAGTCACGTGATCCAAATTTTACACGGACAGATTGTAATAAACAATTTTTTTTAAAATTGTTTGTACATTTTCTTTTTCAACACGATTGAGGGAGAAAATGTGTAAATAAGTCGTTTCGAAAACAAAATTCTGTCACTAATTGTGCGAGATTTTGTTGTTCACTTTGAAACGCTTTTGGTGTTTGTAATCGTGCTAGGCTATTCAGCGCCTTATTTAGGCACACAGTAGCTGATGAATATGCTAATGTGAGGCGAGACAGGGATGCTGACTGTATACTATGTACGCACCGCTCAAAGCTTACCGTCACAGACTATAAGCCACATGCTGCTTGCCGCACAGGCTGTGAGCGCCGATAATACACACACACACCCACCACAAGCGACATAAACCAACCGCCACCGAACACAGTCGGTTGATACGTCAACCAATGAATCGATGCGAGCGATTGATTCGGACGTTTATGAAGTGATTCGGTGATGAACGTATCATTATAAAAAAAAAAAACGTTGAATGTTCGTCACAGATATCATTTTTCAGCGAAATGATACACTTTATCATTTATCAGCATAGACTACTGTCAGTCACGTTTTAGATATTATTCTTAAATCACAAATGTCACTGTTTTTCTTCGCAGTCACATTTAGTCTATCAGTTTGAGAACGAAATTTTCTCACGATAGTTATTTCTGAAGTTTGAATTTTTTATAAATACAGAAATATTCGATTTGACAGTTGCGCTATTGCGAAACATTGCAAATATTTGAATTTGTTTTTCGACTTGTGTGAATTTTTTTTTTTTTCACCCAGGTCGATTTACAAAATACTATTATCATAGTTATTAGCATAGCTTATCACAGTTATATCTGGCATATTGTTTTTTATGTACCACTGCGACCTACGGTTTTCACGGAACCATTTTGCATGTGTGAGACTCAGTGAAAACGTTTTATGTCTCATATAGACTCCAGTTTTCACTTTAATCAATACATACCTTTTGTGAATTTGTGAAACTTCAACGAAGCATATTCCTGCAACTAATCTGCAACCCCCGTTTCTCGCACCATGCGACATAGCATGAACATTTGCTACAGTCTACACTTCTAGCTTCAACATATTACAGACATTTTTCATCTGATTTTTACGGCATTGCACAACCTGTCCGCGCACGGCGCGTCAAAAATAGTTGGCATGTGTTAATACGACATGCCATTTTAAACACATTTGGGATAGGCACAGAGCCGATAGGCCAGCTATCCCAGATGCTTCATTAATTAAATACTTTTACAAACACTACTTCATCATGTCAAAGCAGTACGACAGCGAAGGATTCATGTCATCGCCTCTAGAAGGTGCGGGTGCTAGACCAAAAGATAGCTATCATCCCGACAGTAAAGACATTGAGGTTCGATTCCGAGCAGCTGACGAGGAATATCAACGCCTCAAAGCCGATTTTGCTCGGATTGCTCGGGATAGACGTTTGAATTCCCACTCGAGGAGTGACTCATCAAGGAGTTCTTCACCGCTTGGTAGACAGCCGCAGAAACGAGCTACGAACTTGCCCAAGATCGATGATGACGACGAGAGGAACAGCCTTTCAGGTCAAACAAATATGACAGCCTGAAAGCCTTACTAATTGAGAGGCGAGGATTGACAACACCTGAAAGGGTTAATAAAGTTATCTCTGGCGAGAAGATTGGAAGCGACATTCCCTCGCGGTTCCTGAGGCGTCTGCAGAAGACTGCAGGTTTCGGCACCAAAGCTGTTTTTGGAAAGGCGGTAATTCGGCAAGCGTTCATAAGACAGATGCCCGCTTCCATCAGAGCCCATTTGGCGACTCAACCCGACAGTGCCTCCCTCGAGAGTTTGGCCGTTCTGGCTGACAGGGCACTAGCTGCAGAACAAGACGTTGAAGAGAGTAAGCCGGGGGTCGCAGAGATCAAAGTCGACGAGACCAGCAAATTAGTTGGTTTGTTAGAAGATCTATCCAAACGCATCAAGAAATTAGAGACAGTAACAACATCTGAGAGGAAACGGAATAAGGGACGTGGACGAGCCAATAACTACGCTCACGCGCCTGCATTTGCCCCTAATGTACAGGCCTCAGGTTTCATTAGTAACCAACATAGCCAATGTAGAGACGTTAAAGATAATGCTCGACCTTTCGCTCCGCCGACGAATTTGCAAACAACTGCTCGACCTTTCGTTCCGCCGCCGAACACACAGAGAAATGACGCCGCTAAGACTTTTAATCCGGCTGATGCACCTGTCTGCTATTTTCACCAGACTTTCGGTGACAAGGCACGCACGTGCAGAAGCCCCTGCGCATTTTCTTTAAACTGCTAAGCCAGAGCAAGATTGCGACTCTTGCATCTGGCGGTATAACTGAGACGCGACATGACTCCGCGGACGCTGGTTCTCCACAGTTATCTCACTCTAAGTTATTATATGTCGCAGATAAAGAACACAAATGCAGATATTTGATCGACACGGGCGCAGCTGTCAGTGTTCTCCCGAAATCTTGCGCTAACGGGATTTCGGGCGCTGACAGTCTCCCCCTGGTGGCAGCTAATAACAGCACTATAAAGACTTACGGCAATTGTAAACGCGTCGTCGATGTCGGTTTGAAGCGCGAATATCCGTGTACGTTCATAGTGGCAGATGTGCAGCAACCCATAATCGGGGCTGATTTTTTAATCCACTACAATTTGCTCGTAGACTTGAGAAGCAGATGTCTTCGAGACATGCGTACAGGCTTAGCCATTGCCGCTTCATTATCTTCGATTAAACCTCTGTCATTGAACAGGGTCGATACAGTTCAAAATGAATATACTAAACTCCTCGGCCAGTTCCCGGAACTGACACGCCCTACGACAAAGGGTGAGCCCGTCAAACACGGCATAACTCACAAGATTGTGACTAAAGGTCACCCGGTTTTTGCTCGACCCCGACGTTTGGCTCCCGATAAGTTAGTTACCGCCAAACGCGAATTTGACGATATGATTAAATTAGGGGTCATTGAACCCAGCGACAGCGAGTGGTCCTCAGCGCTTCACATGGTGCCAAAGAAAAACGGCGATTGGAGACCATGCGGGGACTACGTAGTTTGAATGCACAGACCGTACCGGACCGTTACCCGATTCCGCATATTCAAGATTTTACGCAGCGGTTAGCCGGATCGAAAATTTTCTCGAAGATAGACTTAGTCAGGGCTTATTACCAAATTCCGCTGGAACCATCCGACGTACACAAGACTGCTGTTACCACACCTTTTGGCTTGTTTAATTTCACTAGAACCCCATTTGGTCTGAGAAATTCCGGTCAAACGTTTCAGCGATTTATAGACCACGTGACACACGGACTTGATTTCGTTTTTGTTTATTTGGATGACCTACTGGTAACCAGCCCAGATCATAAAACGCATAAGAAACATCTACGAATTCTTTTTGCTCGACTATCGGAGTACGGGAATCATCATTGGTCCTGAAAAGTGTCAGTTCGGAACATCTGAATTAAGTTTCTTATGTCATCACGTTTGCGCCAAAGGAATTTCGCCATTACCTAGCGCCGTTGACGCGATCGTTAATTTCATTAAACCCGAAAAGCAACGAGCATTGCGTAGGTATCTGGGAATGGTAAATTATTACCACCGTTTCATACCGCATTGCGCCGACAAGCTGACGCCACTCAATAATCTACTGACTTCTGCCAACGAAGGCCATACCAGATTGTCACCGAAATCAAATTTCGATTTGAAGTGGAATAAAGAAGCAGAGTCAGCATTTTCCGAGTCGACACAGATACTGGCAAACGCTACGCTTCTGGTGCACCCAGATTCGACGGCTCAGCTTAACATCACGTGTGACGCTAGTGATGTCGCCGTCGGTGGCGTTTTGCAGCAATTTTTAAACGGTATGTGGCAGCCGCTTTCGTTTTTCAGCAAGAAGCTGAACCCAGCAGAGACACGCTATAGCGCGTTTGATCGTGAACTTTTGGCAGTATACGCTACAATTAAACATTTCAGACACAATTTAGAAGGACGAAATTTTTTCGTTAATACTGATCACAAACCGTTAACATTCGTAATGTCATCCGTCACTGAGCGCGCATCCCTACGACAAACACGTCATTTAGCGTTCATTGCTGAATTCACCACCGATATTAGATATGTAAAAGGAGAGACAAATTTCGTCGCTGATGCGCTGTCACGACCATCAAAGTCAGTGATACACGATGGCCCAGTGATAGACTATAAAGCATTAAGTCTCGATCAAGCTAATGACGCGGAATTCACACGTTTGAGACATTCGACTAAGTCAACTATGAATTTCAAACTATTAAAATCGTTTGATAATCAACTGATCTGGTGTGATGTGTCCACGGGACACAACCGGCCGTACCTTACCGCAAAATTTCGACGAAAAGTTTTTTCAAACTTACACGGTTTAGGCCATCCATCGCATAGAGCCACCAGACCTTTGATTAATACCCGATTTGTATGGCACGGCATGAATATAGATATTGCTAGATGGTGTCGTACCTGTAAGGGTGGGGTACTGGGATGATTGCTAGTAGTAGTACTTTTCGCCCCCATCCCGGGAGGGTCATTAGGGATCTGTTTCGTCTGTTGGATGCTGTTACGGCATTGTACGGAAGCACTAGTCTACAGCAATCATCCAAGGGCAGCTGCAGCCTCCTCGTATCTGGCTATAATCTTCGGGCGGATTGCCAGTGGCGTACCCTGGTTCCTCCGCTCAACAGCGGAGCCAATGCAGCACCCGCATCAGTGCTGGAGCTGATGTAGGCCGTGGTAGCCTTAAATAACCGGCAATAGCGTGTTTGACATCAGGTCTCTCACGTGGGATGAAGGGAGTTACCCAGAGGGAGTGATCCTTCCTATTTTTACTCTGGGGACTATCCGACCCGAGGATAGCGGAGCTGCGCGAAATGCCACGAGTTTCATCATTAAATTGTACAGCGAAACTCAAGTCTCCGGCCGTCTGGGCATGTCTGGGGGTATATCCCCTAGACATGCCCAGAACCCCTTATCGGGCGAGCGAAGGAAAACGCTCTCAATAACCCACCATGCCCTATCACCCCCACCCTCACATCATCATCTGTACATCATTCATCTCATCAATTGACCACAACGTTTTTATCGTATTATAATGTCACTTAAAAGACCTTTTGTGCCGAAAAGTGACGTAAAGCAATGATTTACTACTACTACTACTACTAAGGGTTGCCAGACCGCTAAAGTTTCACGTCATAACACTCCTGTTTTCGGAAAGTTCACTGGACCTACCGAGCGATTCGATCATGTCCACGTGGACATAGTCGGACCTTTACCTTATGCCGATGGTTTTAGATATCTACTGACTTGCGTCGACCGTTTTACACGTTGGCCCGAAGCTATACCTATGGTAGATATTAGAGCGGAAACGGTCGCCGATGCCTTCTTCAGCGGGTGGATAGCACGTTATGGTACCCCGGCCACTATCACTACTGATAGGGGCGCTAAATTCGAGTCCAAATTGTGGGATAGTTTATGTAACCAATTCGGGATTATTCGGAATCGTAGCACGAGTTATCACCCTCAGTCGAATGGCATGGTCGAGCGTTTCCACCGTCAATTGAAAGCCGCCATTATGGCGCACGAATCACCGAATCTGTGGACTATCACGTTACCTGCCGTACTGTTAGGAGTTCGTTCAGCCGTGAAAGAGAGACTGGGCAGGTCAGCTGCTGAGATGATTTACGGGACAACCCTTAGACTCCCAGGAGAGTTTACTAAACAGTACAACGTCGACGCTAACACTGATTTGGAGAATTATTCAGACAAGCTACGCGTAGCCATGTCGCGTCTCCGTCTATGTCCGCCACGTGACACACAACAACACAACATTTTCCAATTCAAGGAAATCGCTACATGTACTCATGTATTCTTGCGCCGAATCGCAATTGCACCGCCTCTGACCGCCCCTTACGACGGACCATACAAGGTCGTCGCGAGGAGTGGCAGAGTAATGAAAATCCTAGTTAAAGGCAAGGTTGAGACGGTCTCCTTAGATCGCGTTAAACCCGCTCACATGGAGTGCGAGCCTACAACAGGTACGACAACACAGCGTAAACCGCCAAGCAAATCACGGAAGTCGACGGCTACCAGGACATCTAGTAGGAATCCACAGGGTCCACCTAGACCTGGTAGTGCGGACACTCCGACGTCCAACGGGACGAGAGTCAACACAAAAAAGTCGACGGCAGTCAGAAGCAATCAAAAATCGGCCACAGTCCCAAAGCAAATAGATGTTAAAGTAAACTTGTCCAACAGAGACAATACTTACGTAGCGCCGCATTCGCAAGCCCCTGCCGCGTCCCGCGCTAACGGGAACGGCGGTGGTTTACGAACGTATTCCCGCATACCTTTACATCTACGGGTGCTGCTGACGCCATAATCGACTCGACAAAAAGCAAACATGCGAATATCGCTAATCGCGACAAAATTTCGACCGACCAAACAGTGCGAAAAACTAGAGTCGGACGCACAATCCAGACTCCTGCTCGATTTGTGCAGATGGTTCACGCCATAGTCGCGCCCAATGACGTCTATGGCGGGCCGAACCGCATACCTCGTAATCACAATGTTGTTAAATTGTAAATGAATATGCCAGGCCTGGCAGAATTGTGTACAGATATATAAATGTAAAGACATTTTCTTTTAGCAAGTTCATTGCTAAAGCATTAATAGCAATTCTGTTAATTAAATGAATGGGTTGATCGCAGCTTGCAGCACATGAATAATATATAAAGGACAGTTGGTGTTAAGAGGATCGGACAATTCACGTATAATGCTGCGCTTTCAACCGTCCACAATGTAACCACACCCGCTATATTTTTTTTTAAAGAACACTATGCTTAGTATAAGAGGTTACATATTTGACAACCCCGCTACTTGCACGAAGCAGTCTCCTACACGTCAGTTTGGTCCTACGTTGTCACTCAGCCGGGGGTAATGTAGGATCCTGACATCGCTTAGTCAATGTGGCACTTATCCCCAGATTCCTGGACGCGGGTTGACGGGGATGACCGCCTCGTTTTCATACCGTGGTGACGTGCGCACACAGAGCAGTGTGGTGCGGCCCTTGGTATTTTTCCCTCACTTCAAGCGTAATACTCAGCGACTGCGGACGTGCCGCAGCTCGCTCTCGCTAAGTCCATAGAGACGTGCCGTGCGCGGATGGTTGTGCTTTGCTGTTATCGCATGTTAATCAAATAAACATGACAAGAGAGAAGACAGTTTCCTGGTTTGTTTAATACCGTCGATCAGACGGATGAGGAGGATATTTGAGTTTTGATGGCGAGATTGGGAGGAGTCCTTCGTCGGCCGTTGTGACCCCATAACGGAACTCCCGGTGTAGGTTTACCACGACATATTGGTTTTTATCGTATTATAATGTCACTTAAAAGACCTTTTGTGCCGAAAAGTGACGTAAAGCAATGATTTACTACTACTACTACCACGACATATTGGTTAATCCGACCCTTCAACTCGCCATAGACACATATCCTCTGATCTCAACTTACGCGCAGGAACATATGGCGTAATCAACTGCTGAATGTAAGCTGGCGAGATGTTGTTGATGGCACAATTTGTCAATAACAGGATCTTATAGTCAATGCGTGACGCCACTGGAAGCCAATGCAAGTTTTTAAGGATTGACGTTATGTGTTCATATTTACGCGTCCTCGTGAGGATGCGTGCTGCAATATTTTGTATGGACTGTAGACGTCTGATGGAACAAGAAGGCAGTCTCTGGAGCAGTGAATTGCAGTAGTCCAATCGAGACGAAACAAATGCATGTGTTTTGTACAGCAGCCTTATCTGGAAGAAAACTGTGAATGTTCGAAATATTCTCCAGATGAAAAAGTGATGTCTTGCAGATATTTTTAATGTGGAAAACTAAACTGAGTTTATCGTTATCGTGTATTCAATTACACAACAAGACTTAACAAGTCATAACAAATCTGTGTTTTGTTAGTTTTATTTTCATAGCAATATGACAGTTCTAAAACCGCATGACTTCCTGTGAGTTGTGGGCGGAAGTTCATGGTATTTACTAAAAACACAAATGTGCCCGTAAACGCTTAAAGTCCGTAAATGAATATCATGAATACCACATTCCTCCCTACTAAAGTCTGTAAACTTACACGGTTAATTTACCATGAAAAACATAATTATAAAAATCAGAGTTTAATCTCGATAACGCTAGGGGAGTTTCTTAGCACGACTTGGACGTTTCACTGGCACGTTTACTGCTGGAACTGCATCGGCAACTGCACGAGGATTGTCTATGATCTGCTCGGCATTGTCTGACACAATTTCATCAATCAGTCCATCAAGAGCATCACTATCACAAATAATGTCCGCGAGAGGTGTAAGATGAACTACATCATGTGAATTGGATATTACATTGTCATTCGTTTCTGCTGCAACAACACGATGACGTAACTGTTTTTGATGTTGATGAATCTCACGATCGTTGGCAAGTCTGACATGATACTCCACGACATTTAATAATAACACCAGGTAACCAGTTAGGCCCTCTACCATAGTTTTTAGCATACACGGTGTCACCAATTTCAAATTGTCTCGATCGAACATTTTTATCATGATTCACTTTCTATTGGTGCTGCTTTTCAATAACTTTCCCTTTTTGATCTGGGTGCAGCAAATCAAGATGCGTGCGAATTCTACGACCGAACAATAATTCTGATGGTGATTTCCCAGTCGTTGAATGCGGAGTAGTTCTGTATCTGAACAACACTTTAGACAGCTTAACTTCCAATGTTCCTTCACTCAATTTTGAAATCCCTTTTTTCACTGACTGCACAGCACGCTCAGCCAATCCATTTGATGATGGATGAAATGGGGCAGACGTAATATGCTTAACTCCATTGGCCTCCATAAACTGTTGGAAATGTACGCCTGTGAACGGTGTCCCGTTGTCAGTGACAACAGTGCTTGGCAGTCCAAATTTTGAGAATGTTTGTCTTAGCCTATCCACAGTGGCTTCAGAAGTTGTTGTTGTCATTACATGAGTATCAATCCATTTGGAATGAGCATCTACTATAATAAGTATCTTTTGACCTTTAATTGGACCAGCAAAATCCAAATGTAATCTAGACCAAGGTTCATTCGGCCAAATCCATGGTGAAAGGGGTGAAGCGGGTGGAGAGCCTCTGCTTTGCTGACATGGCTCACACGTTTTCACTTTACGTTCTAACTCACTATCTATCCCAGGCCACCATACAAATTCTCGAGCAATACGCTTCATATTGACGATACCCGGATGTCCTTCGTGAATCAACTTGACAACTTCAGCTCTGTACTGTGGTGGTACTACGACACGAGAACCACGTAATATACAACCTTCCTCCACACTAAGTTCATTTCTACACAAATAGAATTCTGGATATTTAGTCTTTGTATAATCCGGCCAGCTTGTCAATACACATCTGCGTATCGCAGCACATACTGGGTCTTTGTTTGTACCAGATGCAATCTTTTTGAATGTGATGGGTGTCTGATTTAACGTCTCCATCAATAAAATATTTTCCATTGGCACGGGGATTTCTGTGAGACTAGTATCTTGAGGAAGTCTGCTCAGAGCATCAGCGTGTGGAATGTTCTTCCCAGGCTTGTAATGAAAATTATATTCATAAGCACTCAATGTTAGCGCCCATCGCTGAATACGACCTGAACTCGTAGGACGAATACCACGATATTCTCCCAAAAGTCCTTCTAATGGTTTATGAACTGAATAGTGTGTAAAATGGTGTCCAAACAAATAAGAATGAAACTTTTTCACTCCAAATACTATCGCTAATGTTTCTTTTTCTAGCTGGGAGTAATTTTTTTCAGCTGGAGCTAAACTTCGAAATGCAAAGTTTATAGGTTTTTCTGAGCCATCTTCCATTATATGCGAAAGAACCGCACCTAGTCCGTATGGTGATGCATCGCAGGTAAGTATAAGTTCTTTATCAGAATCAAAACGAACTAACAACGTTGATGACTGCAGTTTTGATTTAGCAGCTAGAAAAGCTTTGTCTTGTATGTCTGTCCATAACCACTCAGAATCTTTCTGTAAAAGTTTGTGTAATGGAGCGAGTACATGAGCTAGATTAGGAAGAAAACGACGATAATAGTTTATCAGTCTTAAGAATGATTTTAGTTCAGTGACTGAAGTTGGTCTTGGTAATTTTTCAATTGCTTTAATTGCTTTTTCAACTGGATGAATACCTTCTTCATCAATCATATAACCTAAGTATTCTACATTTTCCACCTCAAAAACACATTTATTTAGGCGGAGATGAATACCAGCTTCACTCAATCTGCTTAATACTTCTCGGAGATTATTAGAATGTTCTTCATCATTAGCACCTGTGACTAAAAGGTCATCCATATATGCAACTACACCAGAAAGGCCCTGTAGAACAGTATCTATTTTTCTTTGAAATATTGCAGGCGAGGAAGCAATGCCCATGGGAAGTATGTTATACTCGAACAAGCCCATGTGTTTGTTGATCGTAGTACATCTTTTTAAAGTATCGTCAAGTTCAACTTGGAGATAAGCATTACTCATATCTAATTTTGTATACTTTTTTCCTCCAGATAACTTTGTGTACAAGTCCTCAATTCTTGGAATTGGATATTGTTCAAGACGCGAGACTTTATTTATCGTGACTTTATAGTCTCCACATATTCGAACAGAACCATCACGTTTTAACACAGGTACAATCGGAGTTGCCCATTCTGAAAAATTTCACAGGCGAAATTATACCTTCTTTCTGTAACCTTTGTAATTCAGCTTCCACTTTATTTGTCATTGAATATGGTACTGGACGCGCTTTCATAAAGCGTGGTTGAGCATCATCTGAAATGTGATTATGCGCTTGAGTGCCTTTAACTTTTCCGAGCTTTTCACTAAAAACATCAGGAAATTCACTGCATACCTTTTCATACATAGATTTTGACTCAACAGTTTTGACAAATTTCCAATTAAGGCGTAGTTTATGCATCCAATTTCTACCAAGTAAAGATGGACCATCACCTTTAACAATAATAAGCGGTAGCTTCACATATTGATTATTGTGTTTTACGTGAACATCACACTGGCCTAAAATGTTAATTTCATCTCCTGTATACGTGTGCAATGAAACGCTTGTTTCTTTCAGACTTGTTTTCGAGCATTTTAATCGTTCTCTAAAGACTTTCTCACTAATCACAGAGACAGACGCTCCTGTATCAATTTCCATCGTCAGCTGTTTTTTATTGACATTCAGCACGATCTTGAAACTATCTTTATTTGTATCATCACCACAGCAGATCATATGGTACATGCTATATGAATCGTCCAGTTCATCAACGTCATCATCATGTGTCATTAGATAATTATTAACACCACGGTTAGCTTTAGGCGTAGGTCTGCCTTTACCAGGTTTACTGTTAAATGTATCTGACTTTAATTTGGAGCGGCAAACGGTCTGTATGCGTCTTTTGCGCAAATGGCACTCAGAGTCTTTGAATTTACAGGTGGATGGAGCATGACTTCCTCCACATCTATGACATAGCTTACCACTTGTAGCTGCGCTCGATTTAGAGTACGTTTGTGAACTCGCTGGCCTATGCTGATCACGTTTGTGCTTGTACTGCGCATAATTTACGTCTTCAACAAGCTTATCCCCCTTTGTAGGTGTTGACGTAGGCTTTTTATATCTTGTGCACTCTTGTCAGCTTGCTCCATTGCTATGGCAATTTCTTTAGCTTTTTTGAAAACGAGTTTAGTCACTGATAGCAGACGACGCTGAATATTTGCATCCGATATTCCGCACAATAATCTGTCACGTAGCATGTCTTCTAGTAGGCCTTCACCTTCAAATCTACAATGTTCTGCTAATGCCCGTAATTCAGCATCAAAGGTAGCGACTGACTCACCCTGATTGCGTTGACGTTGTACGATGACAGACGGAGCAGGATTATAATGATCAGTCATTAATTTAATTAGCTCCTCAAAAGACTTATCAGTTGGTTTTGTGGGTGCGAGTAGACTGCGAATGATAGCATATGTCTTTGATCCACACATGCTGAGTAATACAGTTTTTTTTTTACATCATCATCGATGTCGTTCGCCAGCAAAAATTGCGTCAGGCGTTCCGTGTACTGAGTCCAATCCTCCCGACTCGGTTCAAACTCATCGATTCTACCGATTGTCGTCATTTTTAAGTTAACACAGTGCGGCAGTCTACACTACAGACATTCATCGCCAATTATCGTGTATTCAATTACACAACAAGACTTAACAAGTCATAACAAATCTGTGTTTTGTTAGTTTTATTTTCATAACAATATGACAGTTCTAAAACCGCATGATTTCCTGTGAGTTGTGGGCGGAAGTTCATGGTATTTTCTAAAAACACAAATTTGCCTGTAAACGCTTAAAGTCCGTAAATGAATATCATGAATACCACAATCGTCAAAAATAAAACCTAGATTTTTAACAGTTTTATCTAGAACGATATCATGTTCATCGATGTTGATGTGGTTTACATCACAGGAAACGTGGAGCACTGAACACAATAATGACAGTTTTATCTCCATTAAGCATCAGCTTGTTGGTAATCATCCATGATTTTATTTCTGCTACACATGCCTCTGTTCGTGATATGGCATTTACTGTATCATCTTGATTGAACATGATATAAATCTGTGTATCATCCGCGTAGAGGTGGAGACTAAGGCCATGTTTTCGAACAATGTCAGCTATTATTATTATTATTATTACATAAGCATTTATAAAGCGGTCCATCCAAGAAATGTTCTGGATCGCTGTACATACTAAAAACAGGATAAAATTCGTAGTGGACGAAGCCATGTAAAAGTTAAGTAAAAGAACATTCAACATTTTTAAAGCTATAACTAAAACTTATAGTACTGATTGTAAAGTTAGAATAAATAAAAGACAGCGAATTACAAAAGCTGCATACGGCATGTATAATTCAATTGTACAGGTAATAAGTTAATAAAATTGGAAATATTAATAAGTTAATAAAATTCTCTAGTGAAGAAAAATGTTTTTAAAACTGTTTTGAAATGTGCAGTGCTGTCTATCAGTCGCATGTGTTCCGGAAGCTGGTTCCACAACAGAGGAGGGGCATAAGCAAACGACCTGTTCTTGTAATGTTTTTTGCCGGAAGGATGTACCACAAGCAGTCTTTTGTCAGCTGAACGGAGTGTTCGTGCTGGATGATAAAGTGTTATTAGGTCTGCCAGATAAGCAGGAGCCAAGTTGTTGAGGCATTTAAAAGTGAGAAAGATGATCATATACTCTATGCGAGCGTGTACAGGTAGCCAGTGGAGCTCCTTCAGTAGTGGTGTTATATGGTCACGTTTGGAGCACTTCATGACCATCCTGGCACATGCATTCTGTACTCGCTGCAGCTGCTTTGTTAATGTATCTGGCAGACCGTAAAGAAGGCTGTTACAATTATCCGGACGCGATATAACAAGTGCATGAAGAAGCTGCTTGGTGCTCTGACGATCAAGGTATTTTCGAATACGACCAATGGCACGAAGCTGGTAGTAAGCAGCTCGTGACATGCCTGTGATGTGCTTGCTGAGTGACATGGTGGAATCGAAAATCACACCCAGATTCTTTGCAGTCTTAGATGGTGATATGCTGCTGTTTTCTACTGTCACACCTTGAGGGAGTTGAACAGAGTTAGTGTTTTTAGGATGAAATAAAATCAGTTCTGTTTTGTCATCGTTTAGCATCAGCATGTTATACCATATCCACTCCCTAATGTCAGCCACACACCGCTCCACTCGCCCAATGTCCGCTGTCTGTGAAGAGTTGTTATCATCAGCATACAGATGGTACGACAGACCGTGACTTCTGATGATACGAGCCAGCGGAATAGTGTAGATTGAAAACAGGAGAGGTCCCAGTACCGAGCCTTGAGGGACCCCACATGTCAGTGGAGTGTCTTCCGACTGCTTTCCTGATATGCGAACAGCTTGACTCCTGTCTCTGAGATAGCACTTTATCCACCTCAGACACTCTCCTGTAATGCCGATTTCGTGTTGGAGTGTGTGAAGCAGGATGCCGTGGTCGATGGTGTCAAACGCAGCGCTCAGGTCGAGGAGAAGGAGTGCTACGCCATTGCGTTTGTCGAGAATGTGCAGGATGTCGTTCTGAACTTTTAGCAAGGCTGTTTCGATGCTACAGTACTGCCTGTAAGCTGATTGCAAAGGCTCTTGAAGGTGTTACGTTGAATATGGGCAATCAGACGGGCAGCCACCACTTTCTCAGTCAACTTGGACACAAAAGAGAGGTTTGATACAGGTCGGTAGCTTTTCAACTCATCACTGCTTAAGGTAGGTTTTTTTAGTAACGGTGTTACTATTGCCTGCTTCATCTTAGATGGCATACCACAGGTAAGAGACTTGTTTACTATATCAGTGAGTGTTGGTATTACCAGAGTCTCGCATTGTCTCAGTAGGTGTGATGGTATAGGGTCGAGATCGCATGATTTTGGCTTAGCCGATCTTAGAAGCTTCTTAATTTCTTCCTCATTTGCTGGCAGTAATGTAGACAGATTAGCTGGGTGTAGATCATTTTGCTCTAACTGCTGTGTACTTTGATGTCCCGTGCAAGTCAGGGATGAATATAATTTTTGTATTTTATTGTGGAAGAATGAGGCAAATTTATCAGGTAGTTCGTCTTTAGAGAACTGTGATGGAAATACTTTCTGCTTTGTGCGATGTAAAAGTTCATTAGCAACGGTGTAAAGATCTTTCTGGTTGGGAACTGAAAGCTTATGATGGTAGTAGTCTTTCTTCGCTTCCTGGATAAGGCTATTAGTGAGATCACGTTGTTGAACATATATATCACGATGGACTGTGTCCTTCACTGCTTTTCCAAGCTTCTCCTCTTGGCTTTCGCCAGTTTGATGTTGGTGGTAAACCATGGAGACTCTGATCTGGTGGTGATGGTGCGTTGAGTGACAGGGGCATGGTCATCTAGGATCTCTCTCAGAGTAGTGTTATAAAACTCATATGCCTCAGTAGCATTGTCTGCAGCTCGTACGTGTTGTTGAAGTTTAGAGGCGCTAATGCTGTCAGAGAAGGCCTGGATGTCTATGGCTTTCAGCTTCCTTATGCTTACAGTCACTTTTGCTTTAGTTGGTGCTGTCATAGGCAATGTGAAGAGTATGGCAAAGTGATCACTCTTCACAGAATGGTCAACTGTGATGTTAAGCACTGGCAGCTCCCCGCACCTTGTGATGACAGGGTCCAGTGTATGACCTTTAACATGAGTCGCAACCTTGACATGCTGCTCCAAGTTAAACGAGTCCAGGAGTGTAGAAAACTGTTTGGCAGCTGGGTCGTTTAGTATGTCGAGGTGAAAGTTAAGGTCGCCAGTGAGTAGAAGCTTTCCAGGTGATAGTAGAAAACTGTCAAAGAGAGAAGTGAGTTCCTCAATGCACTGAGCAACCGGTATTTTACCTGGTGGTCTGTATATCACAACTACTCTGAGAAAGTTTGAGTCCAGCTTGAGTAGACATTCAAGGCATTCCAAAGATGTAAACTTGTGCTCTGTCAACTTTAATGAAGAAAACGACTGTTTATAGATCAGAGCCACACCTCCTCCACGTTTGTTGTCTCTTGCAATATGCTGCACCGTATAGCCTGGTGGTGATACTGTCTTAGGGTGGTAGGTTGTAGAGAACCATGTCTCTGTAATAGCACATAGGTCCAGGCTACTGTCTATTCTGAGATTTTTAATTTGATCACTCTTGGACACATCACAAGCAGAGCGTGTGTTAATATGGCCCATTCTCACGTAACTTACAGTTGGAATCGTTGTCTCTCTCTGGATGTTAATCAGGTTACTGGTGTTTATCCTGCTATGACGTGGCCGCTGCTGGTGTAATCACTGTTCTGATGCTTGTAGGTGGCCGCTGACCCGCTCTGCACCCCCGAGATGTAGAACTATAGAGCGAGGTTCTACTGTAGTTGTTATTAGTACAGTAGTCACCATACGTATACATGTAACTGTTTGTAAACCACTGACCACACATGTTGGTATACTCACAAACATTGCACAAAAGTCCGGATGTTACGCCTGACTGAACACAGAGTGATTGACAGTACACTGAATGATCATTCCAAATTACAAAAATAGTCACTATTATTCCAAATATACAATACAGCGGTGTTTCCACAAATTTGATCATTCCACAAATGCTCATAGTCATCACAGATGCAAAAATATGTATTGGAGCTGCTAATTTTCATAAAAATACAAAGAATATCTGAGCACGAAGAAAATTGGCTGCCTCTCTGGGCGCACAATACACAATTAGAAGAGGAATACAGGGAGAATAACGTGGGCCCCAGAACAGAACCTTGTGGTACTCCAAAAAATAAATTTGAAGCAGAAGATAACGACGTCTTAATTTTTACCGCTTGTGTTTTATCTGAGAGGTAAGATCTGAACCAATCCAGCGCCACACCACGTACTCCATACCTCGTGTTCATACGCTGAAGAAGGATGTTATGATCAATTGTATCAAAAGCAGCAGATAAGTACTAAAACTGCTGATTTTTTTCAGGTCAATGGTCAATGACAAAGCTGGCTTATTACAACTTTTTCTAGTATTTTTGGGATAAAAGGCCAATATCAACTGTAATTTTTCAGCATGTTTTGATTCAGAGATACTTTTTTAATCAGTGGAGTTACAGTTGCCGATTTCAGTGTTCTGGGATTTATGCCGTCTCACAGTGATAGATTGACAATTTTTGTAAGGATAGGAGCCAATGGTTCTATGAGATGTTTAATCATTGAAGTTGGGATAGGATCTAAGCCACACGACTTTGCGTTTGATTTCTCTACAATTTTTCTGATATCTTCTTCAGTCACAGCCGTAAACTTGGTAAAAGTTTGAGGTGTAGGAAGATCTGAGGAAGTTATGGTGCTGGTGTTTATGTTGTTTGTAGTGGATCCATCTAATTTTGATCTGAGGTTGCTAATTTTGTCCAAAAACTATTTGTTGAAAGTATTTGCTAAGCCACTTGCAGAAGTGTGGTCAGGAAGAGGACGGTCACAATTTCTATGTAAAACATGATCCACCAACGTGAACAGTGATTTTGCATCTTTGATGTTTTCAGCAAACTTTGAATGAAAGTAGGAACGTTTGGCGTTTTTTATCAGCTGCTGTGTGCGATTTCGTGGCTCTTTGAACATTTCCCAATGAATTGTCAACCCTGAATGTCTCCACTGCTTCACTAGGTCCCTTCTCTGCTGCTTCGCTTCAATGATGGTGTCATCAAGCCAAGGTGAGTGAGCATGTACAGGCAACATCTGTCTTCTCTGGAGCATCTTTGTCTAGAAAATTTCTGAGCTGGGTGGTGTACTGTGAAATAAGCATCTGACGGTTTCTGAACGAGTGGAAGACTGATCACATCCTTGACAAAATTGCACATGGTAATTTTTTTCGACTGCCTGTAGGTGATCTCTTTCCGGATAGTAATTGGTTTAGACCAGTTTATGCTACAGATGATAGCAGCATGATCAGATATCAACTCAAATACCTCGATGGTATCTGGAATCACGAGTTTTCCAGACGAAGGCGAGATGATGTAATCTATGATGTAATCTATGTATGTGTGGGTTTCAGTACATGTTAAATAAGGTTGAAACTGAGCAACATGTCCTTCATCTTTCGGACATTTGAATTTGTAGATTCATTTATGTCTGTAAACCAGGGATTTGGGTATAGTTCCGATCGATGATCGTGTTCGTTACTGGACCTGATGACCCGTGTCAACCTTACAAAACAACACGGCCACGGGGGCTCAAAATGTCATATACTTGCCGTCACAGCGGCAGCATGGCGTCTCTCTGTCAGATCGGCAGGCTGTCTCACGAAGCTTGACACGTCCAGCGCGTCCTCTCGATCTGTGGACCTCGGTTTACATGGGTAGCGCCTGGCCACTGAAACCTGCAGGACACGACAATATAAAAGGTGACTCAGATGTGAGCACACATGTGTCTGCGACAAATGTTCGTTCACAACTTTATTATAAAATGACTAAATGGAAATGACAACTGTATTTACATGATGAGTAGTCTAATGAATTGATGAAGATTTTATAAATGATTATTACATACCTGCAGGACACGAAAATATAAAAGGTGACTCAGATGTGAACACGGAGTCTAACATGTGTCTGCGGCAAATGTTCGTTCACAACTGAGTCCCGTGACCTGCAGTACAAAGAAATTGGTGATGGCTCCACCTGGTGACCAAATGGCTGAACGCTACAAAAAAGGTTTTGAACACCCACCTGGTGACCAAGGGTCTAATTGCCTCTTTACACACTCCCCCACCCCCTTTAGGGAATGTCGTCCTGGCATTCTACATACAATTACCATGAGAAAAAAACCAACACCAAAAAAAACATCACATCAATCAATATAATTATTACCTTTTTTTTTAAATTATTATTATTGGTGGGTAGTAGTAAATCATTGCTTCACGTCACTTTTTGGCACAAATGGTCTTTTAAGTGGCATTGTAATATGACAAAAACATTGTAGTTAATTGATGAGATGGATGATGTACAGATGATGATGATGTGAGGATGAACTAACCACCCATAATATCGTAAACTACCTCGAGTATTATGTGTATCCGTAAAAATGGTTTTATTTTACTCTAAGGAAGTTTGACTTCCCTTCTTCCATTCCCAATCTGGTAGTGGCAAGTTTGTTTTTGAAATGGTGTGTTGGTGGATATAATGGCCATCTCTCATCCATTGGGGCCGTCTCCTCTGACGAGTCAAACGGCGGATTTGGTGACCCTCCGATGAGGATGAAGTAGTAGTAACGTACTTATCATGAGAAGTATTACAGCTTCTCCCAAAATCAATTTCCACCACTGGTAAATCATCTGAAGATGAATTCCCTTCATATTCACTTGGAACGTTTAAGAGTGGATCAACCTCCAGCTCATCATGTTCACCGGAATGTTGAAGATCATTTTCTGGTTGTACTCGAGTTGGAGGTTGGGTATTATGTGGTAGCTGACCTAGAGGTAAGAGTAGATTACTCTGGGGACTATCCAACCCGAGAATAATTGCATAGCGAAGCCCAAGTCTCCGGCCGTCTGGGCATGTCTGGGAGTATATCGCCTAGACATGCCCAGAACCCCTTATCGGGCGAGCGAAGGAAAACGCTCTCAATAACCCACCATGCCCTATCACCCCCACCCTCACATCATCATCTTGACATCATTCATCTCATCAATTGACTACAACGTTTTTATCGTATTACATGTCACCTCAAAGACCTTTTGTGCCGAAAAGTGACGTAAAGCAATGATTTACTACTACTACTACCAAATGAAGTTCAGCAGCTGATTCAGATGTAACCATGCACGGCCAGTGACATGTTTAGGTCTGTACAATCAATCATTAATCGATCGTTTACACCAACGAAACGTAGAAGAGATGATGTTGTCTTATGCAGGACCAGAACTGGCCATGCCTATTTCACAAACGGATATTTATTGAGAGTAGAATTGCGACCTATGTGCTGCAATACTCGTCTCATTGTAAGACATGTCCTTCTCAGCTGTGCGAAATATACGCACATCAGAAGGAAATATTTTTCATTTAATACCTTATTTAAACTATTTAGGGACACCCCTGCAGGTTTTATTATCCACTTTCTACGGGAATGTATTATATGTTTTAATTATTAGACTTAGACTTGTAGTTTTTACACAATCACTCCATTTTCATGGAGATATATTGACTTGATAAGTCGTTCATTTTATAATCACTTCATATTTTACATTATTTATGCTGTTATAGATATTTTTATACTCATTTAACTGTGTTGTAGTGCAGGCGCTGCAACATGTCATCAAACTCGTTACATATATGTGCCAGGGCACCATCATATTATCATATCAAACTTTTTAAACTAAATTTTTAGTGTGAACATGCTGTTATGAGTTTGATCTTTTCTTTACCATTTTTACTACACAGTATAGGATATTGTAATACTAGGAATTCTCACCTAAATGACTGGCATACTGGTCTTACTTACTGTGTATTTGATGAAATATGCAAGAAAACTTTTTTTTGCAGCGAAGTGGGCGTTCTGGGAACGTCGTTCTTAAGACGCCCACCCCCAGCGTACAAAACGCCCACTGCTCTTTCTCCATTAACACATGAAGCCACAACACGCACACCTTGAAAGAAAACACTATAAGTACAACTGTTGAGCCGATAATTTTCTTTATAGTTTAATAACGAAACCCATTGAAGTTCTGACTGCAGTCGTCACAAGTATCAAATCCGTTCCCACAGGCCTTGTGAAACCAGTTTCCACAAGCCTGGCACTGAAGCCAATCCTCTGTTGGGGGGGGGGGGTCCATATAGAGCTCTCTACAATAAATACAATGAAATTATTCTTGTTCCATTGGTAACCGTTTGCTTACCTCCTCACTTCAGCCAGACATTTTATTTACATCACTTCTCCCCCAGCTGCCCCCCTGCTCCATCCCTATCGAGTGGAGCTTCTACTTTGTCCATTGTAGCTACTCCCCTGGCGACCCCTTTTCTCAGACAGGTCCTCGCTTACCTAACACCATGCATCTTGAAACTCCTCCTCTAACTGTCCCCCCCCCCCCCCTGCCTCTGGTAGTAACTACTTGAACAATTACCCCTCCTTAGCTACTAGCCAGGCTCCTTAGCGTCATTTTTAGCATTACATGGAAAATTTACTTGGCGGACAAAAGTACAACATTTGGTACACAGCTTCTCTGGGGGAAAATGATGAAACTTAGTCGTTAAGCCCTCTTATTTTGGTTCTACAATTCCGGAAAAAGTAAAATCCGAACAGTAAATGTGCATATATTTGCATGGTCAACAGGCTATTATCTACTGAAGAATTGGACAATCGTTGAGAGGTTTTTATCCTCCGCCCGTACTAAGGGGTATTTTAGTCGCTCCAGGATTCTGTCCAGCACGTTTTTCATCACGTTTTCTTGTGGGCGCAAAAACTCGAAAACTACGATTCAAAATGGCCGCCAGAGGTCAACTCCAAATTTGTTTGTGTGCGCAAAAACTATCGGGCAAAATTTTAAACCACCATCCCAACAAGGAGTATATATTCTTGGTGCTACCTAAATTCAAAATGGCCGCCACAGACCAACTTCAATTTTTTTGTAGGCGCGATACCTTTAACCCTTAGCACACTGATGTCGACTACAGTAGACATTCTGCATTGTTATTGTCATCTGTATAACCAGTTGGTAAAAGTAAAATGTGCTTTCAATTTTGAAACACTGATATTTGTTGGGACTTAAATTTCACAAATAACACAAATTTTCAGTCACTTGAAGTTGTGGATCGCAGTAGTGACTGAAAATTTAAATTAAATAGGTCAGTGCTCTAAGGGTTAAGTCAGAAATTATTCAGATTTTACAATGACGCAGAAGAGATGACGTTTTCTTATGCAGGGCCAGAATTGGCCATGCCTATTTCACAAACGGATATTTATTGAGAGGAGAATTGCGACATATGTGCTGCAATACTCGTCTCACTATAAGACATGTCCTTCTTAGTTGTGCAAAATATGCGCAAACATTTTTCATTTAATTCCCTATTTGAACTATGGAGAGATACCCCTGCAGGTTTTATTATTCAGTTCCTACGGGAATGTAACTTCTATTATATGTTTTAATTATTAGCCTTTCACTCGACAAGCATATATATAAAAAGTTTTTACACAATCACTCCAATTTCATGGAGATATATTGACTTTAAAGGTCGTTCATTTTATGATCACTTCATATTTTACAATATCTATGCTGATATAGACATTTGTATACTCATTAAACTGTGTTGTAGTGCAGGCGCTGCAACATGTCATCAAACTCGTTACATAGAAGTGCCAGGAGCACCATCATAATCTCATCAAACTTTTAAACTGAATATTTTAGTGCACACATGCTGTTGTAAGTTTGGTCTTCACTTTACCACTTTTACTCTACAATATAGGATATTGTTATGCTAGGAATTGTCACTTAGATGGCCATACTGGCCGAAAAGTGACGTAAAGAAGACATTTTACTTACTTACTTACAATCGCATTCCCCACTATATGAAGTTGTGCAGGTGATTTTTTACGGTTTTAGTGAAATTCAAAATGGCCGCCACTGATCAACTTCAAATTTTTGTAAACACAAAAACTGAAAAAAATAGTCAGAAATTATTCAAAATTTACATTCACATTCCCCATGATATGTTTTACTGAAATTAAAAATGGCCGCCACGGATCAACTTCATATTTTTTTGTTAGCACAAAACTTAAGTCACAAATTATTTAAGGTTTACAATCACATTACCCACCATATGGAAATGTGCAGGTGATTTTACTGAAATTTGAAATGGCCACCACAAGTTGACTTTTTATTTGTGGCAGCAAAAACTCCAACCTAATTTATGGCGGGGGATGATATAGGACTTCAGGCCTCTTGTTTTAAACAGGCTTACCAATGACTTGTGATCAATTTCTACCTTTATTTGACCCTCGTAAATGAACTGAATAAATCTGCAGCAGCCATAAGCAATACCAAGTAGCTCCTTTTCTATTTGAGAATGCCGTTTTTCAGCGTCAATCATTGAACGATCGAGATGTATACGCAACTGGTTTCCACGCATTTTCAAGAAGTTGTAATATAACTGCGCCGAGCCCATTTTTTGATGCATCAGAGGATACCTTGATGGTTGCAACACAGGCTCAGTTGACAATATGGCTACCAGTAATTGTCATGACTTCTCCTGTTAACTTCTCGCTAAACAACACTTTTGTCTAACAGCTGTCTTGGTGGTTCAGTGTTCTTCGAAAGGTCTGATACACGGGTTATCATTCCAAGGTATCTCAGAATTTTTTCTTAGATTTTGGTCTTTCCAAATTAATTATTGCTGATACTTTTCCTTCCATCCGGTTTTTTGCCCTGAGTGGTTAATGTGTTTGCTAAAAATATAAGTATTTTAACACCAATTTGATATTTTTCTTTTTGGTGTTTTGAACCCTATTGCTTTCCTCTTTCAAAAAATTGCCTCAGGCTTCTGTCTTGCTCTTCTCTGGTTTTGCCCCAAATTATTATATCATACATAGAAGTGTCGCCTCCTTCAATCCTTTCAAAAATTTGATGAGTCATTTTGTGATATACTTTGCCTTTGTGATTTTATTTCTTCTTTGATAGCCCCAAGCTACTTATGACTGTCAGTGGACGCGAAATTACCAAGTGTTGATCTCTCCCGATTATATCTCTGTTACTGTGCCATGTTTCAGCCGAGTATTAATAGTCTATTGTTTGCACAACTGCATCTTAAATACACAATTTCATTTATTATCTCTAGTTACTTCTGACACCATTTTTGCTTGTGATTATACATATAATAATATGATAACTAAGATAACAAACTCATTAGTAAAATGTACTTGTTTATTTTACTGTGTCTCCATGTCGAATGCTTACTTGCACATATTTATCAGTGTGGGTTAGTATCAGCACAGTAATTACCTAATATTATTTAGTGATTTAAACTACATCAATATGCCTCTGGGGAAGGATACCCCCTGCCGTAAAAACATTATTTCGGGGGGGGGGGGGTCCCCACTATTTAAGTAGCCCTCACCGAGGCGGGCTGCTTACTGTATTCCACAGGGTCCGTCGCCTTTGCCGCCGCAGTTATCTGTTTTCAAGCTACTAATCTATCAACTTCTGCTTCCTCATACTTCAAAAAGCCATCACCTACCACTGGGGGATTGTTTTGGTGACATTTTGATTCCATCAGATCTTCTTTTAATGTTGGCAAATATGTTCAGCTATGTCAGCCAATGACCTGATTAACTTTTGCGAGCAAACAATTTCAAAATTGCCGTTAAGTGGCCATTTTGAATTTTAATCATTTTTGGATATTTACGTAGAAAACGAAGACCATATGGTGATGTTCATGTTTATTCAGCGAGTCGAAACAACAGCAAAAAACCTACAACAAGTGTAGAATAATAAGACCACAATAAAAATATATCAAATTAAAAAGTACAATTTACCATCACTGAAATTTCATTAATTGTTATACAATTAGATTATAACATATATGGTTGCCAGACTAAATTAATTAACCAAGTTACAATCATTATTCACGTAACTTAATCCTTTACTGTTTTTTTTAGGGGGAGAGAGTGGGCCTATGTATTTTGGTTCATACAAATTCAAAATAGTTCTGCTATTCTTTGACAATTCTGAACATATCTTTTAAAACCTACTGTCATCACCAGAACCGCTAGTTTCATATATCTTGGTCATTTGACTCTTCCTTGCTGTTTGCACCTTCTCATCGCCAGTGTCAACTTAGACGTTTGATGTTTGTTCGGCCTTCTTGGTGAATTTCAATGCTTTCTTGAAAGAATCTATTGAATGAACAGAAATTAAAGAGGGTGCACATGGGTCCCGGAAATAATGGATTCTTCCCACGTCACTTTTTACCCATTTTTTTGGCCTCACTATTCACTGTTTATACGGGAAAAAAACTCCACTTCATCATTTATAGGAGATTGTCCTCATTTTGCCTCAGCTTTTTAAATTTATAATGGTTTAGGACAATTCAATAGGGAGTTTGTCATAATGGAAGTACCGTTATAACATAATAATAAAGTGTACAAAAGAGCAATCAACACAATTATTTCTTCAAAACAACATATTTTATTCACATGATCACACTTATGGAAATTGAGTTTGTACAGACAAACTATGACAACCAAGTAACACACTGATTAGTCTGATTCTCTGCACTAGATCAAAGCACCTGATATATAAGTATAATACTACAACGGCTTCCCATCATGTATTCTGTATGCCCTTATGAATTAAGACAATTACCAACTAATCTAATTCGCTACAATACAGCATGACATCTCATCATTTTTGACGATGTACTTGTACCCCAATTGTCTCTATCTCTGTTATCAGCGTGGTGCTTTCTGGGTTTCTTATTTTTGACATGCATGTCCGAAATAAGAAATCGGCACGTTCTAGTCTATGGACATGGTTACATAATATGTTCATATTAATAAACCAAACCAAAATAACCGATTTTTTAATGATTTTGAGCAGTTCTAAAGGTCTATCCTCTAAACTATTTACAAACATGCGTTATATTTCCATATGGATTTGAATATCCGAACAACCTGATGATGCAGCAGCTGTAGCACACCCAATTCTTAAAGAATGTGATTTGACTTTGGAGGAAGACTCGCCTGCCGACTTGAAACAATTTTTAAACTTTGCAGAGAAAAAAGACCTGGTTATTGCTGACTCGTCGGGAATAGAAAATAATGGACCCGACCTTTGTTGCTTTAATTTCAAATATTCAGCCAGATTCCTGACAGGACATAACTTTTTTTCTTGTTTACGAATTTGAAGGGTAATATGTCTTTGTGATGTATTGTATTTAAAATGTTTATTGTAATGTTACACTGCTCACCCTAGACACTGCTCCTTCGCATGTTAAAATGTGCAGATGGTTGACGTCATATGTCCCTCGCTCTCAATTTCAAGTATTGTAGTAAGCTTGTGATTGGCCGGCTGTCTTGCTAAAAGTACCCTGATCGGCTGGCGAGAATATTATGGTGGGGGAGGGGTGGGTTTAGACAGACACCTGTGTTGAGCCCAGCAAACGCGAGGATTTGACCCAATGCTGTTTCACTATTGGCCCACCGCCAACGGCGCTGGACCAACATTGAAACAACATCGGGTCAAGTCTTCGTGTTTGCTGGGAGAGCTGCTCGCATTATGATACACGCGGGCCGTCTGTGTCTTGTTGGAACAGGCAGTGCACAGTGCTCTGTGTATTGTAATGTATACCATCTTGACACCTTTATCTTTTTTAATTAGTACATCCGGAAACTGTAAAATTCCTTTATCGTTTTTCACTTTTTGACTTTTAGTTGTAATTTCCCCTGGGCGGAGTAAAGCAAAGAAAGCAAGAGAAAACTTTGCTTTAACAGCTACTTGTAAATGAAAAGATTCAACCACTGATGATACAGCAGCTATCATTTTCTTTAAAATTCCCCTTGTAATAGGTAGGCGTACATCAACTGAACCTGAAAGATTTTTTGCTCCGAGTAACAATTTTTTTTACAATAAAACAATTACTTGGGTCTGCCCAATTGTTAATTAACAGATTTCGATCTGAAAATTTTACTGAATTCACAATAAAAATGTAATCCAAAAATCTTCGTTTAATCACCGTATATTTGACTGAAGACACAATGAAAATATTCCTGAATGTTACAATTCAACTTGGGGTACTGGGATGATTGCTAGTGGTAGTACTTTTTGCCCCCATCTGGGGAGGGTCATTAGAGATCTGTTCCGTCTGTTGGATGCTGTGTACGGCATTGTACGGAAGCACTAGTCTACAGCAATCATCCAAGGGCAGCTGCAGCCTCCTCGTATCTGGCTATAATCTTCGGGCGGATTGCCAGTGGCGTACCCTGGCTCCTCCGCTCAACAGCAGAGCCAATGCAGCACCCGCATCAGTGCTGGCGCTGATGTAGGCCGTGGTAGCCTTAAATAACCGGCAATAGCGTGTTTGACATTAGGTCTCTCACGTGGGATGAATAGAGTTACCCATAGGGAGTGATCCTTCCTATTGTTACTCTGGGGACTATCCGACCCGAGGATAGCGGAGCTGCGCGAAATGCCACAGAGTTTCATCATTAAATTGTACAGCGAGACTCAAGTCTCCGGCCGTCTGGGCATGTCTGGGGGTATATGCCCTAGACATGCCCAGAACCCCTTATCGGGCGAGCGAAGGAAAACGCTCTCAATAGGGGTACTGGGATGATTGCTAGTAGTAGTACTTTTCGCCCCCATCCGGGGAGGGTCATTAGGGATCTGTTTCGTCTGTTGGATGCTGCTACGGCATTGTACGGAAGCACTAGTCAACAGCAATCATCCAAGGGCAGCTGCAGCCTCCTCGTATCTGGCTATAATCTTCGGGCGGATTGCCAGTGGCGTACCCTGGTTCCTCCGCTCAACAGCAGAGCCAATGCAGCACCCGCATCAGTGCTGGCGCTGATGTAGGCTGTGGTAGCCTTAAATAACCGGCAATAGCGTGTTTGACATTAGGTCTCTCACGTGGGATGAATGGAGTTACCCAGAGGGAGTGATCCTTCCTATTGTTACTCTGGGGACTATCCGACCCGAGGATAGCGGAGCTGCGCAAAATGCCAAAGAGTTTCATCATTAAATTGTACAGCGAAACTCAAGTCTCCGGCCGTCTGGGAGCTGCGCAAAATGCCAAAGAGTTTCATCATTAAATTGTACAGCGAAACTCAAGTCTCCGGCCGTCTGGGCATGTCTGGGGGTATATCCCCTAGAGATGCCCAGAACCCCTTATCGGGCGAGCGAAGGAAAACACTCTCAATAACCCACCATGCCCTATCACCCCCACCCTCACATCATCATCTGTACATCATTCATTTCATCAATTGACTACAACGTTTTTATCGTAATATAATGTCACTTAAAAGACCTTTTGTGCCGAAAAGTGACAAAAAGCAATGATTTACTACTACTACTACTACCTTCTGGCATATTTACCTATGGCATTTTTACCATATGGCATTTTTACCAATGGCATTTTTACCTATGGCAATCTTACCTATGGCATTTTTACCAATGGCATTTTTACCGCACACCCCTGAGGCATGCCCTTCATGTTGGAGCGGAATGTAGCACAAGCATAGGTCTGTTGAGCTTCAAGATCTTGTATCAATTTCGGAGATGTGAAGAAATTATCAAAATACAAGTGATGTTTCAGATATAATTCTGGCCTTGCTAAACCCATAACCACATCATAGCCTAATCCAAACTGACCTGGGTTTTTACGTCGCCCAATATACATATCGAAAGAACTGACGTAGCCGTTGTGAGAGTCTGCCAGGGTCCACAGCTTAAATCCCCATTTCGTAGGCTTTGCAGGTAAATATTGTTTCATGAAATGGCGAAAAAAGTGACGTAAAGCAATGATTTACTACTACTACATGAAATGGCGACCCTTGAACGCAATCATCGCTTCATCAATAGAAAGTTCACGATGAGGTTTGTACCTTCTCTTGAATGTTTGAGACAGCATGCTTTCAAAAACCGATATTTGAACAAGGGGTCGTAATCAGGAGAGTCGTGAGCTGGCATCTCTTGGCTGTTTGACAAGTGAAAATATCGAGTTTTTTATATCGGCGCTTGGGCATGACACTCCCAAGCTGTCATCAGTCGACCAATAAGAGTCTATTTCGGGAAGTTGGTGGATCCCCATTAAAATATTGATGGCAAAAAAAGTTTTCATTTCAGGCACAGTTGTTGGCACCCGATAGCGATCTCTGGCATTCATCTCGTTCTGTCGCTGCTCTGCATAAAGTGACTTGATAAGTCGTTCATTTTATAATAACTTCATATTTTACATTATTTATACTGATATTTTTATACTCATTAAACATGTCATCAGACTCGTTACATATAGGTGCCAGGAGCATCGTCATCTTATCATATCAAACAATTTAAACTGAATATTTTAGTACAAACATGCTTTTATTGGCTTTGTCTTTTCTTTACTACTTTAACTATACAATATAGGATATTGTAATACCTGGAATTTTCACTTAAATGGCCATACTGGCCGAAAAGTGAAGTAAAGCATTTTACTTACTCACCTACTTGCTCTGCATACTGATTTGTCTCCATCACAATATTCTCGTAGAAAGCAGGCTCAAATAACAGATTGTAGAAGTCCAAAACTGATGATGAGTCATCTAAGTGATGCCTGGGCCCCACATACTCAACATAATAAAATACTCCACTTTGTTCTATATCGTGAAGATAAAAGTCAAAGTTAGCCTGAGGAACATACTGACACTGCCATCCGAAAAATCTTCATCCGAATCGATGTAACTGACACTGACATCATGATCAAAGTCTCGCAGTCACTACTCATCTCAACTTCCAAATCGCGGAGATTCTAAAAAAGTTAATGACTGAGGCGTTTTCTAGTACAAGCTGACAACATGGCCATTTTATCTAATTTGAATCTACTGAATCCGAATATCAAATATGGTTTTTAAGGGCTGAAAATCAACATTCAAAATGGCCGCCATTTCTACGCTAAATGCGGCTATCAACACATCCCCAGTGAAGTTAACTTATTTTCAAACATTAAATATACTGTTTATAAACGGAAACATCATATAACATATATATCAAGCCCATTGAATCAATTTATTGAGAAAAGGCACAAAATTAACATTCGAAATGGTCGCCATTTTGACGCCATTTCGATGCTAAATGAAGTTATCAACAAAACACCCCCAGCGAGGTAAACTTATCTTTCAAACATGACTACTTTTTTTTTAACAGAAATATCCATTACCATACATCTCAAGCAGATTAGATCATGACTAAATTTTAAAAACATAACACTCAAATTCATAATGGCCGCCATGTTGACGTTATATGCGGCTATCAACCAAACAACCCAGTGAGAGAACACTTTTTTTTGCATGTATTTGCAAATGTGTGATAATGGATGGCAGCACATCACAGATAATGTTTTAAAATGCCCACCATTTTGCCAATACACAATTACAGAAATTACAAAACATTTCAATTTCAATTTTATTTGCTTGCACATATACTATCAATTGGCACATTGACTATATATCACCTCTTTACTAGCACAAACTCTAGTGCAAGACATTCTTGCATGAGCATGAGCTGCAAAATGTTCTACAACCAGTGCGGCAGGTGAAATGTGTTACATCATGGCAAGCTTTAGGGATAGGATCCAAACTCAGGAGAGTGGGATTCAAAAGTTCTCCACCAAGTTGCCATCCCATTTCTTGTGGCTGGGGAAGGGCTGGGTCTGTGCAAATGGCGTGCTTCCACACAAGTGCTTGATAATGCGAATGCATCAGATGGAAGCGTAATGCATTATTTGTTGGGGGCATGTGTTCAGGTTTGCTTGTCTTGAAGAACAATGCAGTACGCACTTATCTGTGGTGTCAACCTGATCAAAATTGTACATTCTGCACACAAACTTCTCTGCGTTATGAAGTTTCAGGTCTGTGAGTTCGCCCTCTCCTAGTGTGGCCAACGGGTTATGGTGCTGCTGAAATGGGGGGGAGGGTGTTACCTCTACGTGGTCCCCCTGGTAACTTCTTTTAGAAGGCTAAACACACCCTCAATCTGTCACCGAGGAAGGTTCTAAGCAGGTGGTTAATCCTGACTGTGTGACAGGTTCTGAATCTGTCACCAAGGAAGGTGCTAAACAAGTGGTGGTTAATCTTGACTGGGTGACAGGTTCTGAATCTGTCACCGAGGGAGGTGCTAAACAGGTGGGTAATCCTGACTGTGTGATATGTTCCAAATCTGTCACCGAGGGAGGTTCCAAACATGTGGTTAATCTTGGCTGTGTGACAGGTTCTGAATCTGTCACCAAGGAAGGTGCTAAGCAGGTGGGTAATGTTGACCCTGTGACAGGCTCAACCACCTGTTTAGCACCTACCTCTGAGACAGACACAGGACTTGTTACAGATTTAAAACCTGTGGCCAGATCGAGGTCAAACACTTTATCAAATATTAGTTTAGAACCAGTGACCAATCCTAGATTAACAACTTGTGTGTTTTTTTCTATTTCACTTTCTATTTCATAATCGACTTCTTCAATCAAATCCCATCCAATACTTTGTTTATCTTGTGGGCCAAAATTTGTATCTAAGAACTGCGGTGTTGTATGCATGAATTGTGCTTCAGGCCGTAACTCGGTGATTACACGCTGTTCAGATGATGTGAATGATGAGTTTGGCACGTGATCAGCCTCTGCATGCACATCAGCGACGACGACTTCCTCGTCTGTCAACTGAGCTGGAGCAAAATCACTGTTATTAAATATGTTTTGGTTGAATGGCCAGATGCCACACGCAGCAAATCCATTGATAGCCTTCGCAACAGTAGCTGATTTAGTGTAAGCTCGTCCGAACAGCCCTAAAGCCAAACAGAACAGGTTTAATAGAATATTAGAGGATTAAATTATAAAAAGTGATATGATGATAATGAAACTTCTCAAAATGACATATAGGCATACATTTTTAGCATTAAGACATACAAGCTAATTCGTAAAAGGAGATCCTTTTGCCAGGATTATCAGCCATCCAGGAGTCACATTCAAGGTTATAATAGTTTTTCAAGGGACCATGAAATGTTTTGTCCATCGGCTGGAGTCGGTGCGTCGTATGGGGTGGAAAGGAAACCATGACAACCCCATGGTTTTTGGCATAGTTTATGGCATCCAGGCTCTTATGGCTAACATGGCCATCAAGCAATAATAGAACCTAAATAAAAGTAAGTAAAAAACGTGTTGAAAGGCACACATTCGTAATTGACGTCTAAAGTAAAAGTCACATTAAATCTCTCAATTTTGCGTTACTAATTTCTCAGGCAATTATCATCCGATTGTCATGAAATTATTTTCTAGTCTCCCGGCAACTACCCTGGAAATATATTATATAGCACATGACATGTAGTAAATTGCTAATTATGACGCTCCTCTATAACCCATTGATTTCTTGAAGCTTTAATCGCATAATTCCACTACATGTCATATGGTCTAACTTTTGAAATACTGACTAATATTTCACGGAAATTGATTTAGAATTGACTGCGAAATCCGCGAAAAACATCCAACGTACGCTAGTGGAAGTTGGCGGCATATATCTATATATTTTAACGACAAAATACCCCAGTAATTGTCATAAACAAATAAAGTACGGTAAATGTAAACAAAATTGGTGCATCATTTAATTTTTCGTAATTGAAGGCCTACCTGGTTCTCATTTGAAGCTTTAGTAAACTCTACAAAATGTCTGAGCCAATTCACAAAGATGGTGCTGTCAATCCAGCCACTGTCACTACAGGCACCGATTGCTCCAGGTGGTGCTCCAGCCTATATCAGTATCACACCATATTAAATACCATGCACTGGGTCATTGCCATTGTGTTTTAAAATAAATGCTCAAATTTTGAGTGTGGCCTGATTTTACATGAACACTCTCAGTGACTGAAATTCATCAATTGTGCAAAATGGATCACCTTTTAAAACGCATGAGTATGTTTCATTCATTTGAAGCTGGCAATTGCGTCAGCAAAGGCCAATGCTAGCTTTGAATGAATGCAAAAAATCAAAGTGTAGGCCTAAGGCAGCACTAAAGCTGGAGTTAATTAAATTAGGCTATATTTTAGTTTGATTATGCATAACCATAACCAAAATACCATTTTCACCAATTTTTTACGTTAAATTTCCATGAAATATTAATGTAGGCCTATTAATTTTGAAAGAAAGTAGCCTAAGCCCTAACCAGACACAACCAGGGTCTATAGCTCGTGCCAACTCGATGCCGATGGAGGGGGCGGTGCGCTTTAGGACAAACTCATGTCCCAAAGCGCACCCAGACGGGGCTCTTAGGGAGACAGATGCTCCCAAAGCGCACCCCCCTGGTGCGCTTTGAAAGCAAGTTGGGGCTGCGCTTTGGGCACACTGGACATTATTTAAAAAAATGATTTTTGTATCATATGGTTGACTCACTTTGATTGATTGTTAACTCTTACTAATCAAGAAAACATGCATCTACATTTTTATATATTATTTATATATATATATATATTTATATATATATATTTATATATATATTTAGATATTGAAAAATCATTATATGTTATTATATGTAGACTTTTTACACAATCACTCCAATTTCATGGAGATATAGTGACTTGATAAGTCGTTCATTTTATAATAACTTCATATTTTACATTATTTATACTGATATTTTTATACTCATTAAACTGTGTTGTAGTGCAGGCGCTACAACATGTCATCAGACTCGTTACATATAGGTGCCAGGAGCATCGTCATCTTATCATATCAAACACTTTAAACTGAATATTTTAGTACGATCATGCTTTTATTGGCTTTGTCTTTACTTTACTACTTTAACTATACAATATGGGATATTGTAATACCTGGAATTTTCACTTAAATGGCCATACTGGCCGAAAAGTGAAGTAAAGAAAATATTTTACTTACTTACTTAACTATACAATATGGGATATTGTAATACCTGGAATTTTCACTTAAATGGCCATACTGGCCGAAAAGTGAAGTAAAGCAGAAATTTTACTTACTAGATTACCCTTATTCATTGATAATTTTTTAAAGGGGAGAAAATTTAAAGTCCGCTTAGACAACACCCACTCTTCTCTAAATCCACAGGAGGAGGGTGTCCCACAAGGTAGTATCCTTTCACCAACTCTATTTACCGTTAAAACTAACAGTATAATTGATGCTTTACCAGAAGATATTGAAAAATCATTATATGTTGATAATCTGGCTGTTTACTGCCAGTCAAGCAATATGGCAATAATTGAGCGGCGCCTGCAAGGTTGCCTCGATAAGTTGGTGACTTGTGCGGATGAGAACGGCTTTAAATTTTCTCCCACAAAAACTTTATGTGTACATTTTTGTAAAAAAAATGGCTTACAGCCTGAGCCCGATCTCAAACTATATGGACAACAGCTTCCTGTTGAAGAGCAGGTCAAATTTCTTGGTCTTTTTTTCGACAAGAAGCTCAGTTTTACTCCACACATCAAATATATGAAAGATAAGTGTAGGAAAGCATTACAATTGCTACGAGTTATATCCAGCAAGGATTGGGGTGGTGACCGGACAACCTTACTGAGGATTTACCGGTCCCACATCAGATCCAAACTGGATTATGGTTGTATTGTTTATGGTTCAGCGAGACGATCGTACTTAGCAGTACTTGATCCAATTGCGAACCAAGGTTTGAGATTATGCTCAGGGGCATTTCGAACATCACCCATCGAAAGTCTTCAGGTGGAGACCGGTGAGCCCTCTTTAGAGACTCGCCGGTTGAAGCTGAGCCTGCAATACTATATGAAAATGAAAGCAAATCCTGAGAACCCGGCATACTCGTGTGTTGTCAACCCTGAATACAAGAGATTGTTTAATAACAAGCCAGGGACTATACCTCCTTTGGGTATAAGACTCCAACCCCATCTGGAGGACATGGAGGTGGAGCTCGACGCAATTAGCGTTGTGCGCCCACCAGAGTGTCCACCTTGGCTTCTTCAACAACCTAATATACTTTTTAACCTCTCAGATCTCAGGAAAGGAGACACCTGTCCCCTTGTCTTCCAGAGCATGTTGCTAGAGCTATTTTGTAGATTTCCGAGGCACCGGAAGGTGTATACTGACGGATCAAAGGAAGACAAGAGGACAGCTATGTCGTTTGTCTGTGATGATCATGAATTTAGCTGCCGCATCAACGATGAGGCTTCAATTTGCACAGCAGAGCTGTTAGCTATTGAAGCTGCCATCGAATACATCTGGGATAGTAGTGACGAGGAGTTCATGATCATCACAGACTCGCTATCTTCATTGCAGGCTCTTAAGAGTCAAAAACTCAACAACCCAATTGTTTCCAATATTTTGCATATGTGTCACTACTTGTCTGGGCACAAGGACATTATTTTTTGCTGGGTACCCAGCCATATTGGAATACAGGGCAATGAACGGGCTGATGTTTTGGCCGAGGCTGCCCTGGATAAGACGAAACAGTTTTATTATATACCATATACTGATTTCAAGTACAACATCTCTGTCTACCTTGATGACATTTTGCAAGGTGAATGGGACATCAATGTCACCAGCAAATTGTTCGAGGTACAACCAATCATTAAGCGATCTTTTACACCAATGGAACGCCGAAGAGATGACGTTGTCTTATGCAGGGCCAGAATTGCCATGCCTATTTCACAAACGGCTATTTATTGAGAGGAGAATTGCGACCTATGTGCTGCAATACTCGTCTCACTGTAAGACATGTCCTTCTCAGTTGTGCGAAATATGCGCATTATTTATACTGATGTTTTTATACTCATTAAACTGTGTTGTAGTGCAGGCGCTACAACATGTCATCAGACTCGTTACATATAGGTGCCAGGAGCATCGTCATCTTATCATATCAAACACTTTAAACTGAATATTTTAGTACGATCATGTTTTTATTGGCTTTGTCTTTCCTTTACTACTTTAACTATACAATATGGGATATTGTAATACCTGGAATTTTCACTTAAATGGCCATACTGGCCGAAAAGTGAAGTAAAGCAAATATTTTACTTACTTACTTACTTACTTCATCTACATTGTGTTTTTTGAATTTTTGCGTTGTCTATAGGCCTAATACTCGACAAGTAATCACACAATCTCTACACTACAAATTATAAGAAAAAGAGTGAATTTACCTTTTTTAATCTTGCTTTGTTCTTGCTTTGTGTATGTCCTTGCTATGAAGTGCCCAAGTTCAAGGACATAACACGTGATTATCTCCTCCAATTATGACGTCAATATGACGTCACCACATTTTTTTTATTTTTTTTTTTATTTAGGGCAGCGTTTTTTGGGGGAAGATTTGAAAAGAAGTGCTCAGCTATAGAGTTGTTGGCTCAATGTGTCTTCTAGAATGATCTATTATCAAGGACCCTCTCAAATGGATTAACTGTTGTACATGTTCATTAAATCATGACCATTGATCAACAGGCAATTTTGGACAAATTAGCAAGGACAAATCCCATGGGGATGAAATTAATAAACATAGGGCCTACTTATTAGTGATTGATGATCAAGACTATATGTATTAATATGAATAAATAGGCCAATAGGTTTTTTTTATTCGTAGATCTCGTCAATCTGCATGATCATTTAACAAAAAGTAATGAAAATGTGCCAAAATTTGCTTTAACAAAATTAGGTCTGCTATTATGCACACGCACGAACATTAAGGTTGGAGTCAATTTTTTTCAACTTACGTTTTGATAATATTTTATAGAATTATTGGATAAAACCTAAATCTAAGGTGATCTAAATTACGCTCTAGAACCTCCAATTTTACAAAACGTTCATGGGGGGGGGGGGGGCATGCCTCTAGACCCACTAATTGCACCGCACTTTTAAGCACACTGTGACCCTGTCAAACTATTTTCTGGATCCGCCCCTGGTCAGCGTGGCAGTCATTAAACCAACCATAACCCGTCATTAGGTCGACATCTCGTGTTTTCTGGTTATATTGAAGTCTGTTCGCCTAAAACTAAGATATCAGTGGCGTATTCAGAAATAAATTAAAGAAATAAATTAAGGGGGGTGCTCAGATTTCCAAGAAACCATTCAACAGCGGTGACCTATAGGGGGCATGCCTCCGCAAAATTTTGAAACAAATAAACATCAAATAGTGCGATTTCGTGGTATCTTTGCTGTAAAACGAAATATGAGATACTGGCTGAAATGTCAGGTTATTGACAGTATTTTGCATTTAATTCCTTATTTGAGCTATTCAGGGACACTCCTGCTGGTTTTATTATTCAGTTCCTTCGGGAATGTAACCTATATTACATGTTTTAATTATTAGACATAGACTTTTTACACAATCACTCCAATTTCATGGAGATATAGTGACTTGATAAGTCGTTCATTTTAATATAATCACTTCATATTTTACATTATTTATACTGATATTTTCATACTCATTAAACTGTGTTGTAGTGCAGGCGCTACAACATGTCATCAGACTCGCTACATATAGGTGCCAGGAGCATCGTCATCTTATCATATCAAACACTTTTTAGTACGAACATGCTCTTATTGGCTTTGTCTTTCCTTTACTACTTTAACTATACAATATGGGATATTGTAATACCTGGAATTTTCACTTAAATGGCCATACTGGCCGAAAAGTGAAGTAAAGCAAATATTTTATTTTACTTACTCATCCCTCCGATCATCTGTACATCATTCATCTCATCAGATGACTACAACGTTTTTGTTGTATTACAATGTTACTTAAATGACCATTTGTGCCGAAACGTGACGTAAAGCAATATTTTACTACCACTCCGATCACTGTTTTTGATAATGAGCAACCTTCTCATGGTTATAAATTTACAAACACACGGGCAACTATTCACAACGATACACTTTATATTGTGTATCGGCGCTAGCGCTGTCTCAGGTTTTTAGGACTTGGAATACAGTTTAGTTTTTTTGTAAGTGTCCAAGGCACCACCGATCTATCATTTTAATTAGCTCCCGCCGTCACCGTAGGTGAGACAGAGGGAGCTATGGATTCCGCCTCCGTTTTTTTTTACCTCTTCTTTTGCCTATAACTTTGTAAGAAAATAAGCTAGGATAACAATTTTTGGTATGTGGGTTACTTCCAGGCGGCTAATGGACAGGTTAAAATATTTTTTAAGCTGAATTCAATACGCAAGGTCGCAGAGGAGAAAATGATGATGTTACGGCGTTGGGCCGTCCGTAAACAATTCGTTTCCGGAGCATATCTCTGAAAGTACTTGTCCGATTGTCTTCAAATTTTACACACAACACCCCTAGGGGGTCTAGTTGTGCCTTTTGAGGTATTTGAACTCTGACCTACTTCTGGTTCAGAACTATGACCTATTTAGACGTTTTGACGCGCACTTCGTTTCCAGAGCAGATCTCGAAAAGTACTGGGCCGATGACAGTCATATTGCACATACATGTTCTCTAAGGTCCCTAGTTGTGCCTTTTCAGGTTTTTGGACCTTGACCTTGAAGTTGACCCAGCACTTTGACCTAATTTATAACATCGGTAAATCCGACTGAAAGATTTTGCGGAATATCATGAAAACCGCTCAAGATAGCTACACCATTACTATAAAACAGGTTTCAGGTTTCAGGAGAGGATGCATCTTGAAAAATTTCAAGTCGATAAAATTAAAAATGGCCGCCTATCGGCCATTATTCACCTCGACAGGCCTGATATTGTGGAATATCATGAAAACCGCTCAAGATATCTACTCCATTACTATAAAACAAATTGTAAGGTTTCAGGAGAGGATGCATTTTGAAAAAAATCAACTCGTCCAAGTTCAAAATGGCCGCCAATCGGCCATTATTCACTTTCACATGGCCGTTATTTGGTAAACCGTGCTAGATGGCTAGACCATTACTATAAAACAAAATGTGTGATTTAAGGAGAGGATGCATCCTGAAAAAATTCGACTCGATAAAATTCAAAATGGCCGCTTATCGGCCATTATTCACTTTCACATGGCCGATATTTGGTCAACCGTGCTAAATGGCTAGACCATTACTATAAAACGAAATGTGAGATTTCAGAAGAGGATACATCTTGAAAAAAATTGACTTGATCAAATTCAAAATGGCCGCCTTATCGGCCATTATGCATTTTCACATGGCTGATATTTGGTAAACCGTGCTAGATGGCTAGACCATTACCTGATTACTATAAAACAAAGTGTGAGTTTTCCGGGGAGGATGCACCCTGAAAATTTTTAACTTACGAATTCAAAATGGCCGACAATCAGCATTATTTACCTTGATAGGCCTGATATCACGTAAACCGTGCTAGATAGCTAGACCATTACTATAAAACAAAATGTGACATTTCGGGTGAGGATGCCTTTTAAAAACTTTCGCCTCAATCGAATTCAAAATTGCCGCCTATCGGCCACTATTTACTTTCACATTGCTGATATTTGTTAAACCGTGTTAGATAGCTGGACCATTACTATAAAACAAAATGTGAGATTACAAGAGAGGATGCATCTTGAAAAAAATTGACTTGATCAAATTCAAAATGGCCGCCTATCGGCCATTATTCACTTTCACTTAGCCGTTATTTGGTAACCGTACTAGATGGCTAGACCATTACTATAAAACAAAATGTGAGATTTCAGGAGAGGATGCATCTTGAAAAATTTTGGCTTGATCAAATTCAAAATGGCCTCCTATCGGCCATTATTCACTTTCACATGGGCGATATTTGGTAAACCGTGCTAGATGGCTAGACCATTACTATAGAATGAAATGTGAGATTTCAGCTGAGGATGCATCTTGGAAAATTTCGACTTGATCAAATTCAAAATGGCCGCCTTTAGGCCATTATTCACTCTCACATGGCCGATATTTGGTAAACCGTGCTAGATAGCTAGACGATTACTATAGAATGAAATGTGAGATTTCAGCTGAGGATGCATCTTGAAAAATTCTGAGTCAATCAAATTAAAAATGGCCCCCTATCGGCCATTATTTACTTTCACATGCCCAATATTTTGCAAACTATGTTAGATTTTAGTCAGAGGTTTGCAATATCTGACAGACTGTCTAGTTCTTATCTTACTCTTAGACTGGGCTTCTTAGACCTGGTTGTCTTGCGTCTTGATTTTTGACCTAGCCTAGGACTACATTAATAACCCTACACAAAATTGCTTAAATCAAATTCTAATTCGAAGCGGGAGCTCCTGGACTTATGTAGTCTTGTTCATTTTTACTTTAATAGACTATGTGATCGTTTAAAAAATATTTTCATTTTAATCACTTAAATGTCACTTAAATGACTATTATGATCGGAACAAAATAACACATGGGTTGGTGGAAAAGGTCGAAAAATATCGACTCTATAATATCTAATTTAAAACATGTTGCCGAGAGCTCAAAACATCACAGTATTTAGATATCAATCTGGTTTTGGTTGCCATGGTAACCTGGCTCACCACATGGCAACCCATCTCGCCGGGTTACCATGGCAGCTCAGTCCCACTACTTGTTTGATGTAATTTAGGGAACATATGCCCCATGCATATTAACAACCGAACAAAAAACAGATAAAGCTTATCATGAGTAGGCCAATATGCACTGAAACAGAGACACACATTCATTAATATAGGCCTATAAGCTAGGTTATAGACATATGCCCTGATACCTGTGTAGGCCTATATTTATAATTCATTATTCGTATTTATCGATGTGTACAACACGACCCTGATCCTCAGTATTCTCGCTGGAAGTTGTGACCTGTAATATAATTTAGAGAAAAATATATAAATGGAAGTAGGGCCAAAGGCCTCATGTGTTTGGGGCTGAGGTATTGGCCTATGTAACCATTTCAATACAAAGACGCGGCGTTGAGCCAATGTTGGTTCAATGACGGGCCAGTGTTGTACACAGTGGATCAATATACTGTTAGGGTAGGGTTTACACCATAGGGCTCATCCCGAATTACAAAACAGACACCCGAAACATCATGAAAATATAATATCAAGAATTTGATTGGCCTTGGGGACAATACATGTGGCTTTACTTTACTTTACATTACTTTTCGTTCTGTGTAGCTGATCAACAAAGTGAGTGAGTTTATAAGCAGAGGAGAGTATTTTATGAACATTGTGTGAAGAAATTAGCTGACAAAAAACATTAATGAAATCGAATCATTACAATATGATTGTTATCTACAGTTTGGATTATAAATATTCATGGTTATATCCTTTGTGGTAAGATTTATTTTTATTTTCATGATGTTTTGAGTGTTTAACAGTAGAGCATAATATTAGTCTATATTGAAATTACATTGGATCAACAGCCTCATTCGCGACCGGTCGTTTTTTTGTAGGTTGCGCAGTGAGGTATAGTTTTATAAAACGTCGGCGACGAGAAGGGACCAGTCAAATGAGTTTTTCGATCCCCCCCAAGTCATTAAAATCAGGCATCCAACCAATCATGTTGGTTCAGCCAATGTTGGGTCAACGTTACAGACAATATATACACTATACCATCATGTGGATTCTGGCTATTTTTGGTATCTGGGTGATAATCTGGGTTGATAAAGTGGGGTGATAAAAAAGCAGGCCTAGTAGCCAAAATTTAAACCAGATGAAAAAACTTGCAGCTGAACTAAATGGAAAATAGCCGAAGAAATATTGGTCAAAAACGCAATTTTTATAGTAGGCCTACCTACTGGACAACTGTAAAATTATCGGTATATATTGAATGACAAAAGAACGCATATTTTCTCAAAATGTTGACTATTATGTTGATGATGTCTCGAGAATTACTAAGGTCAATTACCAAGGCCATTGTTGATTGAATCTTATATTGGCGGTTTTTTGTCGAAGCCATTTAAAGCGACTCAATCAGGCTAAAATCGTTAAAAATCGGTGATTTAGTTTTGGCTTCTTAATATGACCATAATTATGTTGTAAACATGTTTATATACTAGAACTGCAAAAGTTTAAATTTTTGTGCTGTGCATTTACCAGTTAAGCGAGATACATGTATAGAGACGAAATTCCTGTATACTATTTCTTATTTTGGACATGTATGTCCGAAATAAGAAATCTGGAATTTTGTCTCTATATCTAGTTCTAGTCTATGGACATGTTTACATCATAATGGTCATATTAGGAAGCCAAAATAAAATCAGCGATTTCTTAATGATTTTATGGTCTGCTTCACGATTCTGCCAAATATATTAAGCCGGTAGGCCCCTAATGGGTTTAATAAAGTCAACAACATTTTGCCTACATTACACGCATTCCCCAGTACGCCGGTGAAATGATGATCATGTTGGCATTTAAGGTTGGGTCAGCGTGGCAGTCATTAAACCAACCATAACCCGTCATTAGGTCGATATCTCGTGTTTTCTGGTTATATTGAAGTCTATTTGCCTAAAACTAAGATATCAGTGGCGTATTCAGAAATAAATTAAGGGGGGTGCTCAGATTTCCAAGAAACCATTCAACAGCGGTGACCTATAGGGGGCATGCCTCCGCAAAATTTTGAAACAAATAAACATCAAATAGTGCGATTTTGTGGTATCTTTGCTGTAAAACAAAATATGAGATACTGGCTGAAATGTCAGGTTTAACTTATTGACAGATTAACCTAGCCTATACTAGTCCAACTATTTAGGCTAACACGACCACACAATGGAAAAAAACCCATAAACATTATCATTAGCTCATTTAATAGCGAGTGCGAACTACTGGGCATATTAAATGAGCTAGATAAAAATAAACAGCTGTCGATCCAATGTTGTGTTAATGTTTGGCCAGCGTAGCAGACAGTGGAGCAACAATAATATTAATCAAACGTTGGGTCACCCTCATTGTGATGATATTTATGCAACCTTGTTTGTGGAATGCCGATTATGCAATTATTTAGGGCCTAATTATGCAACAATCATCTATTAAAAGTGATAACATGTCATTGAAAAAAGTTGTGGACCATTAAAATGCTTACAACGTTCACTAACGATCACTTAAAATTCCTGAGATATTTGTTTTTATTTCACCCTTATTAATTTGCCACCTGCCCCTATGGCAGAATTTTTTTTCATGCAAATGTTATATTCCAGTTCATCATCAGTTAGGCCTATATCAGATATTTTTGTTAGTATTGGTTGTAGTTCCACATTTTTAAAACAACTTTACTGCCAATTTTTAATAATTATCATTGATTTAATCTCTGGTAAAAAAACACTTTTGAGTCCCAGCTGTATCTGAATTATTTCGTGTCAGTGGTTATACTGGGGGTCTATATATTGCACTGAGAAAATACGACGATTTTAAAGCAGCCCCTTGGGATGACATCAATTTTCGTTTTTAGTCTTGTAATGAAGTAGTGTATCACCCAGATCACGATTTTATTTTTTTCAGAGTGTTTAGATTTTTACAAATATTTTCAATCAACATTTCTATGAAACCAGAAGTAACCCAAACAAACTATTTGTATACCAGACAGACAGACAGACAGATATTTTATTGACAGAAAAGAAAAGTCATTACAGACTTATTTGTCATAGAAATGAAAGAGATATATGTACATGTATATACAAGATTGTTAATTTGTTAAAATCACATGATAATATACATGGTATGACATACACAACTAAAATCATAATAACTGGCATTGCCAAAATAAAAAACTGGGTATTTCGATAATACAAATGACTACTACTACAAATGAATTAAAAGGCATTGCCAAGATAACATAGAGGTCTATCATTTTGTTTCCCGCACCAAAACCAGAGATAAAATAGCTACTACGTATGACATACTAATTATATATAGTAGCAAAAAAGACACTCTGGATATATAAAAAATAAAATATTTGCTTTACTTCACTTTTCGGCCAGTATGGCCATTTAAGTGAAAATTCCAGGTATTACAATATCCCATATTGTATAGTTAAAGTAGTTAAGGAAAGACAAAGCTAATAAAAGCATGTTCGTACTAAAATATTCAGTTTAAAGTGTTTGATATGATATGAAATGATAAGATGACGATGCTCATGGCACCTATATGTAACGAGTCTGATGACATGTTGTAGCGCCTGCACTACAGCACAGTTTAATGGGTATAAAAATATCAGTATAAATAATGTAGAATATGAAGTGATTATAAAATGAACGACTTTTCAAGTCACTACTATATCTCCATGAAATTGGAGTGATTGTGTAAAAACTACAGGTCTAAGTCAAAACAGTGTCATTGTCAAAACAAATATATAACACTCTGGAAAGCGTAGAAACCTAAAATATATACAAGTGCATAATTATGCTACAGTAACTGGAGTATGCAATAAGACAATGGTAAAAATTATATGGTATTTTTTAAAATTAAATATAATATCATGCAAGTACAATAAATATGGCATAAACAGGTAGCTCCGAGTCATGTGACCATGCAAGCACAGTCGCTATGAGCGCGGAGATTCCCTGAGATTGACTAGTGGTGCAAACTTAACGACGTAATAACAGTAGTAATGGCGGTTAAAAATTATTTGTGCAATTCACACAGGACATGGCCCTCGCACAAAAACATTAAGCCTTTTTATAATTCACTATATTGTTTAATTCATACTGTTTCAATCACGACCTAGTTAGTACCACATACTCGGGAGTTACAATCGAAGAAAAACATTCCCGACATCATAGAGAAAATCAGTTGACTTAGCAACTCTGAAAACCTCCATAAGGCCCCACCAAGTCTGATAACAAAGGCGACGGAAACGTCCCTAACCGGCCCCAAAAAGCCAAATAATAAGATCCGAGAGCAACAACCGTCTGGATATGTGGTAATACCCAAGTCAGATCATGAGGGCATGATAATATGAATAATATAGCGACAGGTGACAGATTTATTATACTCAGTAGTTTTAACCCTTAATTTGTTTAAAGCAACCATAAATAAATTGCGCCTGTGACTTCACCACTGTTATGTCTCTAGATGTCATAATTCCTAGAAACATTTCATTTGTCGGTTGTATATTGATAATTGCGGCTACAGAATCATACAAGATTTCGCGTTCATTATTCATAGCGCTACAGTGGAGAAGAAGATGTATTTCATCGTCAATTTCGTTTAATCATTTATACCTGAAGGACGATTGAATGTTTTCACAGCATTGGGCCACATGCTGATGGCATCGGCCCAGCGTTGGGTAGACAATCAGTGCTGCAGGTGTGTCCTCCCGTGTCCTGACTATAAGCTGATAAGACACCAATTAGCGGCAAATGTTCTGATCTTACCGTCTGATACAAGGGAATATGTGATGCAAAGTGCTGGATATTGCTGACTTGTTTTGTTTACATGGCAATATACGACCTGGAAATACAACTATTTCACTCTTTTTCGGTGCTTTAAAATTGTTTTTTGACTTTTTCGTAATTTCAGTTAGGATCAGTAGGCTATATAGCTTCATATAAATTAAATTTTCAAAATTGACAACATTGAAAATGTCTCATCCCAAAGGGTCCCTTTAAAACAATTAAATTTTGGAAATTGAAAAAGCGACCCAGTTTTTTATCCACTTGTTCTTAAGACTGAGTCTCAGAGATGATATCTCTTGAGAAATTAATCCGCCATCACCCAGGTGAAAGATTCATGGTAATTGAGGAATAATCTTTATCCCGTGGTCCTTTTTATTTTATTTTATGCAGCGTCAATTGCTTGGGAGAGCAACACGCCCAACTCTTAAGTCGTTGTCCGTTTCAAGCGATCCCCATAGCCTACTGTGTATTGTGCTTGTGGTGTGTTTTAATTATCATAGGGTAGGGTATAGTCTATGATAATTTAATTATCATAGTAATACTATCAATCTTAGCATATCTACTTTGGAACAACGTTGTTTCAAGGTATTCTATGATAATTATCATCAATCTTAGCATATTTATTTTCCATAACTTTGTTTCAAGTCTCGCTCAATCGTTTCAATTATAGGCCAAGACTAACACAAAGTTGATATATTTTATTCTGTTTCTTGGAAAACAAAAATAATGAATGTTTGAAAAATCTCACACTAGTAAAGGGTGGACAGGAGAAAGAAGACCAGTCGCAACAAATTCTACTTTTAGGTGCTCTGGATGGTCAAATTTTAAAGATTTGCATTGGAAAGATTTTGCTTCTGTCGCCACATATGGGCGATGTGGCTATCACTTGTCCAGTTCATTGTCTAATCTGAGTCTTTAATCTGTTGATGGCGCCAATGATGCATCCCAGACACCTTTAAATGGGAAGGGGTATATATTTAGGTGTGGAGGGGGCTGGAACCAGCATGTCGGAGAATGGTGGATTGATTGTATGTACATTTGGTTGGAAAATTACCACTATGGAAATTAAGGGGGGTGCTCCAGCACCCTGAGCACCCCCCTGGATACGCCCCTGGATATAGGCCTAATATGCAGTTGGCTGCGATAGCTGTCTGACGTAACCACTTTTTCATCGTATCCCATCGTGATTGGGCTGAAAATCCACGATAAACAGATAGCCCTAGTGGCCAAAGGCTAATATTATCACCTCTTATAGGCCCCACATGATGTAGGCAACCCTGTTATGTGAAGGTTCAATACATGATGATTGTGTCATCCAGCAAGTGACTTTCTCTTGTGATATTATCAGATTATTACCTCTGTCTCTTGAACCCAGCAATTCTTTTGATACTGGCTTAGAGTTGGTCCAACGTCTGCGACGCTGGCCCAGTAATAGGCCTATATCAACATTGAGTCTGCTATTACATAGCAAACACAGCACATTATCCCTGTGTTAATGTGTGAACGCTGGCCCAGCATCTACAACGCTGGCCCAACATTAAACATGGGATGCACAGCAGTCTGGCAGTACAGACTGCTTGGAGCATGTGGTGTGTGGCCTATAATAATGTAGTCTACGTCCCAGCTGACAGAGAAATTAAACCAATGCTGGCTCAAAGTTGCCCCAGCGTCGCATGCAGAAGGCCAACATTAAACCAGCATTGCATCAATGTCCCATGCTTGCTAAGACGTATTGAACAGACTCGCAACGTGATTTATTGTTGGCCCATTGTCTGTGACATTGGCCTAACATTGTATCAGTATCGGGTCAACGCATCGTAGTTTTCTGGGTATGTATTCAGTGACTGGTGAGCTCCTTAACAAGAGGATGTGTTGACAAGAGATTGACCCAATGCTGTTTAAATGTTGGCACAGCATCTTCAGCAGCGGCCATCATTGGATCAACGCCTCGTGTCTGCTGGGAGTGTGGGCTCATGGAGGGGTAGTCAAGACTGCAGGGCTTGGTCAGACTGTAGAGGTGCTGACCTCATTCTCCAAGGCTAATTAATATTCATGATCACCCAGCCTCTCACAAATAACCAAATATGGCAAGGGTCTAGGCTACTATGGATAATAAGGGACCATTTCAAAAGTCCATACAGTAAGATGTGAAACCGTGTGAAGTTGCTCTGTATTATATCAGGAATATTTGACGGGACCCCCGAGAGGCCCAAATAATGAATGAAATGCTCCTGTATGCTGGTTTTATGAATGGAGTTGGGGCGAAGGGTCCATAAACACGATATTCAGTGGAACTATATTTTATTATTTCAACATTCATTGAGCGAGCGATAAATCAGAACCACGCAGGGCTCACTAAAATTTAGGAACAAATAGAAAATATACTATCCTTCAGACCATAACTCCCCCTTAAAATTGATAATTCAATTTTTACTTCAATTCTTCAACCGGGTCAAACAACTTTAAAACTTAAGTTGAAAAAAACATGTCTTAATTGTTTCAAAAAAACTTAAGCCACTTATTTAAAATCTCTTAACACTTGAAAATCTTGAAGTGCTATTAAGTGTTTTTACATACATTTTTGATTATGCACATTGCAAGGTACTTAAAGGTTCCTACATTGAAGTATATTCTGGTATAGAGTTTCCAAAACATGACTTTCAGTTTAATCATGATACAAATTGCCGCATATATGTGGCCATACTGCATCATTCAGGACTCTCATATAACATGTTTTAATGATTGCATCGCCGAATGATATTCAAACTGTCGCCATTTGAATTCGTGTAAACACGCCATATGCTAATTTTAGTCACGTGACCGTGGCGTACGCAAGCGGAGCGAGCAGCCACAATGGTTCAGTTGTAAACACACCATCCACACCATACACATGTCATTTAGCAAGAGGGAGATCTCTGCTATTATGAAATGTGGGGTGTGTTGAAATCCGTCAATCGGCATCTAGCCCCAGGCCTATTGAACAATATCAATTATATTCGCCCACAATATCCTATATAACTCTACATCCCTTTCCCTGATTGAACAACATGAGATGCAGACACAACAAATCAACCCACGTGACAAAGCCGACTACTGAGAACCAATACATTACAAAAGACTATGCATTTTTGCACTAAGGTGTTTTCTTTATTTCCAACGCACACATTGTATTTTTTAAGGTAGGGTCTCAACTGATAATTGTACATAAATGATATAGGCCTACAACCCGTGTAGGCCTACAGTAGTGGCCAGTAGTCTACTATACAGTCAAAAAGCACAGTAACTGATTATGCCTACCATATATGGTGATGACAGAGATAGCTGGCGAGGTCGCAGGTCACAACCATTCACAAAAACCAAGTTATCAGACGAGATGCTACAGGCATGCTGCATGTAGTGCTGTCTCTGCGGAGCGATAGTGAATGATTTCTCTGATCAATCGTTTTTTATCTAATTTATAATATAGGCCTAGGCCTACTATAACACTCACTTAAAAAAGTCACCAGACAACAACTCATCTCTGATAGTTTTGACAGCTCGATCAGGGCGGTCAGCCACACACCACACATTGTCTGGTGGCAGCGCGGGCTTAACCTGCCAACACAGTTGTAACTGCAGCTGTAGACCACACATCATTGGCGTCGAGTTCGTCGAAGACGTCATCGGGCCACATGATCTATATAGGTTCCTATCTCAGTTCAAGTAAGACATATCATGAGATCTAACAGTAATAATGTACTCCAGACTGCTCGACTTTAAAAATTCCCGATTTCTAATTATTGACAACCATGTCTAAAATAGGAAATGCGGGAATTTCGTCTCTATATCTAGCCTAACTGGTGAATGCGCAGCACAAAAATTATAAAAATTTGCAGTTCTAGTCTATGTACATGTTTACATCATATGGTCATATTAGGAACCCGAAATAAAATCACCGATTTTTTGATGATTTTAGCCTGGGCCAGTCCCTTTAAGTTGAGTAACAACAGGACTAAATGGAGTTGAGTGACCCCGATGGGCCACCGTAGTTTTGTCATCAAATATATCTACATGGTTATTTTTTACCACCAACTGCTGTAATGGGGTCGGCCCTCTCTTACGAAGTCCCATTATTAGTCCGAACTCCCCGTAAACCTGAAGCTAGTAGATATCTCAAAATTCGCCTTCGTTCCAGGTGATTCTTTAGTACCTTTAGTCCGAAGTACCATTAGTCCGAAATAAAATGAAATTATAGATAAACTATTAATGAGACATTGGTCAAAATACCAGATTCAATAAACACATTGCTTAAAGCGGCTCCTTGGGATGACATCAATTTTCGTTTTTAATTTTGTAATGAAGTAGTGTATCCCACAGATCATTAGTTCATTTTTTAGATTTAAAAAAAATTTTTTTATCCACATTTGTATGAATCCGACGGAAACCCAAACAAACTTTTTGTATATCTAAACACCTGCTAAAGGACGTTTGAATGTTCCTACAGCATTGGGCCACATGTAGATGCCGTCGGCCCAGCGTTGAGCAGACAATCGGTGCTGCGGGGAGCCCCCTGATATACTCGTTCCCAGACCAATTAAGTGCGGCATCTATTGATGTAACTGTGATTACTTTGATCATGCCGTCTGAGATGATCAGCAGGCCTATCTGCGGTCTATAATAGTGTGGTGTGATGTAAACAAACGTGTTTACATGATAGTCTACGTCTTGGACATATAGCTTGTTTCGTCTTTTTCAGTACTTTGACATTGTTTTTTTTTTAATTTCATTTAAGATCAGTAGATTATATAGCTTTATATAATTTTAATTTTCGCAATTGACAGAATTCCCATTCCAAGGAGTTCCTTCAACTACCTAGCAAATACGATATTTATTGGTTTAATGCGGAACTATCTACTGTGACGTCGCCCCAGCCCAGGGTGAACGTAGATCTACATGTATGTAGTGTTTCAAGTTTGCTGGCAAGATTTGATTTACCAATTTGTCAATTCCAAATATCAAGGAAGCCCGTCTGCAACGGAAATAGCCTCCTCTTAATCATAGGTAGGTCAAGTGACATCCTTTTTTTAATAGTTTTACCCGAGTTCGAATTTATCAGAGCTATATCCTATCAGTGAATGGCATAAATTTTAGAGCGATACTCCCAAAAAATTACCGAGGAAAATTACGGATCAAAACAAATCTAGGTCATGGAGGTCTTAGGAAGGTCATGTATGAATTCAAGCACCAGGTTTAGACATGGTTAACCTGCAAGTGAAGTTAACTGTACATTCCAGTAACCCGAAACAAATTATAGGGCTAAGAGTGGAGGACGGATGAACGGACGGACGGACGGACGAGCCCCGTGACAACAAAAACCTTAAGCTAAAATTTGGCTGAGGGCTAAACAGGCGTTGCTGACTGGTTCTTTCCGGAACAATGGTGTTTCGAACCAAGACGACTTCGGACTAATGGGTCTTTGAACTAATGGGATGTCGGACTAATGCGATGTCGGACTAATGGGAATTACGAGCCTGTTATCACGTTATTGTGAATTATCACATATAATTATGTCAACCTCATTTAGGAACATAAATAATCCAGTCATCACAAAAAACATTCAGTTTATTAAATTTACAAAATCCTATGAAACATAGCATTTATTAAAAAACAATTATTGCTTGATTGACACCAATATGCCAACAGTGGGCCAATAGTGCCATGTTCACTAGGATATGAGAAATAAAAAATAAGCCCATATGCATAAAAATCAACATTGTCTGTAAGTTCTCGTGTTATGTGATAAACAATTTAAACAAACACCTTCACCGCGTAAACTACAGCATCCCAGTACTCCATGAGAGTGCGGGTGCCGCTGTTGTATTGTGTCTTCAGACCCTTTAGTCTTGTTTGCAAGGTCCTCCATTTTTTCCTCCTTGGAGGGGGTGGGTTACCACGAGCTGCAGCAGCTGCAGACACTTCAACGGAGCGCTGCTCATCCTTCATTAATCGGATGAAGTTCCAAAGTGAAGGATGTCTCCTTCCAACGGCTTGATTCCACTTGTGGTGAAACCCTGAAATGAAACAATTTAATTAATCGAAAGTGAAAATTCGTTAATGTATTTGTTTTCTACTGCTTAATAGGCCTACTCGCAACTTTATAAAGAATGAAAGGCACAGTAGCTCATTCTGGGAAGAATAAAGGTGAGAAAGGTATCACCAGACCACGTTTGAGTGCACTCATCTTCAAGTGCAGCTGTTGTTGTCAACATTGTGTGGGATCGGAGGGGTGAGTGAGAGCTTTTTTCTGGTGAGCTTAGAGCTCACCTGGAAAAATTCTGGAATGGCATCGTCGTCCACAGCTGTGGGATTATCCAGAACCACCTGATTGTAGACACGCTTTACAGGAATTGAGGGGTTTTTTTCCACTTCCGCCACCATTGCTTGTGCCATTGAGTTGGCACCTATCATTTCAAACTCCGTTCCATGACCAAAATGATCCCCGACCTAAAACATGTTACATAAACTAAACTACTAGACCAATCACTATACCACCAACTACTATAGTCGTCGGATTCACATTAACCGTGGTGATTGAATTTCGCTGATTTCTCAGTCAATTCTCAACCAATTTTCATGAAATTTTACACACACTATTTTCCAATCATCTCGTGACTGCCCCCAAAGTCTCGCGAAGTTTTGATTTAAGAAGTTAGACCATTTGCCATGTAGTGGATAAATAAAAATGTTGCCCTCTATAAACCCATTATAGCTTCGTTTCAGAATTTTATTACATGTCAAATGGTCTAACTTCTAAAATACTTATCAAAACTTGGCGAAATTTTCAGGGTAGTCACGCCATGAATGGAAAAAAGTGTGTAAAATTATATGAAAATCCACGAAATTCAATATTCCTGGTTGGTAAATTTAATGTGAATCTGACTATAGCCATACCCGAACCGTGTTGTACTACGACAACCACTATAATTTATCCTTTTTAATTTATATTTATTTATAATTTATTTATAATTTATAATTTATATATTTATCCTCGTATCTGGCTATAATCTTCGGGCGGATTGCCAGTGGCGTACCCTGGTTCCTCCGCTCAACAGCGGAGCCAATGCAGTACCCGCATCAGTGTTGGCGCTGATGTAGGCTGTGGTAGCCTTAAATAACCGGCAATAGCGTGTTTGACATTAGGTCTCTCACGTGGGATGAATGGAGTTACCCAGAGGGAGTGATCCTTCCTATTGTTACTCTGGGGACTATTCGACCCGAGGATAGCGGAGCTGCGCGAAATGCCACAGAGTTTCATTATTAAATTGTACAGCGAAACTCAAGTCTCCGGCCGTCTGGGCATGTCTGGGGGTATATCCCCTAGACATGCCCAGAACCCCTTATCGGGCGAGCGAAGGAAAACGCTCTCAATAACCCACCATGCCCTATCACCCCCACCCTCACATCATCATCTGTACATCATTTTCATCTCATCAAATGACTACAACGTTTTTATCGTATTACAATGTCACTTAAAAGACCTTTTGTGCCGAAAAGTGACGTAAAGCATTTATTTACTACTACTACTACTATAATTTTAAGTAAATATTCATAAAACCATTTACAATTTAACTGGACACACCCACCTCTCCACCCTAAGAAACCTGTAATTTTATATCCTATATAGACTCCCTATCTGATAATTGTTAGCACATAATATGATAATGTATAACATTGATTTACTTCTGCAACAGACCATTTTCATGTATATTGATTGCATTATCGGTCTATTTGTTATTACATTAAATAAGGAGAATTAATTACATTAATTAAGGAGAAGGAGAACACATTGGACTTTGAGTCAGATAATGACGAAAAGTACAATGTTAATTTCTCTAAACGAGAACTAATTAAATCTATCGCTCAGGCAGCTGATTCGGCAACTGGCCCTGATGAAATTCACTACCAGTTTCTGAAACATTTGCCTGATGTATCACTTGATCTGTTGCTTCTACTCTTGAATGATATGTGGCAATCTCAGGATTTCCCAGATAGATGGAGAGCAGCAACAGTGATCCCGATCCCTAAACCTGGAAAATATCGAACAGATCCTAATAATTATAGGCCAATAGCATTGACAAGTTGTCTTTGCAAAATCATGGAGCGCATGATCAATCATCGTCTCACATTGTTTTTACAAGACAATAACATAATAACTAAATATCAATGTGGTTTTCAAAAAGGATAAAGCACCACAGACCATTTGGTCAGACTAGAGACTTATATCCGTCAAGGTTTTGTTAAAAATCAACATACAGTTGGAGTATTTTTTGATTTAGAAAAGGCCTATGATACCACATGGAAGGGTGGTATCATGACAGATCTCCATGAAATGGGCCTGAAGGGTAGATTACCCTTATTCATTGACAATTTTTTAAAGGGGAGAAAATTTAAAGTCCGCTTGGACAACACCCACTCTTCACTAAATCCACAGGAGGAGGGTGTCCCACAAGGTAGTATCCTTTCACCTACTCTATTTACCGGGGGGGAGGGTGTTACCTCCACGTGGTCCCCCTGGTAACTTCTTTTAGAAGGCTAAACACACCCTCAACCTGTTTGCCGTGGGTTGCATCCCGTATAGGTGGGAGAAGGGATCCTGGTGGTTGAGGGCGTAGGAGCCTGCGGACTCCATACTCCCAACACACCACTTTGGCCCTTATCTCATTGAGACGGGTGGTCTGGTGGGCCCGGCCAGATCAATCGGCTGGTCTCGTTGATTTGGTGTTCATACTTGTTTATTAATTATCGTTTCGCCTCATCTCATCATCAAAGACGTATGGATATAGGTAGCGCTTTTTCATTACTATATACACGAATCTGAACACCAAATCACGTTGCTCATGGGCTAATCAAGTGAAAGGATGTGTACTGCGGTTATTGCAACTGCTGTTCTTTTGCTATGAGTATATCACCCTGGTAGCTCTGACAATTCTAACGCAGGGTACCGCGGGCAAATTGTCCCCTGGTAGGGCTCCGAGGCGGGTGGAGCGCTAGGGTGATGAAAAACAATACCAATTCAATATGGCTGAAGACAATCCACCCCCGCCCAACACTAGTAATCAAAAGAAAAGAAAAAAGAGAGAAAATAACAGTCCATCAGATGAAGAAGCCGAGTATACTGCAAGGTACCAAAAAAATTTTTCCGAAATGCAAAAAGCAAAACTAACTTTCCCGCGCTTTTTGTTGATGATGTCTGGAGATGAGGACAAATCCCTCTCCAGACTCTCAACATTTGCCATACAAAAAGGCATAGAGGGCTTGGTTGGAGAGCCTAAGAACATCAAAAGGCTTAGGTCTGGCGACCTCTTAATTGAGGTCGACAGAGAAACCTTCTCCACCAAGCTCTTGGCAGTCAAACATATAGCTGGAATTCCTGTGAAGGTTTCTCCTCACAGGACTTTAAACACCTCAAAGGGCGTCATTCGAACCCAAGAAATTAAAAACACTACCAACGAAGAACTAAAAACACAATTAAAAAGACAAGGAGTTTCCGATGCTAAAATTATCACAATAAGAAAGAATGGAGATATAATTAAATTGAACACAGCAGTGCTCACATTCAACTTCCCAAAGCCACCGGCTGATATCAAGGTTGGATTTGAGCTATGCCCTGTACAATTGTATATACCACACCCTTTGAGGTGTTTCAAGTGCCAACAATTTGGACACCACCAGGAAGGTTGCAAGAGAGAGCGTGTCTGTGGACGCTGTGGTCAATCGACGGAACATCCTGACTCCTCTTGCACCTATCCAATAAAATGTGCCAACTGTGGTGGGAACCACACAGCCTATTCCAGAGATTGCCCCCGATGGAAAACGGAGAAAGAAATCCAACGTATCCGAACGGAACGGAAGATTTCTTTCCCAGAAGCTCGTAAAATCGTTGAAGGAGTAACTGGAAAACCATCATATGCCAGCGTTTTGGCTAAACAGGTTGTGTCGGTTGGTTGCCAGACTGACCTACCGGAGGTCACGTCTGCAGCTGGTGCAACAAATGTTACCAAGACAGCTGCGGCCCCTTCAGCAAAACCTAATACAAACAATAAAGCTACCCCCAATGCCTCAAAGATACTAGCAAATGATGCCAAACAAGATGCCAAACAAGCAAAGAATAACACAACTCAGCCTCAAAATAGCAAAGATAAGAAAAAGGAAACAACGAATAAACCATCAATAGCAGAAAAACCAACAAAGGAAAAGAAAGGCACGCATACAACAGTTAAACCAAGAACAAATAATAGTGGGATCGGTCGGCTGCAAAAGGGCATGGATGATCCCATATCTGTACATAATAGATTTGAATCCATGGACTGTTCACATGAGGCAGATAGCAGCGATAGCGAGGTATTCGTATCTCCTGACACCGTCGCTGCACTCCAAGCACAGATAAAACCAGGGAGGCATAAAAATTCATAATGGCCCACAAAATCATACAATGGAACTGTCGAGGTTTAAGGTCAAACTACAATGACCTGGCTATTCTTCTGCAGGAGCACAGCCCGACGGCTGTGTGCCTGCAGGAGACTAACTTAAAACCTAACACTAACATAAGTTTTAAAAACTATTCAATAATCAATTGTTTTGGCCCTGCCAATAATGAAAGGGCCTGCTGGGGGGTTTCCATCCTTGTAAAGGATGGAACACCACATCAACAGATCACGTTGAATACAACTTTACAGGCTGTGGCGGTTAACATAAACTGTCACAGGCCAATGACGATATGCTCTGTTTATTTACCGCCGAGCCGCTCAGTAGATGTTGTGGAATTGAGGCAGCTGGTAAAACAATTGCCCAAACCCTTCATGCTACTGGGAGATTTTAACGGGCACCACACAATGTGGGGCTGTAGGGACATCAACCCACGGGGCAGAATAATAGAAGACTTCCTCTCAGAGGAAAATCTCTGCATTTTTAATGATGATACTACCACCTATTTGCACCCTGCTTCAGGATCTGCAACAGCCATTGACCTATCCTTGTGTGATCCCGATTTATATTTGGATTACACTTGGAGGGTCAACGAGGATCTCTGTAGCAGTGATCATTATCCTATATTTATAGAGAGCAACAACTCTATTGTTGAAGAAAGAGTGCAGCATTGGAGGCTGCACAGAGCAGATTGGGAGGCCTTCCAACAGTCTTGTGGGGAGAGCCTCACAATCTCTCAATTTGAGAATGAAGAGGGGGTTGATGACCCTATAGCCCTTTTTACAGCCAAGTTACACAATATAGCAGATAAAAGCATACCCAAAACCTCGACAGTTCCCAAAAAACTCGACAAACCCTGGTTTGACGAAGGTTGCCGAAAGGCAATAGACAAAAGGAAAAAATCCTTGCAAACATTTAAAAAACATCCAACTAGACAAAACCTTGACGGATATAAGAAAGATTACGCTAAAGCTCGCCGCACAATCAGTGAAGCCAAGCGGCAATCTTGGAGAGCATATGTCTCCACACTAAATAATAATACATCGGCAAAACATACTTGGCAAATGCTGCGCAGAATCAGTGGCAAGAGGAAAGATAAAACCATCAAGTACCTTGTCACTGATTCTGACACAATAACCAATAAAACGGATATTGCAGAAACGCTGGCGACATCCTTCGCTGCTAAATCATCGCCAGATCATTATCAGGAAAAATTTCGAAAGATTAGGGACAAGGAGAAGGAGAACTCATTGGACTTTGAGTCAGATAATGACGAAAAGTACAATGTTGATTTCTCTAAACGAGAATTAATTAAATCTATCGCTCAGGCAACTGATTCGGCAACTGGCCCTGATGAAATTCACTACCAGTTTCTGAAACATTTGCCTGATGTATCACTTGATCTGTTGCTTCTACTCTTGAATGATCTGTGGCAATCTCAGGATTTCCCAGATGGATGGAGAGAAGCAACAGTGATCCCGATCCCTAAACCTGGAAAAGATCGAACAGATCCTAATAATTATAGGCCAATAGCATTGACAAGTTGTCTTTGCAAAATCATGGAGCGCATGATCAATCATCGTCTCACATGGTTTTTACAAGACAATCACATAATAACTAAATATCAATGTGGTTTTCAAAAAGGAAAGAGCACCACAGACCATTTGGTCAGACTAGAGACTTATATCCGTCAAGGTTTTGTTAAAAATCAACATACAGTTGGAGTATTTTTTGATTTAGAAAAGGCCTATGATACCACATGGAAGGGTGGTATCATGAAAGATCTCCATGAAATGGGCCTGAAGGGTAGATTACCCTTATTCATTGACAATTTTTTAAAGGGGAGAAAATTTAAAGTCCGCTTAGACAACACCCACTCTTCACTAAATCCACAGGAGGAGGGTGTCCCACAAGGTAGTATCCTTTCACCAACTCTATTTACCGTTAAAATAAACAGTATAATTGATGCTTTACCAGACGATATTGAAAAATCATTATATGTTGATGATCTGGCTGTTTACTGCCAGTCAAGCAATATGGCAATAATTGAGCGGCGCCTGCAAGGTTGCCTCGATAAGTTGGTGACTTGTGCGGATGAGAACGGCTTTAAATTTTCTCCCACAAAAACTTTATGTGTACATTTTTGCAAAAAAAATGGCTTACAACCTGAGCCTAATCTCAAACTATATGGACAACAGCTTCCTGTTGAAGAGCAGGTCAAATTTCTTGGTCTGTTTTTCGACAAGAAGCTCAGTTTTATTCCACACATCAAATATATGAAAGATAAGTGTAGGAAAGCATTACAATTACTACGAGTTATATCCAGCAAGGATTGGGGTGGTGACCGGACAACCTTACTGAGGATTTACCGGTCTCACATCAGATCCAAACTGGATTATGGTTGTATTGTTTATGGTTCAGCGAGACGATCGTACTTAGCAGTACTTGATCCAATCGCGAACCAAGGTTTGAGATTATGCTCAGGGGCATTTCGAACATCACCCATCGAAAGTCTTCAGGTGGAGACCGGTGAGCCCTCTTTAGAGACTCGCCGGTTGAAGCTGAGCCTGCAATACTATATGAAGATGAAAGCAAATCCTGAGAACCCGGCATACTCGTGTGTTGTCAACCCAGAGTACAAGAGACTGTTTAATAACAAGCCAGGGACTATACCTACTTTGGGTATAAGGCTTCAACCCCATCTGGAGGACATGGAGGTGGAGCTCGACGCAATTAGCGTTGTGCGCCCACCAGAATGCCCACCCTGGCTTCTCCAGCAGCCTAATATACTTTTTAACCTCTCAGATCTCAGGAAAGGAGACACCTGTCCCCTTGTCTTCCAGAGCATGTTGCTTGAGCTATTTTGTAGATTTCCGAAGCACCGGAAGGTGTATACTGACGGATCAAAGGAAGACAAGAGGACAGCTATGTCCTTTGTCTGTGATGATCATGAATTTAGTTGTCGTATCAACGATGAGGCTTCAATTTGCACAGCAGAGCTGTTAGCTATTGAAGCTGCCATCGAATACATATGGGATAGTAATGACGAGGAGTTCATGATCGTCACAGACTCGCTATCTTCATTGCAGGCTCTTAAGAGTCAAAAACTCAACAACCCAATTGTTTCCATTATTTTGCATATGTGTCACTACTTGTCTGGGCACAAGGACATTGTTTTCTGCTGGGTACCCAGCCATATTGGAATACAGGGTAATGAACGGGCTGATGTTTTGGCCAAGGCTGCCCTGGATAAGACAAAACAGTTTTATTATATACCATATACTGATTTCAAGTATAACATCTCTGTCTACCTTGATGACATTTTGCAAGGTGAATGGAACATCAATGTCACCAGCAAATTGTTCGAGGTACAACCAATCATTAAGCGATCTTTTACACCAATGGAACGCCGAAGAGATGACGTTGTCTTATGCAGGGCCAGAATTGGCCATGCCTATTTCACAAACGGCTATTTATTGAGAGGAGAATTGCGACCTATGTGCTGCAATACTCGTCTCACTGTAAGACATGTCCTTCTCAGTTGTGCGAAATATGCGCACATCAGAAGGAAGTATTTTGCATTTAATTCCTTATTTGAGCTATTCAGGGACACCCCTGCTGGTTTTATTATTCAGTTCCTTCGGGAATGTAACCTATATTACATGTTTTAATTATTAAACATAGACTTTTTACACAATCACTCCAATTTCATGGAGATATAGTGACTTGATAAGTCGTTCATTTTATAATCACTTCATATTTTACATTATTTATACTGATATTTTTATACTCATTAAACTGTGTTGTAGTGCAGGCGCTACAACATGTCATCAGACTCGTTACATATAGGTGCCAGGAGCATCGTCATCTTATCATATCAAACATTTTAAACTGAATATTTTAGTACGATCATGCTTTTATTGGCTTTGTCTTTTCTTTACTACTTTAACTATACAATATGGGATATTGTAATACCTGGAATTTTCACTTAAATGGCCATACTGGCCGAAAAGTGAAGTAAAGCATTTTACTTACTTACTTACTTTTCATTACTATATACACGAATCTGAACACCAAATCACGTTGCTCATGGGCTAATCAAGTGAAAGGATGTGTACTGCGGTTATTGCAACTGCTGTTCTTTTGCTATGAGTATATCACCCTGGTAGCTCTGACAATTCTTCCTGCTGGTTACCGCGGGCAGATTGTCCCCTGGTAGGGCTCCATGGCGGGTGGAGCGCCAGGGTGATGAAAAACAATACTAATCCAATATGGCTGATAATCCTTCACCCCCGCCCAACACCAGCAAAGTGAAAAAAAGAAAGAAAGCAGAACAAAATAATACATCAGATGATGACGCAGATGCCGAATTTATTGCAAGGTATACAAAAATTGTGACTGACATGAAAAAAGCGAAAATTATGTTTCCACGGTTCCTGTTGATGATGTCTGGAGATGAGGACAAATCCCTCTCCAGACTCTCAACATTTGCCATACAAAAAGGCATAGAGGGCTTGGTTGGAGAGCCTAAGAACATCAAAAGACTTAGGTCTGGCGACCTCTTAATTGAGGTCGACAGAGAAACCTACTCCACCAAGCTCTTGGCAATCAAAGAAATAGCTGGAATTCCTGTGAAGGTTTCCCCTCACAGGACTTTAAACACCTCAAAGGGTGTCATACGAACTCAAGAAATCAAAAACACCACCAATGAAGAACTTAAAGCACAATTAAAAAGACAAGGAGTATCCGATGCTAGAATTATTACAATAAAAAAGAATGGAGATACAATCAAATTAAATACAGCGGTGCTCACATTCAACTTTCCAAAGCCACCGGCTGATATTAAAGTTGGATTTGAGCTATGCCCTATACAGCTATACATACCACACCCTTTGAGGTGTTTCAAGTGCCAACAATTTGGACACCATCAGGAAGGTTGCAAGAGAGAGCGTGTCTGTGGACGCTGTGGTCAATCGACAGAACATCCTGACTCCTCTTGCACCTATCCAATAAAATGTGCCAACTGTGGCGGGAACCACACAGCCTATTCCAGAGATTGCCCCCGATGGAAAACGGAGAAAGAGATCCAACATATCCGAACGGAACGGAAGATCTCTTTCCCAGAAGCTCGTAAAATTGTTGAAGGGGTTAGCAAACAACCATCATTTGCTAGTGTTGTCGCGAAGCAGGTTGTGTCGGTTGGTTGCCAGACTGATGCAGTAGAGATCAGATCTGCAACTGGTGCAACAAATGTTTCCGCAACACCTGCATCCTCTTCATCGGAACCTAATACAAGCAAAGATACCTCCACTGCCAAAAAACATGCAAACACATCAGCAGCAAACACAAAACAATCTGGCTCTGCTGATAAAACAAAAGCAAGTAGACTAAGCACTCAAAAATCTGAAACAGTTACTAATAAATCAAAAGATGATTCAAGGAGCTCAGAGAAACAAAAGCCTAAAATAAAACCCAAGCCAAAACCACCAGATAGGCTAACAAAGGCAATGAAAAACCCAGTCTCCACTTACAACCAATTCCAAGCTATGGAAGTAGTAGAGCCTGCAGATGATGAGGACGGCAGCGATGATGGGGTAAGCCTTAAGCTTACGCCTACTGCCGCTGCAATCCATGCACAGTTGAATCCAGGGAAAAAGAAACAACCATAAATGGCCCACAAAATAATACAATGGAACTGTCGAGGGTTAAGGTCAAATTACAATGACCTGGCTATTCTTCTGCAGGACCACAGCCCAACAGCTGTGTGCCTGCAGGAGACTAACTTAAAACCTAACACTAACATAAGTTTCAAAAACTATACAATGGTCAATTGTTTTGGCCCTGCCAATAATGAAAGGGCCTGCTGGGGTGTCTCTATCCTTGTGAAGGACGGAACACCACATCAACATATAACATTAAAAACTAATTTACAGGCTGTGGCGGTTAACATAAACTGTCACAGACCAATGACGATATGCTCTGTTTATTTACCGCCAAACCGCTCAGTAGATGTTGTGGAATTGAGGCAGCTGGTAAAACAATTGCCCAAACCCTTTATGCTACTGGGAGATTTTAACGGGCACCACACAATGTGGGGCTGTAGGGACATCAACCCACGGGGCAGAATAATAGAAGACTTCCTCTCAGAGGAAAACCTCTGCATTTTTAATGATGATACCACCACCTATTTACACCCTGCTTCAGGATCTGCAACAGCCATTGACCTATCCTTGTGTGATCCCGATTTATATTTGGATTACACTTGGAGGGTCAACGAGGATCTCTGTAGCAGTGATCATTATCCTATATTTATAGAGAGCAACAACTCTATTGTTGAAGAAAGAGTGCAGCATTGGAGGCTGCACAGAGCAGATTGGGAGGCCTTCCAACAGTCTTGTGGGGAGAGCCTCACAATCTCTCAATTTGAGAATGAAGAGGGGGTTGATGACCCTATAGCCCTTTTTACTGACAAGTTACACAATATAGCAGATAAAAGCATACCCAAAACCTCGACAGTTCCGAAAAAACTCGACAAACCCTGGTTTGACGAAGGTTGCCGAAAGGCAATAGACAAAAGGAAAAAATCCTTGCAAAAATTTAAAAAACATCCAACTAGACAAAACCTTGACGGATATAAGAAAGATTACGCTAAAGCTCGCCGCACAATCAGTGAAGCCAAGCGGCAATCTTGGAGAGCATATGTCTCCACACTAAATAATAATACATCGGCAAAACATACTTGGCAAATGCTGCGCAGAATCAGTGGCAAGAGGAAAGATAAAACCATCAAGTACCTTGTCACTGATTCTGACACAATAACCAATAAAACGGATATTGCAGAAACGCTGGCGACATCCTTCGCTGCTAAATCATCGCCAGATCATTATCAGGAAAAATTTCGAAAGATTAGGGACAAGGAGAAGGAGAACACATTGGACTTTGAGTCAGATAATGACGAAAAGTACAATGTTAATTTCTCTAAACGAGAACTAATTAAATCTATCGCTCAGGCAACTGATTCGGCAACTGGCCCTGATGAAATTCACTACCAGTTTCTGAAACATTTGCCTGATGTATCACTTGATCTGTTGCTTCTACTCTTGAATGATCTGTGGCAATCTCAGGATTTCCCAGATGGATGGAGAGAAGCAACAGTGATCCCGATCCCTAAACCTGGAAAAGATCGAACAGATCCTAATAATTATAGGCCAATAGCATTGACAAGTTGTCTTTGCAAAATCATGGAGCGCATGATCAATCATCGTCTCACATGGTTTTTACAAGACAATCACATAATAACTAAATATCAATGTGGTTTTCAAAAAGGAAAGAGCACCACAGACCATTTGGTCAGACTTGAGACTTATATCCGTCAAGGTTTTGTTAAAAATCAACATACAGTTGGAGTATTTTTTGATTTAGAAAAGGCCTATGATACCACATGGAAGGGTGGTATCATGAAAGATCTTCATGAAATGGGCCTGAAGGGTAGATTACCCTTATTCATTGATAATTTTTTAAAGGGGAGAAAATTTAAAGTCCGCTTGGACAACACCCACTCTTCACTAAATCCACAGGAGGAGGGTGTCCCACAAGGTAGTATCCTTTCACCAACTCTATTTACCGTTAAAATAAACAGTATAATTGATTCTTTACCACAAGATATTGAAAAATCATTATATGTTGATGATCTGGCTGTTTACTGCCAGTCAAGCAATATGGCAATAATTGAGCGGCGCCTGCAAGGCTGCCTGGATAAGTTGGTGACTTGTGCGGATGAGAACGGCTTTAAATTTTCTCCCACAAAAACTTTATGTGTACATTTTTGCAAAAAAATGGCTTACAGCCTGAGCCTAATCTCAAACTATATGGACAACAGCTTCCTGTTGAAGAGCAGGTCAAATTTCTTGGTCTGTTTTTCGACAAGAAGCTCAGTTTTATTCCACACATCAAATATATGAAAGATAAGTGTAGGAAAGCATTACAATTACTACGAGTTATATCCAGCAAGGATTGGGGTGGTGATCGGACAACCTTACTGAGGATTTACCGGTCTCACATCAGATCCAAACTGGATTATGGTTGTATTGTTTATGGTTCAGCGAGACGATCGTACTTAGCAGTACTTGATCCAATCGCGAACCAAGGTTTGAGATTATGCTCAGGGGCATTTCGAACATCACCCATCGAAAGTCTTCAGGTGGAGACCGGTGAGCCCTCTTTAGAGACTCGCCGGTTAAAGCTGAGCCTGCAATACTATATGAAGATGAAAGCAAATCCTGAGAACCCGGCATACTCGTGTGTTGTCAACCCAGAGTACAAGAGACTGTTTAATAACAAGCCAGGGACTATACCTACTTTGGGTATAAGGCTTCAACCCCATCTGGAGGACATGGAGGTGGAGCTCGACGCAATTAGCGTTGTGCGCCCACCAGAATGTCCACCCTGGCTTCTCCAACAGCCTAATATACTTTTTAACCTCTCAGATCTCAGGAAAGGAGACACCTGTCCCCTTGTCTTCCAGAGCATGTTGCTTGAGTTATTTTGTAGATTTCCGAGGCACCGGAAGGTGTATACTGACGGATCAAAGGAAGACAAGAGGACAGCTATGTCCTTTGTCTGTGATGATCATGAATTTAGCTGCCGCATCAACGATGAGGCTTCAATTTGCACAGCAGAGCTGTTAGCTATTGAAGCTGCCATCGAATACATATGGGATAGTAATGACGAGGAGTTCATGATCATCACAGACTCGCTATCTTCATTGCAGGCTCTTAAGAGTCAAAAACTCAACAACCCAATTGTTTCCAATATTTTGCATATGTGTCACTACTTGTCTGGGCACAAGGACATTATTTTTTGCTGGGTACCCAGCCATATTGGAATACAGGGTAATGAACGGGCTGATGTTTTGGCCAAGGCTGCCCTGGATAAGACAAAACAGTTTTATTATATACCATATACTGATTTCAAGTATAACATCTCGGTCTACCTTGATGACATTTTGCAAGGTGAATGGAACATCAATGTCACCAGCAAATTGTTCGAGGTACAACCAATCATTAAGCGATCTTTTACACCAATGGAACGCCGAAGAGATGATGTTGTCTTATGCAGGGCCAGAATTGGCCATGCCTATTTCACAAACGGCTATTTATTGAGAGGAGAATTGCGACCTATGTGCTGCAATACTCGTCTCACTGTAAGACATGTCCTTCTCAGTTGTGCGAAATATGCGCACATCAGAAGGAAGTATTTTGCATTTAATTCCTTATTTGAGCTATTCAGGGACAGGGGGGGATGGGTGTCACCTCCGCGTGGTCCCCCCTGGGCAACTTCATAGAAGGCCAAGCACACCCAAACGTTTTATTAATATTGTGTTTTTCTCACGTTATTACATATGGGTCTAGAGTATTTTGCATTACTTTTCAATCTATATTAAATCGGTTTGGCGGTAAATACAGAGCATAGTCATTGGTTTGTGATGTTCAATATAATCTGAATCAGTATGTGGATGTGTGTCTAACGTTCTATTAGTATACGGGCCGAAAAGTGAAATAAAGCATTTTACTTACTTACTTACTTACTATTAGTATACGGGACTGTCTTAAGTATTTCTATTGTATGTATTCGTTTTTGTAAATGGTTTCTCTTTGGCATCCTGGTGTTGGACGGGATGTCCGAAAGAAACCATTGCCATATAATTAGTTTTTCATTTCATTGTTTTAACGGTTTCTCTGTGGCATCCTGGCGGATAATGCAGCATGTCATAGAGAAGCCATTGCCGTACAATTAGCCTGTGGTGACTTACGGTGTCCTCACGGTTCGTGATCGCTCTGTGATGTCCTCCAATATCACAGACCTTATTACCAACTGTGGGGGCACTGTAAGTCTTTATTTTTGAATTTTTTTTGTGATTTATTGATTTCTCTGGCCATACTGGCCGAAACGTGAAGTAAAGAAGACATTTACTTATTAACTTAATGGTTTCTCTGTTCATTGATTATGTCATTCATATTTATGTCCAAATGGGTTTACTTTTTTTGATTATAGTATATAGTATTATAGTATATATTATATATTTGTTTTGACAATGACACTGTTTTGACTTAGACTTGTAGTTTTTACACAATCACTCCAATTTCATGGAGATATAGTGACTTGAAAAGTCGTTCATTTTATAATCACTTCATATTTTACATTATTTATACTGATATTTTTATACCCATTAAACTGTGTTGTAGTGCAGGCGCTTCAACATGTTATCAGACTCGTTACATATAGGTGCCAGGAGCATCGTCATCTTATCATATCAAACACTTTAAACTGAATATTTTAGTACGAACATGCTTTTATTAGCTTTGTCTTTCCTTTACTACTTTAACTATACAATATGGGATATTGTAATACCTGAAAAGTGAAGTAAAGCAAATATTTTACTTACTTACTATTCAGGGACACCCCTGCTGGTTTTATTATTCAGTTCCTTCGGGAATGTAACCTATATTACATGTTTTAATTAATAAACACAGACTTTTTACACAATCACTCCAATTTCATGGAGATATAGTGACTTGATAAGTCGTTCATTTTATAATAACTTCATATTTTACATTATTTATACTGATATTTTTATACTCATTAAACTGTGTTGTAGTGCAGGCGCTACAACATGTCATCAGACTCGTTGCATATAGGTGCCAGGAGCATCGTCATCTTATCTTATCAAACACTTTGAACTGAATATTTTAGTACGATCATGTTTTTATTGGCTTTGTCTTTCCTTTACTACTTTAACTATACAATATGGGATATTGTATTACCTGGAATTTTCACTTAAATGGCCATACTGGCCGAAAAGTGAAGTAAAGCAGAAATTTTACTTACTTACTAACAACCCAGAGTCTATACCTCCTTTGGGTATAAGACTCCAACCCCATCTGGAGGACATGGAGGTGGAGCTCGACGCAATTAGCGTTGTACGCTCACCAGAATGTCCACCTTGGCTTCTCCAACAGCCTAATATACTTTTTAACCTCTCAGATCTCAGGAAAGGAGACACCTGTCCCCTTGTCTTCCAGAGCATGTTGCTTGAGTTATTTTGTAAATTTCCGAGGCACCGGAAGGTGTATACTGACGGATCAAAGGAAGACAAGAGGACAGCTATGTCCTTTGTCTGTGATGATCATGAATTTAGCTGCCGCATTAACGATGAGGCTTCAATTTGCACAGCAGAGCTGTTAGCTATTGAAGCTGCCATCGAATACATCTGGGATAGTAATGACGAGGAGTTCATGATCATCACAGACTCGCATCTTCATTGCAGGCTCTTAAGAGTCAAAAACTCAACAACCCAATTGTTTCCAATATTTTGCATATGTGTCACTACTTGTCTGGGCACAAGGACATTATTTTTTGCTGGGTACCCAGCCATATTGGAATACAGGGTAATGAACGGGCTGATGTTTTGGCCAAGGCTGCCCTGGATAAGACAAAACAGTTTTATTATATACCATATACTGATTTCAAGTATACCATCTCGGTCTACCTTGATGACATTTTGCAAGGTGAATGGAACATCAATGTCACCAGCAAATTGTTCGAGGTACAACCAATCATTAAGCGATCTTTTACACCAATGGAACGCCGAAGAGATGACGTTGTCTTATGCAGGGCCAGAATTGGCCATGCCTATTTCACAAACGGCTATTTATTGAGAGGAGAATTGCGACCTATGTGCTGCAATACTCTTCTCACTGTATGACATGTCCTTCTCAGTTGTGCGAAATATGCGCGCATCAGAAGGAAGTATTTTGCATTTAATTCCTTATTTGAGCTATTCAGGGACACCCCTGCTGGTTTTATTATTCAGTTCCTTCGGGAATGTAACCTATATTCTATGTTTTAATTATTAGACTTAGACTTGTAGTTTTTACACAATCACTCCAATTTCATGGAGATATAGTGACTTGATAAGTTGTTCATTTTATAATAACTTCATATTTCACATTATTTATACTGATATTTTAATACTCATTAAACTGTGTTGTAGTGCAGGCGCTACAACATGTCATCAGACTCGTTACATATAGGTGCCAGGAGCATCGTCATCTTATCATATCAAACACTTTAAACTGAATATTTTAGTACCCTCATGCTTTTATTGGCTTTATCTTTTCTTTACTACTTTAACTATACAATATGGGATATTGTAATACCTGGAATTTTCACTTAAATGGCCATACTGGCCGAAAAGTGAAGTAAAGCAAATATTTTACTTACTTACTCGTTGCGGTTGTGTTTATGTCGTCTGTGGTGGGTGTGTGCGTGATGTATTGTCGGTGCTTACAGCCTGTGCGGCAGGCAGCATGTGGCTTACAGTCTGTGACGGCATGCTTGGGGCGGTATGTACATAGTATATGGTCAGCATCCCGGTCTCGCCTCACATTAGCATATTCATTACCTACTGCGTGCCCAAATAAGGCGCTAAATAGGCTAGAACGATTACAAACACCGAAGGGCGTTTCAAAGTGAACAAAAATCTCACACAATTAGTGGTACAATTTGTTTTCGAAACAACTTATTTACATTTCTTCTCCCTCAATCCTGGAATTTTCACTTAAATGGCCATACTGGCCGAAAAGTGAAGTAAAGCATTTTACTTACTTACTCTCCCTCAATCGTTTTGAAAAAGAAAATTTATAAACAATTTAAAAAAAAATTATTACAACCAGTCCGTGTAAAATTTTGAACACGTGAAAAATGATCTCCACCAAATCAAAATGGCGGCCTATTTTATGCTAATGTGATGTGGCGACACAGGTTCACTGTCCAGATGCATGCCGGTTAGGGCGGAACACGTGGGTGCCCACGGCAGGCGATGAGCTAAGTTAGGGAGACCAGCGTCGAAAATGGCGCACACCTACCAAATACATGTACAATATTCAGCATTCTCTGAAATAATATATGATAATAGTACAAAATATTGACCTACGGTCCTGGGAATATTTTAAACAGACCAAATAAGACCGTTTATTGACATTCATTTAGGGAAACAATTTATTTTGGCCCTGAACCTATTAAAGGTTACCCGAGTCGGGGCGATATTTATAATTTCTGTCGATTTTGCAGAAAAAAATCGGAAAAAATGACGAGATTGCGTCTATGGGCTTTAAAATCGAGTTACCCAATTATGGTAATCAACGATAAAAATTGAGTTACCGAAATACCCACTTCCTACTCGTCTACAGTGGCATTAATAGGATGAAGGCATTAAACAAACTCTTACAATTAACAAATGATAGACTAAGTCTACGAGAATAATTTTCTGGATTCTTCTAGAGAAACCGACGAGGCCATCTTGAAAAGGCGCCAAACACGTGGGATTTCGTCCAAAATTTTAGAAATTTACGCCGTTTTCGACGTAAAGAAACGTGCTTCTCCTCTGATAACTCTTTCTGACTAATTTAAACTGGCATATAAATAATGACCTACAGTTTTCACGTACCTGATGAAAAAAATGCTATTGATTTTTTTCAAAAAATCCCTTAAAATTAATCAAAACTATCCTTGAAAACAGTGGTTTTCAACTGGCGTCTAGGTGAAAACACTGTTGCGTAGACGATCAGTCGTCAGGGGTCACCAGTATGGGGTATTGGGGAGCCCCTCGTGCCGAGAGTACCTGTAAGTGACCGTTGGAGCCTCTAGTGTGGGGTCACAATGGCCGACGAGGGAATCTGCCCAATCTCACCATTTAAACTCAAACTTCCTCCTCCTCCGTCGAGTCGACGGTTCCAAACAAATCAGGAAACTCTTTCTTCACTTGTCATGTTTATTCGTTTAACATTTGGCAACAGCAAAGCACAACCTCCGCGCACGGCACGTCCTATCTGACTTAGCGAGAGCGAACTACGGCACGTCCGTAGTCGCCGAGTGTAACGCCTGAAGTGCGGGAAAAATACCAAGGCCGCACACTTTGCAATTGTGTGCACCCGTCACCAAGGTACGGAAACGAGTTTCTGCCAACTTTTAATACTAGAGCCTAGACTACAGAAATCTGTCTGGTCCATTACTCCGCAACCCTGTATTCCGACAGTATTGTGAAGAGTAGCCTACTTTTCTCCATCAAACTGCTACTTTTTTTCATTTTATTTTTGAGATCCTTATATTTAATGATCATATAGAATGTGATGGAAACCTAAAGTGTCAAAGCGGCCGCACTAGTGCGTACACATATATATTATGACAAGTTGTGAAAATTTACGATTAAAATGGTTATTAGCAGACTAATATGGTATCTTATCAGAAGTAGATACAAATATTATGGGTAAATATGCCATAGGAATTTTTTAATTCATTTATTACACTAAAAGGCATATATGTGATTTTAGAGTTGTTCACAGCTGTGCCAAAAGGCATGCGTTATGTTACGACATAGGCTATAACACAATACATCATCGTGGCATGCATTGTGCCAATGTTATTTTAATCAAAACATTTCAACTTTTATGCACCTAAAAAAACTGTTCTTGGAGGTTCTTTGTTGTATTAAAGTAATAGCCCATAGAGAAAAGCTCTCTATATCTATACCGGTATATATTGATATGGAACTTTTCTCTATTGTAGGCCTACTATTCAACAAAGAACCTGACATTTTTTCCATCTGTTTACCAAAGTCATTTTTACCGTACATCTACATTATCTTAAAGGGACCCCTTGGGATGAGATAATTTATATGAGGCTATATAGCCTACTGATCTTAACTGAAAATACGCGAAAAAGTCAAGAAACAATTTTAAAGCACTGAAAAAGAGTGAAATAGTTGTATTTCCAGGTCGTATATTGCCATGTAAACAAAACAAGTCAGCAATATTCAGCACTTTACATCACATATTCCCAAGCATCAAACGGTAAGATCAAACCAGTCCCCGCTAATTGGTGTCTCATAGTCAGGACAGGGGAAGACACACCCCTGCAGCACTCATAATCTACCCAACGCTGGGCTGATGCCAACAGCATGTGGCCCAATGCTGTGAAAACATACAAATAGTTTGTTTGGGTTTCTTCTGGTTTCATAAAAATGTTGATTAAAAATATTTGTAAAAATATAAAAATTCTGAAAAAAATAAAAACATGATCCGTGGGATACACTACTTCAGTACGGAACTAAAAACGAAAATTGATGTCATCCCAAAAAATAGCAAATGGTAACGTACATAATAAGTAAAGCATATGACAAAAAATTTCTTCGACGAAACATTAAAAAAAAATTGTCGGACGTAGATCGCCAAAAAAAAGCTTGTTTTCCACCAGAGGTAAAAAAAAAGTTTGCAAGCAACAAAAACTCTAGGCCCTCTCCCCCAGATATCCCCCAGATATCCCCCAGATGGTGCGTCCCTTATGCAGGGCCAGAATTGGCCATGCCTATTTCACAAACGGGTATTTATTGAGAGGAGAATTGCGACCTATGTGCCGCAATACTCGTCTCACTGTAAGACATGTCCTTCTCAGTTTTTCGAAATATGCGCACATCAGAAGGAAGTATTTTGCATTTAATTCCTTATTTGAGCTATTCAGGGACACCCCTGCTGGTTTTATTATTCAGTTCCTTCGGGAATGTAACCTATATTATATGTTTTAATTATTAGACTTACACTTGTAGTTTTTACACAATTACTCCACTTTCATGGAGATGTAGTGACTTGATAAGTCGTCCATTTTATAATCACTTCATATTTTACATTATTTATGCTGATATTTTTATACTCATTAAACTGTGTTGTAGTGCAGGCGCTACAACATGTCATCAGACTCGTTACATATAAGTGCCAGGAGCATCGTCATATTGTCATATCAAACATTTTAAACTGGATATTTTAGTGTGAACATGCTTTTATTAGCTTTGTCTTTCCTTTACCACTTTAACTATACAATATGGGATATTGTAATACTAGGAATTTTCACTTAAATGGCCATACTGGCCGAAAAGTGAAGTAAAGCAGATATTTTACTTACTTACCAAGTATACCTTCATATATTTTATCACACACAGAAACTTGGAATGTTTGTAGTAATGTTTCTTTTAATCAAAACCCCAACACCACCAGATGGTCGTTTAAAATTTATATGTAGACCTGTTCGGTTAAATCCGTACCACTTATAACTATCGAAAACAAAGTCAGTTGAATGTAGGCGTGTTTCACACAAGCATAGGTGCTAGAGGCACTATCATGTTATCTTCAATCGTTTTTATCTCAATGCCTTAGTGCGGACCTACTGTTATCAGTTTGGTGGCTGATGGCTGAAGTGGACGGATCTGCTGTTCGTTCTCCTTCTCTGCCTGAAGATGTTCTGTCTTTGATGGCTGGAGTGGAGGGGCCTGCTGCTCGCTCTCCTGCTCTGCCTGAAGATGTCCTGTCTTTGATGGCTGGAGTGATGGGGCCTGCTGTTCGTTCTCCTGCTCTGCCTGAAGATGTTCTGTATTTGTACAGCGAAACTCAAGTCTCCGGCCGTCTGGGCATGTCTGGGGGTATATCCCCTAGACATGCCCAGAACCCCTTATCGGGCGAGCGAAGGAAAACGCTCTCAATAACCCACCATGCCCTATCACCCCCACCCTCACATCATCATCTGTACATCATTTCATCTCATCAATTGACTACAACGTTTTTATCGTATTATAATGTCACTTAAAAGACCTTTTGTGCCGAAAAGTGACGTAAAGCAATGATTTACTACTACTACTACTGTATTTGATGGCTGGAGTGGTGGGGCCTGCTGCTCACTCTCCTGCTCTGCCTGAATATGTTCTGTCTTTGATGGCTGGAGTGGTGGTGGGGGGGGGGAGGGGGGGGGGTGTCACCTCCGCGTGGTCCCCATTGGGCAACTTCATGGAAGGCCAAGCACACCCAGTCATTGAGACAGACATATTTTCAGACCTATTTGGTAAAATCTTTGTGCATTCTATTTGTGTATTCTTTATAATCTCATTGTGTTGACTGGGGGGGAGGGTGTTACCTCCACGTGGTCCCCCTGGTAACTTCTTTTAGAAGGCTAAACACACCCTCAACCTGTTTGCCGTGGGTTGCATCCCGTATAGGTGGGAGAAGGGATCCTGGTGGTTGAGGGCGTAGGAGCCTGCGGACTCTATACTCCCAACACACCACTTTGGCCCTTATCTCATTGAGACGGGTGGTCTGGTGGGCCCGGCCAGATCAATCGGCTGGTCTCGTTGATCTAGTGTCCATTTTTGTCTATTATCGTCTCATCTCATTTTCAATCATCCAGGACTTAGTGATAGGTAGCGCCACTTGCATTTTTATATACACGATTGTGGACACTAGATGGCGATGGCCCATGGGCTAATCTGGTGAAAGGATGTGTACTGCGGTTATTGCAACTGCTGTTCTTTTGCTATGAGTATATCACCCTGGTAGCTCTGACAATACTTCCTGCTGGTTACCGCGGGCAGGTTGCCCCCCTGGTAGGGCTCCGTGGTGGGTGGAGAGCCAGGGTGATGAAAAACAACACAACACACCATGGATAATAACGGTAAATCCCTACCGATAAAGCGGAAAAAAGATGACGACGATAACAGCGACGATATAGAATACCAGGAAAGATGCAGGAAAACCAGAGATCAAATAAACAAAAGCAAAATTATATTTCCGAGATTTTTAATGATGATGTCTGGAGATGATGAGAAATCTCTCTCCAGACTCTCTACATTTGCGATCCAGAAAGGGATACAGGGCTTGGTAGGAGAGCCTAAGACCATCAAAAGGCTGCGATCTGGAGACCTCTTAATAGAGGTCGACAGAGAGTCGCACTCCACCAAGCTCCTGAAAATCACAGAATTGGCCAATGTTCCTGTGAAGGTGTCACCACACAGAACATTGAACACCTCAAAGGGTGTACTCAGGACTCCTGAGCTCAAAAATACAACAAGAGAGGAGCTCATTGACCAACTCAAACAGCAAGGAGTCACTGATGCACGTATGGTTACGATTAAAAAGAATGACGTAATAATAAAAGTCAATACTGCAATCCTCACTTTCAACCGGCCAACTCCACCGGCCACCATAAAGGTTGGATTTGAGAGATGTAATGTACAACCATACGTGCCTAGCCCTTTGAGGTGCTTCAAATGTCAGCAATTTGGACACCATCAAGACAGCTGTAAAAGAGAGAAAGTGTGTGGACGGTGTGCCCAGCCTGACCACCAGGACACCGGCTGCACAACCAAAGCTAAATGTGCCAATTGCAATGGGAACCATCCGGCCTTTTCGAAGGATTGCCCTCGATGGATAACAGAGAAGGAAATCCAACGTGTTAGAACAGAACAAAAGATTTCCTTCCCTGAAGCTCGGAAAATTGTTGAAGGGGTTAACAAACAACCATCATATGCCAGTGTTGTCGCAAAGCAGGTTGTGTCGGTTGGTTGCCAGACTGATGCAGTAGAGATCAGATCTGCGACTGGTGCAACAAATGCTTCCGCAACACCTGGAACCTCTTCAGCAAAAACTAACACAAGTACCTCTCCTACCAAAAAACAACCTGTGATCAATAAAAAAACAAATGTCGCTACAACAACAACAGCTACCCCTACTGCCCCAAAGCCACTGGCAAATAGGGATGCAAAACAAACAAAAAATGGCAAAACAAATAATAAAGATAAGAACAAAGAAATGGTAAATAAACCACCAGTAGCTGAACTAACAAAACAAATTAACAAGAAAAACACAAATAAAGGTAGTGGTCGAATGCCCAAGGGCACTGATGACCCGATCGCTACGTACAACAGATACGAATCCATGGATTGTGTAGACGGTGATGAAAGCAGCGATAGCGAGGTATTTGTATCTCCCGACACCGTCGCTGCACTCCAAGCAAAGATAAAACCAGGGAGGCATAAAAATTCATAATGGCCCACAAAATTATACAATGGAATTGTCGAGGTTTAAGATCTAATTACAATGACCTGGCTATTCTTCTGCAGGAACACAGCCCATCAGCTGTGTGCCTGCAGGAGACTAACTTAAAACCTAACACTAACATAAGTTTTAAAAACTATACAATGGTCAATTGTTTTGGCCCTGCCAATAATGAAAGGGCCTGCTGGGGTGTCTCTATCCTTGTGAAGGACGGAACACCACATCAACATATAACATTAAAAACTAATTTACAGGCTGTGGCGGTTAACATAAACTGTCACAGACCAATGACGATATGCTCTGTTTATTTACCGCCAAACCGCTCAGTAGATGTTGTGGAATTGAGGCAGCTGGTAAAACAATTGCCCAAACCCTTTATGCTACTGGGGGGGGGGGAGGGTGTTACCTCCACGTGGTCCCCCTGGTAACTTCTTTTAGAAGGCTAAACACACCCTCAACCTGTTTGCCGTGGGTTGCATCCCGTATAGGTGGGAGAAGGGATCCTGGTGGTTGAGGGCGTAGGAGCCTGCGGACTCCATACTCCCAACACACCACTTTGGCCCTTATCTCATTGAGACGGGTGGTCTGGTGGGCCCGGCCAGATCAATCGGCTGGTCTCGTTGATTTGGTGTTCATACTTGTTTATTATTTATCGTTTCGCCTCATCTCATCATCAAAGACGTATGTATACAGGTAGCGCTTTTTCATTACTATATACACGAATCTGAACACCAAATCACGTTGCTCATGGGCTAATCAAGTGAAAGGATGTGTACTGCGGTTATTGCAACTGCTGTTCTTTTGCTATGAGTATATCACCCTGGTAGCTCTGACAATTCTTCCTGCTGGTTACCGCGGGCAGGTTGTCCCCTGGTAGGGCTCCATGGCGGGTGGAGCGCCAGGGTGATGAAAAACAATACTAATCCAATATGGCTGATAATCCTTCACCCCCGCCCAACACCAGCAAAGTGAAAAAAAGAAAGAAGGCAGAACAAAATAATACATCAGATGATGACGCAGATGCCGAATTTATTGCAAGGTATACAAAAATTGTAACTGACATGAAAAAAGCGAAAATTATGTTTCCACGGTTCCTGTTGATGATGTCTGGAGATGAGGACAAATCCCTCTCCAGACTCTCAACATTTGCCATACAAAAAGGCATAGAGGGCTTGGTTGGAGAGCCTAAGAACATCAAAAGGCTTAGGTCTGGCGACCTCTTAATTGAGGTCGACAGAGAAACCTACTCCACCAAGCTCTTGGCAATCAAAGAAATAGCTGGAATTCCTGTGAAGGTTTCCCCTCACAGGACTTTAAACACCTCAAAGGGTGTCATACGAACTCAAGAAATCAAAAACACCACCAATGAAGAACTTAAAGCACAATTAAAAAGACAAGGAGTATCCGATGCTAGAATTATTACAATAAAAAAGAATGGAGATACAATCAAATTAAATACAGCGGTGCTCACATTCAACTTTCCAAAGCCACCGGCTGATATTAAAGTTGGATTTGAGCTATGCCCTATACAGCTATACATACCACACCCTTTGAGGTGTTTCAAGTGCCAACAATTTGGACACCATCAGGAAGGTTGCAAGAGAGAGCGTGTCTGTGGACGCTGTGGTCAATCGACAGAACATCCTGACTCCTCTTGCACCTATCCAATAAAATGTGCCAACTGTGGCGGGAACCACACAGCCTATTCCAGAGATTGCCCCCGATGGAAAACGGAGAAAGAGATCCAACGTATCCGAACGGAACGGAAGATCTCTTTCCCAGAAGCTCGTAAAATTGTTGAAGGGGTTAGCAAACAACCATCATTTGCTAGTGTTGTCGCGAAGCAGGTTGTGTCGGTTGGTTGCCAGACTGATGCAGTAGAGATCAGATCTGCAACTGGTGCAACAAATGTTTCCGCAACACCTGCATCCTCTTCATCGGAACCTAATACAAGCAAAGATACCTCCACTGCCAAAAAACATGCAAACACATCAGCAGCAAACACAAAACAATCTGGCTCTGCCGATAAAACAAAAGCAAGTAGACTAAGCACTCAAAAATCTGAAACAGTTACTAATAAATCAAAAGATGATTCAAAGAGCTCAGAGAAACAAAAGCCTAAAATAAAACCCAAGCCAAAACCACCAGATAGGCTAACAAAGGCAATGAAAAACCCAGTCTCCACTTACAACCAACTCCAAGCTATGGAAGTAGTAGAGCCTGCAGATGATGAGGACGGCAGCGATGATGGGGTAAGCCTTAAGCTTGCGCCTACTGCCGCTGCAATCCATGCACAGTTGAATCCAGGGAAAAAGAAACAACCATAAATGGCCCACAAAATAATACAATGGAACTGTCGAGGGTTAAGGTCAAATTACAATGACCTGGCTATTCTTCTGCAGGACCACAGCCCAACAGCTGTGTGCCTGCAGGAGACTAACTTAAAACCTAACACTAACATAAGTTTCAAAAACTATACAATGGTCAATTGTTTTGGCCCTGCCAATAATGAAAGGGCCTGCTGGGGTGTCTCTATCCTTGTGAAGGACGGAACACCACATCAACATATAACATTAAAAACTAATTTACAGGCTGTGGCGGTTAACATAAACTGTCACAGACCAATGACGATATGCTCTGTTTATTTACCGCCAAACCGCTCAGTAGATGTTGTGGAATTGAGGCAGCTGGTAAAACAATTGCCCAAACCCTTTATGCTACTGGGAGATTTTAACGGGCACCACACAATGTGGGGCTGTAGGGACATCAACCCACGGGGCAGAATAATAGAAGACTTCCTCTCAGAGGAAAACCTCTGCATTTTTAATGATGATACCACCACCTATTTACACCCTGCTTCAGGATCTGCAACAGCCATTGACCTATCCTTGTGTGATCCCGATTTATATTTGGATTACACTTGGAGGGTCAACGAGGATCTCTGTAGCAGTGATCATTATCCTATATTTATAGAGAGCAACAACTCTATTGTTGAAGAAAGAGTGCAGCATTGGAGGCTGCACAGAGCAGATTGGGAGGCCTTCCAACAGTCTTGTGGGGAGAGCCTCACAATCTCTCAATTTGAGAATGAAGAGGGGGTTGATGACCCTATAGCCCTTTTTACTGACAAGTTACACAATATAGCAGATAAAAGCATACCCAAAACCTCGACAGTTCCCAAAAAACTCGACAAACCCTGGTTTGACGAAGGTTGCCGAAAGGCAATAGACAAAAGGAAAAAATCCTTGCAAAAATTTAAAAAACATCCAACTAGACAAAACCTTGACGGATATAAGAAAGATTACGCTAAAGCTCGCCGCACAATCAGTGAAGCCAAGCGGCAATCTTGGAGAGCATATGTCTCCACACTAAATAATAATACATCGGCAAAACATACTTGGCAAATGCTGCGCAGAATCAGTGGCAAGAGGAAAGATAAAACCATCAAGTACCTTGTCACTGATTCTGACACAATAACCAATAAAACGGATATTGCAGAAACGCTGGCGACATCCTTCGCTGCTAAATCATCGCCAGATCATTATCAGGAAAAATTTCGAAAGATTAGGGACAAGGAGAAGGAGAACACATTGGACTTTGAGTCAGATAATGACGAAAAGTACAATGTTAATTTCTCTAAACGAGAACTAATTAAATCTATTGCTCAGGCAACTGATTCGGCAACTGGCCCTGATGAAATTCACTACCAGTTTCTGAAACATTTGCCTGATGTATCACTTGATCTGTTGCTTCTACTCTTGAATGATCTGTGGCAATCTCAGGATTTCCCAGATGGATGGAGAGAAGCAACAGTGATCCCGATCCCTAAACCTGGAAAAGATCGAACAGATCCTAATAATTATAGGCCAATAGCATTGACAAGTTGTCTTTGCAAAATCATGGAGCGCATGATTAATCATCGTCTTACATGGTTTTTGCAAGACAATAACATAATAACTAAATATCAATGTGGTTTTCAAAAAGGGAAAAGCACCACAGACCATTTGGTCAGACTTGAGACTTATATCCGTCAAGGTTTTGTTAAAAATCAACATACAGTTGGAGTATTTTTTGATTTAGAAAAGGCCTATGATACCACATGGAAGGGTGGTATCATGAAAGATCTCCATGAAATGGGCCTGAAGGGTAGATTACCCTTATTCATTGATAATTTTTTAAAGGGGAGAAAATTTAAAGTCCGCTTGGACAACACCCACTCTTCACTAAATCCACAGGAGGAGGGTGTCCCACAAGGTAGTATCCTTTCACCAACTCTATTTACCGTTAAAATAAACAGTATAATTGATTCTTTACCACAAGATATTGAAAAATCATTATATGTTGATGATCTGGCTGTTTACTGCCAGTCAAGCAATATGGCAATAATTGAGCGGCGCCTGCAAGGTTGCCTCGATAAGTTGGTGACTTGTGCGGATGAGAACGGCTTTAAATTTTCTCCCACAAAAACTTTATGTGTACATTTTTGCAAAAAAAATGGCTTACAGCCTGAGCCTAATCTCAAACTATATGGACAACAGCTTCCTGTTGAAGAGCAGGTCAAATTTCTTGGTCTGTTTTTCGACAAGAAGCTCAGTTTTATTCCACACATCAAATATATGAAAGATAAGTGTAGGAAAGCATTACAATTACTACGAGTTATATCCAGCAAGGATTGGGGTGGTGACCGGACAACCTTACTGAGGATTTACCGGTCTCACATCAGATCCAAACTGGATTATGGTTGTATTGTTTATGGCTCAGCGAGACGATCGTACTTAGCAGTACTCGATCCAATCGCGAACCAAGGTTTGAGATTATGCTCAGGGGCATTTCGAACATCACCAATCGAAAGTCTTCAGGTGGAGACCGGTGAGCCCTCTCTAGAGACTCGCCGGTTGAAGCTGAGCCTGCAATACTATATGAAAATGAAAGCAAATCCTGAGAACCCGGCATACTCGTGTGTTGTCAACCCTGAATACAAGAGACTGTTTAATAACAAGCCAGGGACTATACCTACTTTGGGTATAAGGCTCCAACCCCATCTGGAGGACATGGAGGTGGAGCTCGACGCAATTAGCGTTGTGCGCCCACCAGAATGTCCACCCTGGCTTCTCCAACAGCCTAATATACTTTTTAACCTCTCAGATCTCAGGAAAGGAGACACCTGTCCCCTTGTCTTCCAGAGCATGTTGCTAGAGCTATTTTGTAGATTTCCGAAGCACCGGAAGGTGTATACTGACGGATCAAAGGAAGACAAGAGGACAGCTATGTCCTTTGTCTGTGATGATCATGAATTTAGTTGTCGTATCAACGATGAGGCTTCAATTTGCACAGCAGAGCTGTTAGCTATTGAAGCTGCCATCGAATACATATGGGATAGTAATGACGAGGAGTTCATGATCATCACAGACTCGCTATCTTCATTGCAGGCTCTTAAGAGTCAAAAACTCAACAACCCAATTGTTTCCAATATTTTGCATATGTGTCACTACTTGTCTAGGCACAAGGACATTGTTTTCTGCTGGGTACCCAGCCATATTGGAATACAGGGTAATGAACGGGCTGATGTTTTGGCCAAGGCTGCCCTGGATAAGACAAAACAGTTTTATTATATACCATATACTGATTTCAAGTATAACATCTCTGTCTACCTTGATGACATTTTGCAAGGTGAATGGAACATCAATGTCACCAGCAAATTGTTCGAGGTACAACCAATCATTAAGCGATCTTTTACACCAATGGAACGCCGAAGAGATGACGTTGTCTTATGCAGGGCCAGAATTGGCCATGCCTATTTCACAAACGGCTATTTATTGAGAGGAGAATTGCGACCTATGTGCTGCAATACTCGTCTCACTGTAAGACATGTCCTTCTCAGTTGTGCGAAATATGCGCACATCAGAAGGAAGTATTTTGCATTTAATTCCTTATTTGAGCTATTCAGGGACACCCCTGCTGGTTTTATTATTCAGTTCCTTCGGGAATGTAACCTATATTACATGTTTTAATTATTAGACATAAGACTTTTTACACAATCACTCCAATTTCATGGAAATATAGTGACTAGATAAGTCGTTCATTTTATAATCACTTCATATTTTACATTATTTATACTGATATTTTTATACTCATTAAACTGTGTTATAGTGCAGGCGCTACAACATGTCATCAGACTCGTTACATATAGGTGCCAGGAGCATCGTCATCTTATCATATCAAACATTTTAAACTGAATATTTTAGTACGATCATGCTTTTATTGGCTTTGTCTTTTCTTTACTACTTTAACTATACAATATGGGATATTGTAATACCTGGAATTTTCACTTAAATGGCCATACTGGCCGAAAAGTGAAGTAAAGCATTTTACTTACTTACTTACTTACTTTATGCTACTGGGAGATTTTAACGGGCACCACACAATGTGGGGCTGTAGGGACATCAACCCACGGGGCAGAATAATAGAAGACTTCCTCTCAGAGGAAAACCTCTGCATTTTTAATGATGATACCACCACCTATTTACACCCTGCTTCAGGATCAGCAACAGCCATTGACCTATCCTTGTGTGATCCCGATTTATATTTGGATTACACTTGGAGGGTCAACGAGGATCTCTGTAGCAGTGATCATTATCCTATATTTATAGAGAGCAACAACTCTATTGTTGAAGAAAGAGTGCAGCATTGGAGGCTGCACAGAGCAGATTGGGTGGCCTTCCAACAGTCTTGTGGGGAGAGCCTCACAATCTCTCAATTTGAGAATGAAGAGGGGGTTGATGACCCTATAGCCCTTTTTACAGCCAAATTACACAATATAGCAGATAAAAGCATACCCAAAACCTCGACAGTTCCTGGTTGGACGAAGGTTGCCGAAAGTCAATAGACAAAAGGAAAAAATCCTTGCAAAAATTTAAAAAACATCCAACTAGACAAAACCTTGACGGATATAAGAAAGATTACGCTAAAGCTCGCCGCACAATCAGTGAAGCCAAGCGGCAATCTTGGAGAGCATATGTCTCCACACTAAATAATAATACATCGGCAAAACATACTTGGCAAATGCTGCGCAGAATCAGTGGCAAGAGGAAAGATAAAACCATCAAGTACCTTGTCACTGATTCTGACACAATAACCAATAAAACGGATATTGCAGAAACACTGGCGACATCCTTCGCTGCTAAATCATCGCCAGATCATTATCAGGAAAAATTTCGAAAGATTAGGGACAAGGAGAAGGAGAACACATTGGACTTTGAGTCAGATAATGACGAAAAGTACAATGTTGATTTCTCTAAACGAGAATTAATTAAATCTATCGCTCAGGCAACTGATTCGGCAACTGGCCCTGATGAAATTCACTACCAGTTTCTGAAACATTTGCCTGATGTATCACTTGATCTGTTGCTTCTACTCTTGAATGATCTGTGGCAATCTCAGGATTTCCCAGATGGATGGAGAGAAGCAACAGTGATCCCGATCCCTAAACCTGGAAAAGATCGAACAGATCCTAATAATTATAGGCCAATAGCATTGACAAGTTGTCTTTGCAAAATCATGGAGCGCATGATCAATCATCGTCTCACATGGTTTTTACAAGACAATCACATAATAACTAAATATCAATGTGGTTTTCAAAAAGGAAAGAGCACCACAGACCATTTGGTCAGACTTGAGACTTATATCCGTCAAGGTTTTGTTAAAAATCAACATACAGTTGGAGTATTTTTTGATTTAGAAAAGGCCTATGATACCACATGGAAGGGTGGTATCATGAAAGATCTTCATGAAATGGGCCTGAAGGGTAGATTACCCTTATTCATTGATAATTTTTTAAAGGGGAGAAAATTTAAAGTCCGCTTGGACAACACCCACTCTTCACTAAATCCACAGGAGGAGGGTGTCCCACAAGGTAGTATCCTTTCACCAACTCTATTTACCGTTAAAATAAACAGTATAATTGATTCTTTACCACAAGATATTGAAAAATCATTATATGTTGATGATCTGGCTGTTTACTGCCAGTCAAGCAATATGGCAATAATTGAGCGGCGCCTGCAAGGCTGCCTGGATAAGTTGGTGACTTGTGCGGATGAGAACGGCTTTAAATTTTCTCCCACAAAAACTTCATGTGTACATTTTTGCAAAAAAAATGGCTTACAGCCTGAGCCTAATCTCAAACTATATGGACAACAGCTTCCTGTTGAAGAGCAGGTCAAATTTCTTGGTCTGTTTTTCGACAAGAAGCTCAGTTTTATTCCACACATCAAATATATGAAAGATAAGTGTAGGAAAGCATTACAATTACTACGAGTTATATCCAGCAAGGATTGGGGTGGTGACCGGACAACCTTACTGAGGATTTACCGGTCTCACATCAGATCCAAACTGGATTATGGTTGTATTGTTTATGGTTCAGCGAGACGATCGTACTTAGCAGTACTTGATCCAATCGCGAACCAAGGTTTGAGATTATGCTCAGGGGCATTTCGAACATCACCAATCGAAAGTCTTCAGGTGGAGACCGGTGAGCCCTCTTTAGAGACTCGCCGGTTGAAGCTGAGCCTGCAATACTATATGAAGATGAAAGCAAATCCTGAGAACCCGGCATACTCGTGTGTTGTCAACCCAGAGTACAAGAGACTGTTTAACAACAAGCCAGGGACTATACCTACTTTGGGTATAAGGCTTCAACCCCATCTGGAGGACATGGAGGTGGAGCTCGACGCAATTAGCGTTGTGCGCCCACCAGAATGTCCACCCTGGCTTCTCCAACAGCCTAATATACTTTTTAACCTCTCAGATCTCAGGAAGGGAGACACCTGTCCCCTTGTCTTCCAGAGCATGTTGCTTGAGTTATTTTGTAGATTTCCGAGGCACCGGAAGGTGTATACTGACGGATCAAAGGAAGACAAGAGGACAGCTATGTCCTTTGTCTGTGATGATCATGAATTTAGCTGCCGCATTAACGATGAGGCTTCAATTTGCACAGCAGAGCTGTTAGCTATTGAAGCTGCCATCGAATACATCTGGGATAGTAGTGACGAAGAGTTCATGATCATCACAGACTCGCTATCTTCATTGCAGGCTCTTAAGAGTCAAAAACTCAACAACCCAATTGTTTCCAATATTTTGCATATGTGTCACTACTTGTCTGGGCACAAGGACATTATTTTTTGCTGGGTACCCAGCCATATTGGAATACAGGGTAATGAACGGGCTGATGTTTTGGCCAAGGCTGCCCTGGATAAGACAAAACAGTTTTATTATATACCATATACTGATTTCAAGTATAACATCTTGGTCTACCTTGATGACATTTTGCAAGGTGAATGGAACATCAATGTCACCAGCAAATTGTTCGAGGTACAACCAATCATTAAGCGATCTTTTACACCAATGGAACGCCGAAGAGATGATGTTGTCTTATGCAGGGCCAGAATTGGCCATGCCTATTTCACAAACGGCTATTTATTGAGAGGAGAATTGCGACCTATGTGCTGCAATACTCGTCTCACTGTAAGACATGTCCTTCTCAGTTGTGCGAAATATGCGCACATCAGAAGGAAGTATTTTGCATTTAATTCCTTATTTGAGCTATTCAGGGACACCCCTGCTGGTTTAATTATTCAGTTCCTTCGGGAATGTAACCTATATTATATGTTTTAATTATTAGACTCAGACTTGTAGTTTTTACACAATCACACCAATTTCATGGAGATATAGTGACTTGATAAGTCGTTCATTTTATAATCACTTCATATTTTACATTATTTATACTGATATTTTTATCTCATTAAACTGTGTTATAGTGCAGGCGCTACAACATGTCATCAGACTCGTTACATATAGGTGCCAGGAGCATCGTCATCTTATCATATCAAACATTTTAAACTGAATATTTTAGTACGATCAAGCTTTTATTGGCTTTGTCTTTTCTTTACTACTTTAACTATACAATATGGGATATTGTAATACCTGGAATTTTCACTTAAATGGCCATACTGGCCGAAAAGTGAAGTAAAGCATTTTACTTACTTACTTACTTACTACTCTTGAATGATCTGTGGCAATCTCAGGATTTCCCAGATGGATGGAGAGAAGCAACAGTGATCCCGATCCCTAAACCTGGAAAAGATCGAACAGATCCTAATAATTATAGGCCAATAGCATTGACAAGTTGTCTTTGCAAAATCATGGAGCGCATGATCAATCATCGTCTCACATGGTTTTTACAAGACAATCACATAATAACTAAATATCAATGTGGTTTTCAAAAAGGAAAGAGCACCACAGACCATTTGGTCAGACTTGAGACTTATATCCGTCAAGGTGGGGGGGAGGGTGTTACCTCCACGTGGTCCCCCTGGTAACTTCTTTTAGAAGGCTAAACACACCCTCAACCTGTTTGCCGTGGGTTGCATCCCGTATAGGTGGGAGAAGGGATCCTGGTGGTTGAGGGCGTAGGAGCCTGCGGACTCCATACTCCCAACACACCACTTTGGCCCTTATCTCATTGAGACGGGTGGTCTGGTGGGCCCGGCCAGATCAATCGGCTGGTCTCGTTGATTTGGTGTTCATACTTGTTTATTATTTATCGTTTCGCCTCATCTCATCATCAAAGACGTATGTATAAAGGTAGCGCTTTTTCATTACTATATACACGAATCTGAACACCAAATCACGTTGCTCATGGGCTAATCAAGTGAAAGGATGTGTACTGCGGTTATTGCAACTGCTGTTCTTTTGCTATGAGTATATCACCCTGGTAGCTCTGACAATTCTAACGCAGGGTACCGCGGGCAAATTGTCCCCTGGTAGGGCTCCGAGGCGGGTGGAGCGCTAGGGTGATGAAAAACAATACCAATTCAATATGGCTGATGACAATCCACCCCCGCCCAACACTAGTAATCAAAAGAAAAGGAAAAAGAGAGAAAATAACAGTCCATCAGATGAAGAAGCCGAGTATACTGCAAGGTACCAAAAAAATTTTTCCGAAATGCAAAAAGCAAAACTAACTTTCCCGCGCTTTTTGTTGATGATGTCTGGAGATGAGGACAAATCCCTCTCCAGACTCTCAACATTTGCCATACAAAAAGGCATAGAGGGCTTGGTTGGAGAGCCTAAGAACATCAAAAGGCTTAGGTCTGGCGACCTCTTAATTGAGGTCGACAGAGAAACCTTCTCCACCAAGCTCTTGGCAGTCAAACATATAGCTGGAATTCCTGTGAAGGTTTCTCCTCACAGGACTTTAAACACCTCAAAGGGTGTCATTCGAACCCAAGAAATTAAAAACACTACCAATGAAGAACTAAAAACACAATTAAAAAGACAAGGAGTTTCCGATGCTAAAATTATCACAATAAGAAAGAATGGAGATATAATTAAATTGAACACAGCAGTGCTCACATTCAACTTCCCAAAGCCACCGGCTGATATCAAGGTTGGATTTGAGCTATGCCCTGTACAATTGTATATACCACACCCTTTGAGGTGTTTCAAGTGCCAACAATTTGGACACCACCAGGAAGGTTGCAAGAGAGAGCGTGTCTGTGGACGCTGTGGTCAATCGACGGAACATCCTGACTCCTCTTGCACCTATCCAATAAAATGTGCCAACTGTGGTGGGAACCACACAGCCTATTCCAGAGATTGCCCCCGATGGAAAACGGAGAAAGAAATCCAACGTATCCGAACGGAACGGAAGATTTCTTTCCCAGAAGCTCGTAAAATCGTTGAAGGAGTAACTGGAAAACCATCATATGCCAGCGTTTTGGCTAAACAGGTTGTGTCGGTTGGTTGCCAGACTGACCTACCGGAGGTCACGTCTGCAGCTGGTGCAACAAATGTTACCAAGACAGCTGCGGCCCCTTCAGCAAAACCTAATACAAACAATAAAGCTACCCCCAATGCCTCAAAGATACTAGCAAATGATGCCAAACAAGATGCCAAGCAAGCAAAGAATAACACAACTCAGCCTCAAAATAGCAAAGATAAGAAAAAGGAAACAACGAATAAACCATCAATAGCAGAAAAACCAACAAAAGAAAAGAAAGGCACGCATACAACAGTTAAACCAAGAACAAATAATAGTGGGATCGGTCGGCTGCAAAAGGGCATGGATGATCCCATATCTGTACATAATAGATTTGAATCCATGGACTGTTCACATGAGGCAGATAGCAGCGATAGCGAGGTATTCGTATCTCCTGACACCGTCGCTGCACTCCAAGCACAGATAAAACCAGGGAGGCATAAAAATTCATAATGGCCCACAAAATCATACAATGGAACTGTCGAGGTTTAAGGTCAAACTACAATGACCTGGCTATTCTTCTGCAGGAGCACAGCCCGACGGCTGTGTGCCTGCAGGAGACTAACTTAAAACCTAACACTAACATAAGTTTTAAAAACTATTCAATAATCAATTGTTTTGGCCCTGCCAATAATGAAAGGGCCTGCTGGGGGGTTTCCATCCTTATAAAGGATGGAACACCACATCAACAGATCACGTTGAATACAACTTTACAGGCTGTGGCGGTTAACATAAACTGTCACAGGCCAATGACGATATGCTCTGTTTATTTACCCCCAAACCGCTCAGTAGATGTTGTGGAATTGAGGCAGTTGGTAAAACAATTGCCCAAACCCTTCATGCTGCTGGGAGATTTTAACGGGCACCACACAATGTGGGGCTGTAGGGACATCAACCCACGGGGCAGAATAATAGAAGACTTCCTCTCAGAGGAAAATCTCTGCATTTTTAATGATGATACTACCACCTATTTGCACCCTGCTTCAGGATCTGCAACAGCCATTGACCTATCCTTGTGTGATCCCGATTTATATTTGGATTACACTTGGAGGGTCAACGAGGATCTCTGTAGCAGTGATCATTATCCTATATTTATAGAGAGCAACAACTCTATTGTTGAAGAAAGAGTGCAGCATTGGAGGCTGCACAGAGCAGATTGGGAGGCCTTCCAACAGTCTTGTGGGGAGAGCCTCACAATCTCTCAATTTGAGAATGAAGAGGGGGTTGATGACCCTATAGCCCTTTTTACAGCCAAGTTACACAATATAGCAGATAAAAGCATACCCAAAACCTCGACAGTTCCGAAAAAACTCGACAAACCCTGGTTTGACGAAGGTTGCCGAAAGGCAATAGACAAAAGGAAAAAATCCTTGCAAAAATTTAAAAAACATCCAACTAGACAAAACCTTGACGGATATAAGAAAGATTACGCTAAAGCTCGCCGCACAATCAGTGAAGCCAAGCGGCAATCTTGGAGAGCATATGTCTCCACACTAAATAATAATACATCGGCAAAACATACTTGGCAAATGCTGCGCAGAATCAGTGGCAAGAGGAAAGATAAAACCATCAAGTACCTTGTCACTGATTCTGACACAATAACCAATAAAACGGATATTGCAGAAACGCTGGCGACATCCTTCGCTGCTAAATCATCGCCAGATCATTATCAGGAAAAATTTCGAAAGATTAGGGACAAGGAGAAGGAGAACACATTGGACTTTGAGTCAGATAATGACGAAAAGTACAATGTTAATTTCTCTAAACGAGAACTAATTAAATCTATCGCTCAGGCAACTGATTCGGCAACTGGCCCTGATGAAATTCACTACCAGTTTCTGAAACATTTGCCTGATGTATCACTTGATCTGTTGCTTCTACTCTTGAATGATCTGTGGCAATCTCAGGATTTCCCAGATGGATGGAGAGAAGCAGCAGTGATCCCGATCCCTAAACCTGGAAAAGATCGAAAAGATCCTAATAATTATAGGCCAATAGCATTGACAAGTTGTCTTTGCAAAATCATGGAGCGCATGATCAATCATCGTCTCACATGGTTTTTACAAGACAATCACATAATAACTAAATATCAATGTGGTTTTCAAAAAGGAAAGAGCACCACAGACCATTTGGTCAGACTTGAGACTTATATCCGTCAAGGTTTTGTTAAAAATCAACATACAGTTGGAGTATTTTTTGATTTAGAAAAGGCCTATGATACCACATGGAAAGGTGGTATCATGAAAGATCTTCATGAAATGGGCCTGAAGGGTAGATTACCCTTATTCATTGATAATTTTTTAAAGGGGAGAAAATTTAAAGTCCGCTTGGACAACACCCACTCTTCACTAAATCCACAGGAGGAGGGTGTCCCACAAGGTAGTATCCTTTCACCAACTCTATTTACCGTTAAAATAAACAGTATAATTGATTGTTTACCACAAGATATTGAAAAATCATTATATGTTGATGATCTGGCTGTTTACTGCCAGTCAAGCAATATGGCAATGGTTGAGCGGCGCCTGCAAGGTTGCCTCGATAAGTTGGTGACTTGTGCGGATGAGAACGGCTTTAAATTTTCTCCCACAAAAACTTTATGTGTACATTTTTGTAAAAAAAATGGCTTACAGCCTGAGCCTAATCTCAAACTATATGGACAACAGCTTCCTGTTGAAGAGCAGGTCAAATTTCTTGGTCTGTTTTTCGACAAGAAGCTCAGTTTTATTCCACACATCAAATATATGAAAGATAAGTGTAGGAAAGCATTACAATTACTACGAGTTATATCCAGCAAGGATTGGGGTGGTGACCGGACAACCTTACTGAGGATTTACCGGTCTCACATCAGATCCAAACTGGATTATGGTTGTATTGTTTATGGTTCAGCAAGACGATCGTACTTAGCAGTACTTGATCCAATCGCGAACCAAGGTTTGAGATTATGCTCAGGGGCATTTCGAACATCACCCATCGAAAGTCTTCAGGTGGAGACCGGTGAGCCCTCTTTAGAGACTCGCCGGTTGAAGCTGAGCCTGCAATACTATATGAAAATAAAAGCAAATCCTGAGAACCCGGCATACTCGTGTGTTGTCAACCCAGAGTACAAGAGACTGTTTAATAACAAGCCAGGGACTATACCTACTTTGGGTATAAGGCTCCAACCCCATCTGGAGGACATGGAGGTGGAGCTCGACGCAATTAGCGTTGTGCGCCCACCAGAATGTCCACCCTGGCTTCTCCAACAGCCTAATATACTTTTTAACCTCTCAGATCTCAGGAAAGGAGACACCTGTCCCCTTGTCTTCCAGAGCATGTTGCTTAAGTTATTTTGTAGATTTCCGAGGCACCGGAAGGTGTATACTGACGGATCAAAGGAAGACAAGAGGACAGCTATGTCCTTTGTCTGTGATGATCATGAATTTAGCTGCCGCATTAACGATGAGGCTTCAATTTGCACAGCAGAGCTGTTAGCTATTGAAGCTGCCATCGAATACATCTGGGATAGTAGTGACGAGGAGTTCATGATCATCACAGACTCGCTATCTTCATTGCAGGCTCTTAAGAGTCAAAAACTCAACAACCCAATTGTTTCCAATATTTTGCATATGTGTCACTACTTGTCTGGGCACAAAGACATTGTTTTCTGCTGGGTACCCAGCCATATTGGAATACAGGGTAATGAACGGGCTGATGTTTTGGCCAAGGCTGCCCTGGATAAGACAAAACAGTTTTATTATATACCATATACAGATTTCAAGTATAACATCTCTGTCTACCTTGATGACATTTTGCAAGGTGAATGGAACATCAATGTCACCAGCAAATTGTTCGAGGTACAACCAATCATTAAGCGATCTTTTACACCAATGGAACGCCGAAGAGATGACGTTGTCTTATGCAGGGCCAGAATTGGCCATGCTTATTTCACAAACGGTTATTTATTGAGAGGAGAATTGCGACCTATGTGCTGCAATACTCGTCTCACTGTAAGACATGTCCTTCTCAGTTGTGCGAAATATGCGCACATCAGAAGGAAGTATTTTGCATTTAATTCCTTATTTGAGCTATTCAGGGACACCCCTGCTGGTTTTATTATTCAGTTCCTTCGGGAATGTAACCTATATTACATGTTTTAATTATTAAACATAGACTTTTTACACAATCACTCCAATTTCATGGAGATATAGTGACTTGATAAGTCGTTCATTTTATAATCACTTCATGTTTTACATTATTTATACTGATATTTTTATACTCATTAAACTGTGTTATAGTGCAGGCGCTACAACATGTCATGAGACTCGTTACATATAGGTGCCAGGAGCATCGTCATCTTATCATATCAAACATTTTAAACTGAATATTTTAGTACAATCATGCTTTTATTGGCTTTGTCTTTTCTTTACTACTTTAACTATACAATATGGGATATTGTAATACCTGGAATTTTCACTTAAATGGCCATACTGGCCGAAAAGTGAAGTAAAGCATTTTACTTACTTACTTACTATCCGTCAAGGTTTTGTTAAAAATCAACATACAGTTGGAGTATTTTTTGATTTAGAAAAGGCCTATGATACCACATGGAAGGGTGGTATCATGAAAGATCTTCATGAAATAGGCCTGAAGGGTAGATTACCCTTATTCATTGATAATTTTTTAAAGGGGAGAAAATTTAAAGTCCGCTTGGACAACACCCACTCTTCACTAAATCCACAGGAGGAGGGTGTCCCACAAGGTAGTATCCTTTCACCAACTCTATTTACCGTTAAAATAAACAGTATAATTGATTCTTTACCACAAGATATTGAAAAATCATTATATGTTGATGATCTGGCTGTTTACTGCCAGTCAAGCAATATGGCAATAATTGAGCGGCGTCTGCAAGGTTGCCTGGATAAGTTGGTGACTTGTGCGGATGAGAACGGCTTTAAATTTTCTCCCACAAAAACTTTATGTGTACATTTTTGCAAAAAAAATGGCTTACAGCCTGAGCCTAATCTCAAACTATATGGACAACAGCTTCCTGTTGAAGAGCAGGTCAAATTTCTTGGTCTGTTTTTCGACAAGAAGCTCAGTTTTATTCCACACATCAAATATATGAAAGATAAGTGTAGGAAAGCATTACAATTACTACGAGTTATATCCAGCAAGGATTGGGGTGGTGACCGGTCAACCTTACTGAGGATTTACCGGTCTCACATCAGATCCAAACTGGATTATGGTTGTATTGTTTATGGTTCAGCGAGACGATCGTACTTAGCAGTACTTGATCCAATCGCGAACCAAGATTTGAGATTATGCTCAGGGGCATTTCGAACATCACCCATCGAAAGTCTTCAGGTGGAGACCGGTGAGCCCTCTTTAGAGACTCGCCGGTTGAAGCTGAGCCTGCAATACTATATGAAGATGAAAGCAAATCCTGAGAACCCGGCATACTCATGTGTTGTCAACCCAGAGTACAAGAGACTGTTTAATAACAAGCCAGGGACTATACCTACTTTGGGTATAAGGCTTCAACCCCATCTGGAGGACATGGAGGTGGAGCTCGACGCAATTAGCGTTGTGCGCCCACCAGAATGTCCACCCTGGCTTCTCCAGCAGCCTAATATACTTTTTAAACTCTCAGATCTCAGGAAAGGAGACACCTGTCCCCTTGTCTTCCAGAGCATGTTGCTTGAGTTATTTTGTAGATTTCCGAGGCACCGTAAGGTGTATACTGACGGATCAAAGGAAGACAAGAGGACAGCTATGTCCTTTGTCTGTGATGATCATGAATTTAGCTGCCGCATTAACGATGAGGCTTCAATTTGCACAGCAGAGCTGTTAGCTATTGAAGCTGCCATCGAATACATCTGGGATAGTAGTGACGAGGAGTTCATGATCATCACAGACTCGCTATCTTCATTGCAGGCTCTTAAGAGTCAAAAACTCAACAACCCAATTGTTTCCAATATTTTGCATATGTGTCACTACTTGTCTGGGCACAAGGACATTGTTTTCTGCTGGGTACCCAGCCATATTGGAATACAGGGTAATGAACGGGCTGATGTTTTGGCCAAGGCTGCCCTGGATAAGACAAAACAGTTTTATTATATACCATATACTGATTTCAAGTATAACATCTCTGTCTACCTTGATGACATTTTGCAAGGTGAATGGAACATCAATGTCACCAGCAAATTGTTCGAGGTACAACCAATCATTAAGCGATCTTTTACACCAATGAAACGCCGAAGAGATGACGTTGTCTTATGCAGGGCCAGAATTGGCCATGCCTATTTCACAAACGGCTATTTATTGAGAGGAGAATTGCGACCTATGTGCTGCAATACTCGTCTCACTGTAAGACATGTCCTTCTCAGTTGTGCGAAATATGCGCACATCAGAAGGAAGTATTTTGCATTTAATTCCTTATTTGAGCTATTCAGGGACACCCCTGCTGGTTTAATTATTCAGTTCCTTCGGGAATGTAACCTATATTACATGTTTTAATTATTAAACATAGACTTTTTACACAATCACTCCAATTTCATGGAGATATAGTGACTTGATAAGTTGTTCATTTTATAATCACTTCATATTTTACATTATTTATACTGATATTTTTATACTCATTAAACTGTGTTGTAGTGCAGGCGCTACAACATGTCATCAGACTCGTTACATATAGGTGCCAGGAGCATCATCATCTTATCATATCAAACACTTTAAACTGAATATTTTAGTACGATCATGCTTTTATTGGCTTTGTCTTTACTTTACTATATTAACTATACAATATGGGATATTGTAATACCTGGAATTTTCACTTAAATGGCCATACTGGCCGAAAAGTGAAGTAAAGCATTTTACTTACTTACTTACTGTGGCATCCTGGCGGGTAATGCAGCATGTAAGAGAGAAGCTATTGCCATACAATTAGCCTGTGGTGACTTACGGTGTTCTCACGGTTTGTGATCGCTCTGTGGTGCTCTTCAATATCACAGACCTTATTACCAACTGTGGATGCCACAGAGTTTCAGCATCAAATTGCACAGGGAAAACTCAAGTCACCGGCCGTTCGGGCATGTCCGGGGGTATATCCCCTAGACATGCCCAGAACCCCTTATCAGACGAGCGAAGGAAAACGCTCTCAATAACCCACCATGCCCTATCACCCCCACCCTCACATCATCATCTGTACATTATTCATCTCATCAATTGACTACAACGTTTTTATCGTATTACAATGTCACTTAAAAGACCTTTTGTGCCGAAAAGTGACCACAGCCTACACCAGCGCCAGCACTGATGCGAGAGCTGCATTAGCACCGTTGAGTGGAGGAACCAGAGTAAGCCACTGGCAATCCGCTCGAAGATTATGGCCAGATACGAGGAGACTGCAGCTTCCCTTGGATGAATGCTTCAGATTAGTGCTTCCGTACCATGTCATACAGCATGCAACTGACGGAACAGATCCTAATGACCCTCCCCGGATGGGGGGCAAAAAATACTACAACTAGCAATCATCCCAGTACCCCTTTTATCGTATTACAACTTAAAAAGAATATTCGTGCTGAAAAGTGACGTAAAGCAATGATTTACTACTACGCTGAAACCCTAAAAAATTGGATGTATTTTTTTCGAAATCACCATTCAAACACCAATTACATGTGAATAAAACAAAATTGAAAATTATAAAAAAAAATGTAGACAATGATAATGACAACTTTATGTATGTAAAAAAAAAGGGGTGTACTTTTGTGTTACAGTACGCGTCAAAAGTATCGAACCACAATCTGATGATGCTGGTGCAGGCAGGGATCCATATAATCAATGATAATTTTTTTACGCATCCTTTCAAAAGTTTTAGAGTTAGCTCACCCATTATATTTTTTAAGAGATTGCAAAATTGTAACGACCCCGACCTATTGGTGGATATTCATTTAAACTTGCTGGAAATGTCGACCTGAGTGACTTGATAAGTCGTTCATTTTATAATAACTTCATATTTTACATTATTTATACTGATATTTCTATACCTATTAAACTGTGTGTTGTAGTGCAGGCGCTACAACATGTCATCAGACTCGTTACATATAGGTGCCAGGAGCATCGTCATCTTATCATATCAAACACTTTAAACTGAATATTTTAGTACGAACATGCTTTTATTGGCTTTGTCTTTTCTTTACTACTTTAACTATACAATATGGGATATTGTAATACCTGGAATTTTCACTTAAATGGCCATACTAGCCGAAAAGTGAAGTAAAGCAAATATTTTACTTACTTACTTACTCGACCTGAGTTGGACAATTTGTTGTGGATAATCTTAAACTTACCCTTTTGTTGATATAGATTTGTACATAATCTCTAATAAATTGATCTACGCCTTTAAACTACAATATAATACACACCATCTCCACCCCTGGTTATGACAGTTATTTTTTATGTTGCAGGATATTCTGAAGACAGTAAACTGTCAAATGGACATCATGTGAAGAAATTGGTACGCGGAAATTTGTATGAGCAATTCAACACAACTAAAAGTCCACAGTGTATGTCTTATGTTGCTTGTGCGAGGTAAATCTAAGATGGTGATCCACCTTGTAAAAAAAAATTGCCGAGTGGACATAACATACATGATGTTATGCTCTTGCGTGAAACATCCGGACCATCTTCCCAATCACACATTTTGTGCCAAACAGATAATTATTGTATCATTGACTGCAGTGGAGATTGGCCTATTATTTGGTATCATTTTGACAACGTTTTTATCATATTACAATGTCACTTAAAAGACCAGTTGTGCCGAAAAGTGACGTAAAGCAATGATTTACTACTACTATTGAAGTCAAGTGCGATGTGGTTACTGTTGTTGTGTCAGTAGAGGTAGGTGGCGATATACTGCAGTGGAACAGTGACTTTGCACCGGAAGTGTGAAAACACAAAATCAATCAAATGAGTGTGTAACTCAAAACGTATGCAATTACAAGGTTTTAAAATATAAGGAACATTTGTACCCATGGCTTACCAGTATTATTAGCAGCGTTATGCAAGAACAAAAAGTTGCTTAAAGCTTAGAAAATCCTAGGGGAGAGACAGTAATAATGTCCCAGATCATGTGTTTGAGTTTGGGTGGGTCTTACTCCAACCTGATCCGGGCCACATAGAGATGAATATGCTGAAGGCTTACGTGAAACTCAACTGGGAAGCAATGATTGCGGTGTTCAATTTCAAATCCATGGGAGCAAAACAATCTGCAAATAAATCGTGTTGGGAACAGATGCCGAGCAAACTGTCAGATTTTCTGAAGAGAACTGTATCTTAAAATTTGTCAAGCATAAGCCTTATTGTGGAAGGAGTCGATTCCCATCTGGAAGAAATTAACAAAGGTTTACAACATTTAGTAAGTGGCTCTCCGACTTAAAAAAAAAATAGAAAAATGCATGTCTCAATTATGCCGATATTCAGACCTGCTCAATAAACAAGATGTGAAGGACCCCAAGTACTGCGACCCTCACAAACAACAGGACATTGATGAACAAGTGACTGCATTCAGGTAGATAGTGGATTAATTATTTTGGCACAAATCTAAGGAGAATTGGCTCAAATTCCGCCACATAGGCATACCTCATCTTTTAAATCCACACACTTACAACATCTCCTGTGCCATTTTCTGAAGCTCCAATTGTGTGACCCTCCCGGACAGGGAAGAGGCCAATATGATAAGAAACAAAACTATTAGGGAATATATGATATGAGTGAGCAAAATATACAGAACATTATAAGGGTTGAGTTGAAAGAATCATTTGAGTCAGAATTCTATGACTGTATGCTTCGTGGTACTGGAAAAGGGCTGTAAATGATTATTACATAAAGTTTTATGAGCTATTAGAGGAGTATATTCAGTATGAAACTCTTGCGGCAATAAATCCTGGTGACCTGTAGCTACGGGTCCTGATGGTGATCATGATTGAATTATGTTTTTTACATAATTATGTGCATCACGCCAACAAAATGTAGGATCATGTTTTATTAATAAAAAATAAGTGATCTCAAGATAGTATACATACTTGTTGAAATAAAAAGATTAAAGCAGCCCCTTGGGATGACATCAATTCTCGTTTTTAGTTCCGTACTGAAGTAGTGTATCCCACGGATTATGTATTTTTTTTTTTAGAATTTTCATATTTTTAGAAATATTTTTAATCAACATTTCTATGAAATCAGAAGTAACCCAAACAAACTATTTGTATACCTGAAGGACGATTGAATGTTTTCACAGTATTGGGCAACATGCTGATGGCATCGGCCCAGCGTTGGGTAGACAATCAGTGCTGCAGGTGTGTCCTTCCGTGTCCTGACTAGAAGACACCAATTAGCGGCGAATGCTCTGATCTTACCGTCTGATACGTGGGAATATGTGATGTAAAGTGATGAATATTGCTGACTTGTTTTGTTTACATCGCAATATACGATCTGGAAATACAAATATTTCACTCTTTTTCGGTGCATTAAAATTGTTTTTTGACTCATTCGTATTTTCAGTTAAGATCAGTAGACTATATAGCTCAATATAAAATAATTTTTCAAAATTGACATCATTGAAAATGTCTCATCCCAAGGGGTCCCTTTAATGATAAAAAAACATTCGATAATTATAAAAAAAACACTCGATAATTATATAAATCTTGAAACACTCTTGTGAAAATATATAGACCTGCTATATATTTTGCTTCATATTATGACTAGTTGCGTACCAATCATAACAGCCACAATGTCTAACTGTCAGATGTTGGCATTGTAAAAATGTCAAAAAGTAACCTGACAATGCCAATACAAGTTCAAAATGTAACCACTTACGGTGGGCCCATGCGTCACAAATATCACAACTGAGCCATGTGTTTGTTTTGCTTGCTCTTTTGGGGTATTTGTTGTTGCATACATAGAAAATAGTTTTTGCAATTTTCGCTTAGCACGTTGAGATTGTGTTGGCTTTTTTACATTTATGGCGAGATCTGCTAGCCTCGGAGTTACTTTCGTTTTTCTACGTCATTTTTGGTATTGTGGGGTACTGGGATGATTGCTAGTAGTAGTACTTTTCGCCCCAATCCGGGGAATGTCTGTTGAATGCTGTGTGCGGCATTGTACGGAAGCACTAGTTTGCAGCAATCATCCAAGGGCAGCTGCAGCCTCCTCGTATCCGGCCATAATCTTCGGGTGGATTGTCAATGGCGCACCCTGGTTCCTCCACGCAACAGCGGAGCCAATGCAGCACCCGCATCACCGCTGGCGCTGGTGTAGGCCGTGATAGTCTTAAATAACCGGCAATAGCGTGTTTGATGACATTAGGTCTTTCATACGGGGAATGAATGGAGTAGCCCTTCCTATTGTTACTCTATCATATTGGGACTATCCGACCCGAGGATATCGGAGCTGCGCGAAATGCCACAGAGTTTCAGCATTAAATTGCGCAGCAAAACCTACCTAAGTCTCCAGCCGTCTGGGCATGTCCCCCAGACATGCCCAGTACCCCTTATCGGGCGAGCGAAGGAAAATAATCTTAATAACCCACCATGCCCTATCACCCCCACCCTCACATTCATCGCATGAATTAAATACAACGTTTTTATCGTATTACAAAGACCCATTTGTGCCGAAAAGTGACGTAAAGCAATGACTTACTACTACAAGCATTATGCACCACCTCAACATCCCGCACCACACCAGCATTATGCACCAACTCAACATATTGCACCACTCCAGCAGAATGCACCACCTCAACATGCGGCACCACACCAGCATTGTGCACCAACTCAACATATTGCACCACTCCAGCAGAATGCACCACCTCAACATCCCGCACCACACCAGCATTATGCACCAACTCAACATATTGCACCACTCCAGCAGAATGCACCACCTCAACATCCGGCACCACACCAGCATCATGCACCAACTCAACATATTGCACCACTCCAGCAGAATGCACCACCTCAACATCCGGCACCACACCAGCATTATGCACCACCTCAACACCCTGCACCACACCAACATCCCGTGCCACTCTAACAGCATGCATCACAACACCAGTTTATTGACCGACATTGAACCAGCAATGGGCTGCAATGCTGGCCCAACATTGAACCGGAATTTTGTGGGTAGGCCTACATTCTTTGTACGAGGTACATCGTAGGCAGATATTGAATGAATGTTGACAAGCACCGGCAATGGTGGTGGAAGGAATACACGTCAAAGATATAATTATTGGAACCATAGATATATGGACATATATCTATGATTTGAACTTGTCACTTTGGTTCTTTCCTTAATTATAGCCAGGCCTGGATATTTAGGATTCTGGCTATTGTCGAGTGGGCTCTTGTTTGTCTATAGCACTCACACATACTAAAGCTGGGCCTCGAGAATTCGGGAACTCCTTTTCTAGTTTTTAAATAACATTCTGTTGACCCCATTTAGTCTAACATTTTCTAAATGTCATTAAAATGTTTTTGTGTTTGCTATATATATATTATTACTTTATTCATTATTACTTATGTATTTTGTATATTTGAATGTTTGAGGGAGGAAAATGGGCAAATGCTCATTGGGTTCACCCTCTTTAAATAAATATTTTATTTTTATTATTTTTATTTGTATTATTATTATTATTATTATTATTATTATTATTATTATTATTATTATTATTATTATTGATTCCTAGTTTATGTCATTGCGTGGATTGTCAGACAAAAATAACGAATGTAATGTTTAGTTCGTATTTTAGTTCATTTTCAGTTGTAAATAAATTGTTTCAGCAATTCAGCTAGAAATTAATATTGTCCAAGTAACGTTATAATTATGCGGAAAGGTTTAGCTTAGACCCACTGATGGGTCTATAAGCTATTCATTCTCGTTTTCGAGTCGAAGCTGGTTATCCTCGAGTTGTTATTCTGTGGTGACGTAAGCTGGATCACATCGCTAACAGATTTATAGTCATCACCCAGCCAACAGAAGCGGCTGGTCAGACTTTGGCCCCGTCAGTCACAGTGATATATAAAACTATCCTGACGTGTTTTTTGGAATGACCACATGTAGAATAGGGGAGAGCCGGGCAAAGGGGGCCGGTGGGCAAAGGGGCCATCAACGATATTTTAATTGTGACATGTTGTATGAAACTTTAATCACGTCATAGTTATGAATTATCTTAGATAGAAATAAGAGACGATAGGGAGTTTATGGCAACAATCTTATGAATATAAGCTTATATATTTGTATGAATCTCTTAATGAATTTCTGTGATTTCTTCTGAAAATCTTTTGTTTTGTGTGGTATATTATATTGCCTTTGTTTTCTAGTCGTTACTTTAGTCAGGAGATCACTTTGGGGAGAAATAATAGGCTAAATTTCCCACCTCTACCCCCTGGGCAAAAGGAGCCAGGGCAAAGGGGGCCAGGCCATTTCAATACAAAGACCATACAGAATGGCCCCCTTTGCCCGCTAATTTTCAATGGGTACATATTTCACACACTAATCCCAGTGAACGAAAGTATTTAGTATATTACTTAGTATTATGTCCATCAAAACATGTCACCATATACATCAAATGAAAGGGTTTTTTCATATCTATTTTATCAGGCTCACTTCAATGTACACCCTTGTGTACCAAAATAATAAAAAGTACCAAGGTGGGGGTGACCCTCCTTTGCCCAATGCGCTGGCCCCCTTTGCCCAAGCTATTGGGCAAAGGGGGCCACTTTGAGAGCAAATCTATTTGGCTTACAATTAAAATATGGTATTCTTGAGACACTAAGTGAGTCTGTTATATTTATCTACATAGCATGTACCTTACATAGAACAGTCATTGGTTTTAAAATATTTCGAAAATTATCCTTAAATACCATTGAAACTTTAAGTGGCCCCCTTTGCCCGCCCTTCCCCTACACCAGGGAAGATGTAAGAGCTCCGAATGTCATTAGGCTGTACAGATCATTTGATATTGGCACCCGAGAACAATATAGGTGTCAGACGCATTTATACATCATGTGCTCAACTGAACAGATTATCCTGCCGCAGCAGACGAACGCATCATGTGTATTAATAATCCATGGCGGATGACATTTATGTAGGCCTACGTCTTTATTGTTTGATTCATATATAGACTGTTTACTCTTGCATAGTTGCGGTGTATGTGTTTTTTACTAATAACGCCTATAATAAAACAATATTTCAAAATACATGGGCCTACTTCTTAGGATACTTATACGTGGATTCGAATCTTGGGTTCCCATCACGGCTGGACCGTATTTTTACAAAATATTAAAACAACCCCCCTTTTATAATTCCAACATAGCTTAAGTATTTGATGGTGAGGGGCATAAAAAGAATTATTGAAAATATTTTCTTCCCTTTTAGTTACTAGGAAACACTAAATTTGATCACAAGCAAAGATCATTCTTAAACTTTTTTCAAGCTTATATATTGCATATAAATGGGAACATTTAAGTACATGTATATAATAACACCATGTCTTAACCACTGAGATAGTATATTAGGCAATGACTGCATAAAAATGTAAATTAGCATACGAAAATCAATTAAATGATAATGAATAATAAAATGGCTTAAACAGATAAGATAAGTTGTGAATAACTTCAAAAGTGGACTTGCGAATAGAAATACATTGAATTTTCCATCTATAAAGAGTGAGCACACTCAGTACTACTATTTTTTATATCAATTGGTTTATCGAGCAGTGCGGGAGATGTAGGCCTATGAAAACATGGCTCTAATATAATAATTATTGACGCACAACATACAATATGCTAATACTATTTAAGTGCACTACAGTTATTCAATTCCATATCGGTGTAATTCAATTCCATTGCCCTTCATATTTGCGACCGCGTGTCATTCAATTTTGACATTGAACTGTTGAAGGTGCTAAGATTATTCTTACAACACATTTTTGTGATAATAATGTAATAACCCTTTGAGCACCACTATCCCATTATATTTATTCATTCATTCAGCATAGACCATTGTCTGTGCTACAAAAGTATAAAAATATACAAGAAGAACGATACGTGCCAACGAGGGTGAACAGCACAAATAGGCGTAACATTAATTAGACACTTTTTCTTTCCAATCCAATATACATGTACAAAAGCAGCAAGCTCATATATTACTATACTACTTGACGCAGTGATGACATTAACTGTACGATTTGTTTGCATTTATCCCAATAATACCGAGCAATCGATTTTGATTGAGCGTAAATCCTGGTGCTTAGTACATTGGAGAAGAAAATGGTGTTCGTCTCTTAAAATGTCACATTGTCTACATAAACATTATAAGGTCTAGGAACCACACCCCATTGTGTAGGCCTACATAATAACATGTGTTTTGGAAATATGTGGATATGTTTGCAAAATAATCAAAGCATGCTGTATAGAATAATGTTTTTTCTGTATTTCACACGGTTCGTCTCCCGAATTTATTTGTTTTCTACATAGCAAAAAATACTGTTTATACTAAATATCAGATACTTTGATAATGCAATATTTATATGTTATTAGGCCTATGTGGTTTTGACTCAATCGTCATATTATTTGACCATGGGATATGCAGTGAACCCACTCCAGCCTGCATGATCGGAATAATATAAGAAATAGGCCTACAGGAATAACTGCTAAATGGGGCTTTCGGCACACTTGCTACGTTGCCACAGCAACCCAATATGTAAAAGATTCCAGGCGCGGATCCAGAGGGGGGGGGGCGCACGCCAAATTCTTTAAAAAGTCCTCCAAATTGGCCTAAATATGCCCAAAAACTTGCCCCCGAGCCACTTGCGCCCCCTCCTTTTTCAAATCCTGGATCCGCCCCTGGATTTCCGCATTTCTAGTCTATGGCCATGTTCACGACATCGTATGGACATATCAAGGAGCTAAAATAAAAATACAGATTTTTTATGATTTTAGCCTGATTGTGTCGCTTTAATGACACGATATGGCATGACCATAGACTGGAACTGCAAAAGTTTTTTTTAATTTTTGTGCTGCGCACTTACCAGTTAGGCTAGATATAGAGACGAAATTCCCGTATTTCTTATTTTCGTCTCTATATCTAGCCTAACTGGTGAATGCGCAGCACAAAAATGAAAAAAACTTTTGTTGTTCTAGTCTATGGACATGTTTACATCATAATTATGGTCATATTAAGAAGCCAAAATAAAATCACCGATTTTTTTATGATTTTAGACCTGGGCATGTCCCTTTAATATCCTGAAAAGTCATTTCAGTGTCAGCATTTTCACGTCATAAAATTTCATTTTAATATCTGGATATTACACTATAATGTTAGAATGTGTCTTATAAAGTCAATATAGGCCTATACAGTTGACCGTCATCACATGGTTATCTCCATGGTATTAGTATAAGTCTGGTGGAAGATTGAGAAATACATCATCTTATCGTAACTCTAGTGCAGACTTAGTATTCGTGGTTTTCTCAATTGCTCTCTATCAAGTAATATTCTACTATGCTCACGTCATCACCTGCACGTCATTGTTTGTTCATCTACGGATGGTAAGGTAAGCCTACTGTTAAATACAAGGTCACTTAGATGACCGTTCCGTTATTTCAGGATATCAACTGCACAGTGTTGTTCCTTGTGTGGCAATGTCAACATTTTATATAGCTCATTGATGGGAGTTATCTCATTCAACAATTCTTATTTTCAAAATAACTGGTGCAATAATAGGAGAGAGATGTCTTACTAATTTATAATATCTCTGTATACAGACGGTATGTTATTGACAATCAGAAATGAAATAAACGAAGATATATTATCCATAACGTAAAAAAAACTTCAAGCGTAAAAAAACAATTACTGTAAAGGGGTAATAATATATATTTTTATGTGCCAATTATAAATAAAGGTATTGATGTTTTGCTTCTAATAATTTAGGCCTACATTAATCAACATTTTGTATATTAATAAGGAATGTTAATAAAAACTACTTCATTAAAATCTCACGTGTCGCCACGTGTGTTTTACACTACTGATTTGACAGCTTATTTGCAATTTTTTTATTATTGTTTTTTTTTCTTTTTTTTTGGAGGGGGGACAATTTAAAATGTGAATAGATGACGATTCACAATACGGAATGTCGTACAAATTGGCTATTTTTTCGGACAAAAAGTGTATTTTTAAACATACCGTGATATAATTACTGCTCAATGGTTCGCTGTGTATTATCCCTAGGCTGATATATACTACGAGTTGTGCAAACAAACTGACGTTGGGTATAACTCAAACTAAACAGGTAATGCCATTTTAACATTTGTACAGTTTATATTGCACTTATCCACTTTATAACGAGAAGCGAGCAATAAAAGGCTGATGAAGCTGTCTGAGATGAGGACGGACTTCACAGGTGGTTTCTCCTAGTTAATAAAACGCTGTTATCAGATAAAGCAAGGCTTTATTGTCATACGTTAGATTTACAATGCGTTCCAGGAAGGTGTGGGCCAGACTGGCAGCCAAGCAGCACAAATATCCCGGTTGCCAGGCTTCCGGACAAATTCACCACCACTAGAGATTTATCCGTTCGAATTCTCACAGAATCCAATGCCGATGGCCTTGTTATCAATATATTTCCACAATGATACTTTTGTTTAAAACAAAAATGTTTCCCCATCCACGTGTGAAAGTCAGTATTGTGGGGAGCCTTCTTGACCGAGAGGTAGCGTGCTCGGCCTCAGACCGCCAGGGCTCGAATTTCGAATCATGTGTCTGGAGAACAGTGTCATCTCAATCATCTCATCATCCTCAGGAGGTTCTCCTGGCCCAGTTTAGCCTATATGTGCACAAAGGTGGCCTAAAGCCCGATTCATTTCATTTTATTTACTTTTGTTTAAAATCAGGTATATCATGACACTTATTAAAACACAATTTTGGTTGAGTTCATGCAACTATATTAGAATTATAGACTTGTACTATAATTATCGATTGTGCAATTTCAAGTAAGGTGCTACGAATGTGACCTTTTCTCAATATCGTCCCTTTGGTTATGAAAAGGTGTATCTGCCACTTTGTAAAGTGGCAGATACACCCTTTTATATCGATGTGTGCATGTTAGAAGTTGGCCAGACGATAGCTTAATGCAACCCATATTACGCTAATTTTATTCCGCTGTTACCATTATATGTATTTTGTGTAAATACATTGCCTATTAAAAAGGTGGTCACTTCCAGTCTTTTTGTTCTATATAGTTTTAATAACATCTGATCTAAGATTTGAGTAAGAAGCATTTTAGGCCGGGAGCCAGATCTAGCCCTCGTACTCACAAAAGCTAAGAATTTTGCACTGCGATTTTTATTTAGCTTGACCCTTGGGACATATTAAGTTTTGGTTCTTTTTTGCCAAACAGGACGCTTTACGCCCTAGGGCCTATTTCACCGTTTTTTAGATGGACACTTAAATAAAATTGACAACAATTCGAAAAATTGTTTAAAATAGTGGTAGTTTTATTTATTTTCACTATTGTTTTAGTCATAGCCCTCGGCCATATACACATGTAGGTCACTGAAAAATATTTGTGACCAGATTTTATTTGAATATTTTTTTCACCCCTTTTATCAATACGGGCGCCTAAAAAAACAAAACATTATAAAATATTTGTCAAGCCATTTAGAAGCAAGCTAATTCGCAAAAAGTGGCCCCATTATGTCCCCAGGTGACTAAAAATGAAAGTTAAAAAAAATATCTTGCCAATTTTTTTCTATAACTACATATTTAGGATACGCGCGTCTTTATCGCTAACTCTAATTTGCGGTAAAATTCAAATGTGCTGATATTTCTGCCTCCAGTAGGATATTATAATTAGGTTAAGTCGACATGATATGGCTATTTATTATTATATTTATTATACATGAATCTCATATTGGTGTTTGCTTACATTTTTACGGAGAACTAAATAATATATAAAGTGACACTTTGAATGCTAAGGCTGATTTTTTGTTTCTAAAATACTATATCTACTATGGCTAGAAATGATGCAACCGGTGCTGCACGATTCTCAATTTCATGAAATCATGACAGGACAAAAAACTATAATGAGACATGCAAATTCGTCTTCCGGACCAGGTCCAGACCGCGGGGTTAAATAGAATCACAGCAAATCTTCAAGTCTATCAAATCACTCAAAGCAACTCATGAACTAGTTGATTATGTGATGGCCGCTCATAAAAAGGGTGGTAGGCCATAATTGTATGTGGATAAAGATGAGTAGCAAAGACTTTCGTCCAACACAGGTGAAACGTAGTGAGATTCCGATCATAACCATCCATCTGGTCACTCCATATTTCAATAGCTTCACAAATCATTTTAAAAGTGATAATGAAAAACGTTTGATACATGTCTCTCCTCAGGTGTACATGTTTATAAAGCTGATCTTAGAAAGATGAATTGCAAACGAGGACAATTTTGCCCTACCGCCGATAGCAAATAACCTTTTATCCAGATACATGTCTCTCCTCAGGTGTACATGTTTATAAAGCTGATCTTAGAAAGATGAATTGCAAACGAGGACAATTTTGCCCTACCGCCGATAGCAAATAACCTTTTATCCATGACATAAATGCCAGATTTTACATCAAAGATGTTCCAGCTTAAATGACCGATAGGGGGGGGGGAGGGTGTCACCTCCGCGTGGACCCCCCTGGGCGACTTCTTAGAAGGCCAAGCACACCCAAACCTTTCATCGAACCAGGTTTTTCTATTTTTTTGACGTGAAGTTTTTTTTGTGTTTGCTTTCCGGTGATTCAGGGTTTTTCACTGAGGTTGTTATGTTTATTTTCGAATTGTTTTCATTTCAAATTCTTTATATATTCTTTATATATTCATATTTATATATTTTATATTTTTTCATTGTACTTGTGGTGCCTTACAGTGCTCTCACGGAATTTGATCGCTCTGTCGTGCTAACTCTCGATGACAGACCCGATCCCCAGCTGTGGGGGCATTGTAGGTCTACTCATAATTCCTCTATGATTTGTTTTTTTGTGTTTGCAGTGGTTTCTCTTTGGCATCCTGGCGATGGATGGGATGTCCGAAAGAAACCATTGCCATATAATTATTTTTTCACTTTATTGTTTTAAAGGTTTCTCTGTGGCATCCTGGCGGATAATGCAGCATGTCATAGAGAAGCCATTGCCGTACAATTAGCCTGTGGTGACTTACGGTGTCCTCACGGTTTGTGATCGCTCTGTGATGTCCTCTAATATCACAGACCTTATTACCAACTGTGGGGCACTGTAAGTCTTTAATTTTTGAGAATTTTTTGTGGTTTCATGATTTCTCTGGCCATACTGGCCGAAAAGTGAAGTAAAGAAGACATTTACTTACTTACTTAATGGTTTTTCTGTTCATTGTTTATGTCATTCATATTTATGTCTAAATGGGTTTACTTTTTTTTATTTTAGTATATAGTATTATAGTATATTTTATATATTTGTTTTGACAATGACACTGTTTTGACTTAGACTTGTAGCTATAGTGACTTGAAAAGTCGTTCATTTTAATATAATCACTTCATATTTTACATTATTTATACTGATATTTTAATACTCATTAAACTGTGTTGTAGTGCAGGCGCTACAACATGTCATCAGACTCGTTACATATAGGTGCCAGGAGCATCGTCATCTTATCATATCAAACATTTTAAACTGAATATTTTAGTACGATCATGCTTTTATTGGCTTTGTCTTTTCTTTACTACTTTAACTATACAATATGGGATATAGTAATACCTGGAATTTTCACTTAAATGGCCATACTGGCCGAAAAGTGAAGTAAAGCATTTTACTTACTTACTTACTTACTTACTTAAATGACCGATATTGCTAATATAGTTTTACCATACATTCATAAAGTACATTTTAGCACTCACTCGTACCAAAAAGGATATGTAAAATATCTGAACGGCTCAGAAGAGGTCCACAATTAAAAAAAAGGGGATAAAGTAAAGACCTGCAGACTGAAAAAGTTATTGCTGTCCAATAACGAGCATAAACGTCAACTGATGAATCTGCTTAAACTCAAATTGTACTAATACCAATGCTTTAACTTGAAAAACAGCATCTTTCGTCATCTAGAGGGTGGTGAAGCCACGTGGTTGTTTTTCAGATATTTCTGCAATACTAGTATCTGAACTAAATCTTAGCTCTACACAGCACAGAAAGAAACTGATTCTCGAATCATCGTGCGCACACATTGAATATGTTAAAAAGAGTGGATACACCTCAGAATAAATTGCTTCTGTATTACCAAAATGTGCCTTTTTGTAATAAAACCAGCTAAGTTGATTGAGCAGATTCTGATAATAACACAACATTGAGCAGCTTTTAACTGCTTGGGGGTACTGGGATGATTGCTAGTTGTAGTACTTTTCGCCCCCATCCGGGGAGGGTCATTAGGGATCTGTTTCGTCTGTTGGATGCTGTTACGGCATTGTACGGAAGCACTAGTCTACAGCAATCATCCAAGGGCAGCTGCAGCCTCCTCGTATCTGGCTATAATCTTTGGGCGAATTGCCAGTGGCGTACCCTGGTTCCTCCGCTCAACAGCGGAGCCAATGCAGCACCCGCATCAGTGCTGGCGCTGATGTAGGCTGTGGTAGCCTTAAATAACCGGCAATAGCGTGTTTGACATTAGGTCTCTTACGTGGGATGAATGGAGTTACCCAGAGGGAGTGATCCTTCCTATTGTTACTCTGGGGACTATCCGACCCGAGGATAGCGGAGCTGCGCAAAATGCCACAGAGTTTCATCATTAAATTGTACAGCGAAACTCAAGTCTCTGGCCGTCCGGGCATGTCTGGGGGTATATCCCCTAGACATGCCCGGAACCCCTTATTGGGCGAGCGAAGGAAAACGCTCTCAATAACCCACCATGCCCTATCACCCCCACCCTCACATCATCATCTGTACATCATTCATCTCATCAATTGACTCCCAACGTTTTTATCGTATTATAATGTCACTTAAAAGACCTTTTGTGCCGAAAAGTGACGTAAAGCAATGATTTACTACTACTACTTTAACCGCTTGGTGTATTTCACTTGAGCAGGTTCTGTTCTGGTCATTTGCTCGCCTGTGAGTTTTAAAACCTGCTAAAGTTGATTGAGCAGGCTCTGCTTTCACGGGTAGCAATGCTGTTTCAACATTTAAACGATGAGGTAAAGTTAAACCATACAAAGTTCTGCATAATGCATCCAATATGTACCTACATTAGCAAGCTTGGGTGAAGAATGGGACCCTTAAGAAAATCTATTGAATCATTCAACATAATTTTGTTGCACTGTTTATGGTTACATATACTCTAATAGGCTAATGAAGTTCGCGAAATCAAAGTTAAGAATGTATGTGAAAACATGGCTACCATCAAATCCTCAGCAGCAATTGATGTATTCAATTATCCACCTTGTCTTCGCACTTTCAAACAAAAATAGCACATTTCCAAGACGCCATTTGGAAAAGATCACATCAATCCTCTTTGAGAGTGCCACTTGCTGCTACACATCATGAATGTGCCATTGAAAATGAGAGTGGATTAAAAGAACACTGTGGTTTCTAGATTACATAATTCTGTGGCGACCTAACTAGCAGATCATCATGCAGAGTTCGAGCCGAACGGAATCGCTGATCGACGGATCAGCGCTTCCTCCCGCCACTCACACCATGTGCAGCACGGCCGCGCTCGCCCATTCTAGCACTGGCCTTCTCGAAAGTCAGACGTGTAAGCACGTCACACACACTCAGCCGCATGGCTAGATAGCCGCCCCCTGTCGCACGGGACTAAGTGGCACGCTCATATCTGACAATGTCTGCACGAATATGGAATGAATAAAGAATGAATCAAGAAAATCTCCTGCTTTAACTGAGTTTCTACAGCGAACCACAGCTTGCTGACCGGGCAAGACACCACGATCAAGATCGAGGTCTGAGGCGTTGGTCGCGTCCCCATAGACTTGTCGAATATTCGGCAACGTCAATGGTAACCCTCGCCCTAGACTACGACATTGACATTGGTGACCCCGAACGTGAATCGACACCGCACTTTCCCACTTCTGATTAAGCTACATTTGGAGTCTCTAGACTACGATATTGATGCCCCCGACTGTGAATCAATAAGAACACACAACCTTCTGCCAGCATTTTGGGCTACCGCATCATTAACTGATTCCCACGACGTTTGATCAGACACCCAACTTTCTACACAGTTGAATAGATTAGATCTGCATTTTTGGGTCTCACAGCATTTTCAAAGTGCGAATTGGATAGTTTTATATGTAAGGAACATAGAATGAATCAACATTCTATGAAGAGTTTGGGTCTAAATGTACACTAAATGCCATTAGGTAGTCAGAAAAATTGCACCAACAGAGGTTTTCTCGTTTAAAACAGCGAAAAATAGAAACCCACGTGGTTTCGACTTTTTCAAAATGGCGGATTTTAGATATCCAGCCTAGACTTCGAAAAAGGCATAGTAGACGGAATAGTCTACCCTTTAAATTATAACAGATTTCAAAGTTATTCTCTTAATTACGCCACTGTCGGCGACTGAGAGGATGATATTTTGAAATTTTAGTCAATTAAACCGTTTTTGGCACCTCATTTGGATGACGCGGTTTTCATGAGGACACCCACCATTTTTTTTTTTGGACTACACGAAAAATATTTTTCAGCCACGAAATTATATCCCGACTTGTGCAGTTTCTGTTATGAAACAGAGCCATTTTTACATAATTGCATCCATATTGAATGAATAAAAGGTCTTAATTGGTCTGTTCTATAATTTTAGGACAATAGGTCAAACTTCATTACATTTTATTCAATATTATATTCCAGTGGAAGCAGAAATTATATTTTTCTATGTGATGGTAAGTCAGCCGCCGCTAGTTGGTGCTAGCGATCCCTAGAATTAGCTGGTCTCAGACCTACGGGGTCTACACGCGTTCCTCCACACCGACTAGTGCGCAGAAAAGCGCGCATCATACGATGTCTGTGCTCATTGATATTCACATAAATTAGGACGACACAATTTTCCATGACGAGATCGGAATATTCCAAACACATGGTGCGGCATCCTTATTGGATAGCCGGCAGACGTGTAGTCTATAGACTACAATTCTAATCGACAAAACTTATAATATTTTTCTCTACAAGACTTCTAGAATTTTACACTGGTCTTTACCTGAGAGATTGGAATTTTTCTCATTTTCAGGTGTTTCGCAAAGAAATAATTGCGAAACGTAAGTAAATAAAAAAAAAAATTCACATACAATTCAAAACAATAGTTTTGTCGGTGTAAGCGATGTCATTTTTGCAGGATGACAGCGCATTGAAAACGTCAAATTAGACCTTTGAAGATATATCAATGAGCCAACAGACATTCACCAATAGGATATATCGGACGAATACAGACGAATACAGGACGAATATAGAGATACATTATACGACTCGAGCGAACGAATAACAAAACGAACGATTATGACGAGGTCATAATTCAGACAAGTTAAAGACGATTGCGAGGCAACATAGACGGCGAGAATTATCGAGGAGCGAATCATCAAGAAGCCCCTCCCCCATTCGTCACAGATCATCACGACGATCAAAGAATTTGCCCAAATTCAAAATCGCACTATTCTATGCGAACGACGTCGAGTTATGGTTTAACTAGCTGGAGACACAGTTCGAACTTCACGACATAACAGACGACGATGAACGGTATAGACTAACCTGTGCAGCCTTATCCGGAGAAGTCGCATCGGACGTTAGAGATATTTTGTTACAGCCATTCCTTAGTCACAAATACATCAGTCTTAAGGGATCGAGAGACGAGGTCTGACGACGCCCAAGCGAGTTAATAAGGTCATATCAGGCGAGATATTCGGGACGACAGCAGTAGTCGGTAAAGCAGTGATACGACAAGCTTTTATTCGACAGATGCGTGCATCTATTCGGGCACATTTAGCAACCACACCCGATAGTACGTCATTGGAGAGCTTGGCCGTTTTGGCCGACAAAGCTATAGCTTCAGAAAACGACGCGAAAGATAATAGTGTGGGAGTTGCCGAGCTAAGGGTAAACGACAGTGAAAAACTTATCGGAATAATGGGAGACATTTCCAGAAGACTAAAAAAGTTAGAAACTTCAGGACATCAAAAGAAACATTATAACAATAAGCAGCAGACAACTCGCAGAAGAGACAATACAACAGAAAATATAATTTTTTTCCCGAACGCTAATGCAAGACCGTTTGCACCTCGCATGGCTGCAAATAATAATAGTGATGAAAATAATTACCAAAATGTTGTTACCACAAAAGTACCAAATCCCCGCTCCGCCGCAGAACTCGCCGCAAACCGGTACCGCACAGCCAACGGCTACAGACGATGCACTGATTTGCTACTATCATCAGAGATTTGGTGATAAGGCTCGTTTATGCCGAGACCCCTGTGCCTTCGCTTTAAACTGTTAAGCCAGCACAAGGTAGCGACTTTTGTGCCTGGCGAGCCAAACGAGACGCGACATGACTGCGTGATAACTGAAACTTCTAAGTTATCTCCCTCTAGGCTACTATACGTCGCAGACAAACGTAATAAATGTACATATTTGATCGACACGGGTGCGGCTGTCAGCGTTTTGCCCCGGTCTTGCGCTAACGGGACCGTGGACGCTGATAGTCTACCTTTAGTCGCTGCAAATAATTTGACTATTACAACATACGGTACAAGTAAACGTATAGTCGACGTCGGACTGAAAAGAGAATACTCATGGACATTTATCGTCGCCGACGTTAAACAACCTATTTTAGGGGCTGATTTTTTAATACATTACAATCTACTCGTAGATTTATCAGGCAGATGCCTGCATGACATGAGAACCGGACTAGCGATAGCAGCTACAATATCTACAATTAAACCGTTGTCACTGAATCGAATAGATAGCACTTGTAACGAGTATACGGAATTATTAAATCAATTCCCCGAACTGACACGACCTACAATGAGGTCACCGCAAAGAGAGAATTCGACGAAATGATTAAATTGGGCGTTATCGAGCCAAGCGACAGCGAATGGTCGTCTGCACTTCACATGGTTCCTAAAAAATACGGCGATTGGCGACCATGCGGCGATTACCGCAGCTTAAATGCTCAAACGGTTCCAGATAGGTACCCGATTCCTTATATACAAGACTTTACACAGCGTTTAGCTGGTTCCAAGATATTTTCGAAGATAGATTTAGTGAGGGCATATTGCCAGATACCAGTCGAGCCATCAGACGTACATAAAACAGCAGTTACGACGCCGTTCGGACTTTACAATTTTACAGGAACGCCGTTCGGGTTACAAAATTCCGGACAAACTTTTCAACGTTTTATAGACACTGTCACGCGTGGTTTGGATTTCGTGTTTGTTTATTTAGATGACTTGTTAGTAACAAGCCCTGACCATAAGACACATAAGAAACATTTGAAAATTCTATTCAACCGGTGACCCGAATACGGAATAATAATTAGACCGGACAAATTCGGTCAATTCGGAACGACTGAACTGAGTTTTTTAGGCCATTACGTCTGCCCTGAAGGCATTTCACCCCTTCCCAGAGCAGTGGACGCGATAGTGAATTTCGTGAAGCCGGAGAAACAGAGAGCATTACGTAGATATCTAGGAATGGTAAATTACTACCATCGTTTTATCCCTCATTGTGCTGAGAAATTGACACCATTGAATAATTTGTTGACAGCAGCTAACGAAGGTCAGCATAGACTTTCGCCCAAGTCTAATTTCGAATTGCATTGGACAGAGAATGCGAACAAAGCATTTACCGAATCGAAGCAAATACTAGCGAACGCAACGTTATTAGTACATCCGCAACAGTCGGCACCTTTAAACATCACTTGTGACGCTAGTGATTTTGCGGTTGGCGGAGTTTTACAACAATGTATTGATAATGTATGGCAACCTTTGTCATTTTTTAGCAAAAAGCTATCACCAGCAGAGACACGATACAGCGCTTTTGACCCGAGAACTTTTGGCAGTCTATAGCACCATTAGACATTTTAGACATAACTTGGAGGATAGAGAATTTTATGTCAACACTGACCATAAACCTTTGCCTTACGTCATGAACTCTACGACAAAACGACCATCCCTACGCCAGACAAGGCATTTAGCTTTCATAGCAGAGTTCACAACCGATATTCGATATGTGAAGGGCGCAACGAATTTCGTAGCGGACGCATTATCGAGACCAACAGTTTCAGTTATTGAATATGACGCAGCGATAAACTATAAAGACCTGAGCAAGGACCAGGCTTCTGACAAAGAACTGATACGTTTGAGACATTCAACGACGTCTAATATGAAATTTCGCTTGTTAAAGACATTCGCTAATGTATTAGTCTGGTGCGACATTTCGACAGGACGTAAAAGACCATACCTAACTGAAAAGTATAGAAGAAAAGTTTTTAATTTCCTTCATCGTTTAGGGCACCCTTCTCATAGAGCCACGAAACCTCTCATTAATTCTCGTTTTGTATGGCAAAAGATGAACACTGACATAGCAAATTGGTGCAGATACTGCACAGGCTGTCAAGCAGCTAAAGTTTCACGTCATAATAAACCAGTTTTCGGAAAGTTCGAGGAACCAACTGAGAGATTCGATCATGTACACGTCGATCTGGTCGGGCCTTTACCTTATTCCGACGGTTTTAAATATTTGTTGACAAGCGTCGACCGATTTACACGTTGGCCAGAAGCTATACCGATAAAAGATATTAGAGCAGAGACGCGTTTTTCGGCGGATGGGTAGCTCGTTTCGGGACTCCCGCTACGATTACTACGGATAGAGGGGCCCAGTTCGAATCCAGACTATGGGATACCTTATGTAATCAATTCGGTATAACTAGAAACCGAACGACGAGTTATCACCCTCAATCAAACGGCATGGTTGTGCGTTTCCATAGACAACTTAAGGCCGCCATTATGGCGAACGAGACACCGAACCCATGGACAACTACGCTTCCGGCCGTTTTGCTCGGCATACGATCGGCCGTCAAGGAAACGTTAGGCAGATCAGCCGCCGAGATGGCATACGGAGGGGGGAGGGTGTCACCTCCGCGTGGTCCCCCCTGGGCAACTTCTTAGAAGGCCAAGCACACCCAAACCTTCCATCGAACCAGGTTTTGTTATTTTTTTGACGTGAAGTTTTTTGTGTTTGCTTTCCGGTGGTTTTTCACTGAGGTTGTTATGTTTATTTTCGAATAGTTTTCAGTTTAAACTCTTTATATATTCTTTATATATTCATTTTTATATATTTTATATATTTTTTCATTGTACTTGTGGTGCCTTACAGTGCTCTCACGGATTGTGATCGCTCTGTCGTGCTAGTTCTCGATGACAGACCCGATCCCCAGCTGTGGGGGCATTGTAGGTCTACTCATAGTTCCTCTATGATTTGTTTTTTTGTGTTTGCAGTGGTTTCTCTTTGGCATCCTGGCGATGGACGGGATGTCCGAAAGAAACCAGTGCCATATAATTATTTTTTCACTTTATTGTTTTAAAGGTTTCTCTGTGGCATCCTGGCGGATAATGCAGCATGTCATAGAGAAGCCATTGCCGTACAATTAGCCTGTGGTGACTTACAGTGTCCTCACGGTTTGTGATCGCTCTGTGATGTCCTCCAATATCACAGACCTTATTACCAACTGTGGGGGCACTGTAAGTCTTTAATTTTTGAGAATTTGTTGTGGTTTCATGATGTCTCCGGCCGTACTGGCCGAAAAGTGAAGTAAAGAAGACAGTTACTTACTTACTTAATGGTTTCTCTGTTCATTGTTTATGTCATTCATATTTATGTCTAAATGGGTTTACTTTTTTGATTATAGTATATAGTATTATAGTATATATTATATATTTGTTTTGACAATGACACTGTTTTGACTTAGACTTGTAGTTTTTACACAATCACTCCAATTTCATAGAGATATAGTGACTTGAAAAATCGTACATTTTATAATCACTTCATATTTTACATTATTTATACTGATATTTTTATACCCATTAAACTGTGTTGTAGTGCAGGCGCTACAACATGTCACCAGACTCGTTACATATAGGTGCCAGGAGCATCGTCATCTTATCATATCAAACACTTTAAACTGAATATTTTAGTACGATCATGCTTTTATTGGCTTTGTCTTTCCTTTACTACTTTAACTATACAATATGGGATATTGTAATACCTGGAATTTTTACTTAAATGGCCATACTGGCCGAAAAGTGAAGTAAAGCAAATATTTTACTTACTTGTCTTCCTTTACTACTTTAACTATACAATATGGGATATTGTAATACCTGGAATTTTCACTTAAATGGCCATACTGGCCGAAAAGTGAAGTAAAGCAAATATTTTACTTACTTACTTAGATGGCATACGGAATGATATTGCGTCTACCAGGTGACTTTACGGAGAATTATACTGTGGACGCCCATACTGATTTAGAAAATTATTCAGATAGGTTAAGCGTAGCCATGTCGCATCTCCGGTTAAGCCCCCCACGAGTGACGAATCAAAAAGATACGTTCCAATATAAGGAGCTCGACACATGTTCACATGTATTTTTGCGACGAATCGCAATTGCACCACGGCTGACTGCCCCTTACGACGGACCGTATAAGGTCGTCGCAAGGAGCGGTCGAGTATTAAAAGTATTAATCAAAGGCAAGGTTGAGACGGTGACTGCAGATCGTATCAAACCTGCGCATATCGAGCGCACGCCTGAAGAACTGACCGGACAATCGACCGCGATGTCAAAAACTACGGCCTATGGCGAAAATTCTTGAACCTCAGACGGCAGTGGTAGGAAAAAGAAGTACTGCTACGTCGACGCCATCTGAGGCCGGAACGTGCACGAAGCAAAGTTTGAACTGACAGTCTACGGTAAAGACAAAGGCAACAGCTCCAGAGGTTAGCCGACGAGGTGAAAATCCTGAGGAGCAGTTAAATACGAAGGCGACATTATACAAGGCGCCGCATGTTAGAAATGCCAAGACTTCTTGCGCTAACGGGAGGTACGATGGTATTCGAACATATTCACGAATTCCTTTGCATTTAGGAAAAGACTTGCCGATTCAAACACAACAGAATAAACGCATCGGCAATCACAATGAAAGTAATACCGATCACAGCCGTAGAGTGACAATAAATCCGCCGCCGATTCAAACACGTGTGGGACGACAGATCCATACACCAGCGCGATTCGTGCAGCTGGTTCACGCGATTATAGCTCCTAATGATATATACTGCGGACCCAGCACATGTACAAATTAACTTTAATATGTATAAAAATCGTGCCAGGCTTGGCACAAATAAATCTTTGTTAAATAAATAAGGAAAGTTTTCACTATTATCATATCTGTTAAATAACTAAGTCAGTTGGATGAGAGTTAAGAGTTTTGGGCATGGCCAGTTAAAAGGACATTTGCAAAGAGGATCGGAAATAAATAAATAAAGATTTGGTCATAGTCGCACTCACTATAGCTCACCAACAACCCACGCTGTATCATGACTTTGGTTTTTACATGTTTATTGTTATAACATTGCTATTTTGGCACGAATCGGTGCTACTTGGTCGGTGCGTAGTTTACCGTAAATTTACGATATCTGCAGTTGAGGTCACCACAAGCATAGTTTTGTAGATATACGTTGTCACTTAGCCCGAGGGTAATGTGGCGACCTAACTAGCAGATCATCGTGCCGAGTTCGAGCCGGACGGAATCGCTGACCGACAGATCAGCGCTTCCGCCCGCGACTCACACCATGTGCGGCACGGCCGCGCTCGCCCATTTTAGCACTGGCCTTCTCGAAAGTCAGACGTGTAAGACACACACTCAGCCGAATGGCTAGATAGCCGCCCCCTGTCGCACGGGACTAAGTGGCAAGCTCATATCTGACAATGTCTGCACGAATATGGAATGAATAAAGAATGAATCAAGAAAATCTCCTGCTTTAACTGAGTTTCTACAGCGAACCACAGCTTGCTGACCGGGCAAGACACCACGATCGAGGTCTGAGGCGTTGGTCGCGTCCATTGACTTGTCGAATATTCGGCAACGTCAATGGTAACCCTCGCCCTAGACTTTGATAATTCTACAACAATTAGTTGACATTTTAACGCAGCAGGTGTCATCTCCAGACAATTAAATAGATTATGCAAATATTGCACAGTCTGACGAAGATTATTTGCTCAATTAACTTGTTGGTGATATTGTTTTATGATATTATGTTTGTACAATAAAAGCAAATCGACATATATTTCAGATGCACATATATTAATTAAATCTTGCCTGAATTATGTCTGAACATATGGACATACATAACGTACATACACACTAATACCATGTGAGGAAAGATTAATGATATGGACATAATACCCCCTCCTTGGTGGATATGCCCACTCCACTGTCAGTTTCCGTTATTTTTGTTTTTACAATCATTTTAATTTTAGCATATGCCGCTAGGTACGCGTAGGCATATAACTTTTGCGTACAGATCGACGCTTAGTAAAGTTGGTAGAACGGTTTTGAAATTTATTAGCACCAAATTTGCATCTGTCCTGGTGATTTGTATCGATACACCCATGTTTGTTTGCTTCGGAGCATACCATTAAATGTTAACCCCACCTCGTTCTTCTAGTCACTTATTAAACATAATATATTTATCTTGTGTTTTTTATCATAATCTGTAGGGATACTCGGTTTGATGACAAAATGCTCAATATGAAATCAAATAAATGGGGTTTTAGGCAACCTTTGTGTACATATAGGCTGATAAATGAGATGACACTGCCCTCCAGACACAGACTTCGAAATTCGAGCCCTAGCGGTCTGAGGCCGAGCACGCTATCTCTCGGTCACGGAGGCTCTCCACAATATTGAATCATTACGAGTGAGCGGAGAAAAAACATTTTGTTTCTTTGAAACTCGGAGGCCAGAGTGGGGTTCGAACCCGCGATCACCGACTTTCCAAGCAGGCAGCTTTAACCACGGCACCAAGACGCCCGCCCATAATGCTCAATATACAACATATTAAATCTCAAGCATTGTTCTCTTATAATGAAATAAAACTAAATAGCCTTAGCATTTGAAGTGTATTTATATTTATTACTGTTGTTCTCCATAAAGAATTAAACATCAATAAGCGACTAACATAAAATATGTATACTAATCATAATAATAGCCAGATTATTTATAGTATTTTACAAATAAAAAATCTGCCCTAGCATTCAAACTGTGTAACACAATTAAATTTTACCTTGTTCTTCCGATCAGTTATTAAATATAATATATTTATCCTGTGCTTATTGTTATAATCTCTATGGATATCTTGATAACGCCACATTGGTCAACATACAAATCTTTATCATTGTGCTTTATTATACATTATTTTAGATTTATTTAAAAAAACTCAGCCTTGGCATTCAAAGTGTCATTATAGATATTATTTGGTTTTCCATCAAACATTTAAACATATACATCAATAATTATGAGACTAATATTAAATATTTACATACACATACAATATTAAATATCCACAGTATATACACTCTAAGCAAAAAATTGGTCTTAGCATTCAAAGTGTCATTTTATATATTTTTTTTCATAAACATGTAAAGATAAACATGAATATGAGATTCACATAACATATTCATAATAAATATAATGATAAATATCCAGAGCATTATAATAGCCTATTGGACGCAGAGATATCAGCACATTTGAATTCCACCGCAAATTAGAGTTAGCGATAATGACGCGCGTATCCTAAATATGTAGTTATTGGCCCTAGATTTTTTAACATTTTAACTTCCAGTCCCCTGGGGACATAATGGGGACATTTTTTGCGAATTAGCTTGCTTCTAAGTACCACTCAACAAAAATAACAGATTTCCAAACTTGACACATATTTTATAATGTTTGTATTTTGTAGGCGCCCGTATTGATAAAAGGGTTGAAAAAAATATTTAAAATGAAATCTGGGCACAACTATTTTTCAGTGACCTACATGTGTATATGGCCGAGGGCTATGAATAAAACAATAGTGAAAATAAGTAAAACTATTACTATTTTGAACAATTTTTCGAATTGCTGTCAATTTTATTTTGATGACCTTCTAAAAAATAGTAAAATAGACCCTAGGACTTAAAGTATCCTGTTTGGCAAAAAAGCACCAAAACTCGCTATGTCCCAATGGTCAAGCTAAATAAAAATCGCAGTGAAAATTTCTTAGCTTTTGTGAGTACGAGGGCTAGATGTGGCTCCCGGCCTATTAGAATGTTTTTTTTGTTTTCTCGCATCAATATAACCATTCATTCAGACCATGAACAAGACCGTCATGTTTCTGAAGAGAGACTCGATAAATGTCACGCATCTCTCCAAAGGGACAGACTCCATTTTCTATATGGGGATGGTTTTTTTAGATCGTAACCATATTGATTATCTCTATCCGCGCATGGCAATTTGCTCTCAATGTTATACTTAGCATCGGTGGGTATATAAATCAGTCGCCGATCTCCAATGAAAAACAATCTGAAACTTCAAATTGGTAATTTGTTTGGCTGAGAGGTCGTCTTATTTTCTGAGGACTTAATGAAATGTCAGAGGTGATTGTGATTAGCTACGGCGTGAGATAGGACCTGCTTATACGAGGCACCTAATCAATAGAGTAATTATATTTGGTTGTGACTAAACCACATGATAACCAGAATGATCCAAAAGTTATGAACTGACAATTTGTATTTGCTATCAGACATGTGGGATGTTATTTTTGGCATGCTGTGTGACACAAGTGTCAGACAAAATAACAAAGGTTAATATCAAACTAAAAAAGTGTGGACAAAAATCTGAATAAATCTATAAATAGCAACAAGTACCTTTGCCCTGCACTTTATATCGATTGTTTTCCCGCCTCCCAACTACTTAAGTCACAGAGGTCGTGTTTTCATTAAAAGAGCTGCGTCTTATTGATGTATTTTGCTGAATAGGAATTCATAGTCATTGATTGTGTGGAAAGAAAAAATAAGCATCTTAATATTTTGTCGCGGAAATAACTTTTGACCTTTTAGGATCCCTTGATATTCTGTGAGTTTTATTATCTTTAAGCCTTTTTATATTATAATATATACATAATCCCATTGCGCAAAGCTTATATCCCTTTAATCATGTTATTGAGAAAAAATTATCATTTTAAAAACAATACACTATTTTTACGTGTCCACGAATATCTGTAATATCACAATACATGAATTTATCTAACTGTGTTTTGTGACATGACAGGTGAGTTTGATGATCTAGGAATAGAATGTGAGCAGTGTTGTTTATCACACAATTACAATTGTTCATACAATGTAATGTGTTGATGGTAAAGTTACACATTCTGTATTCTTTGCTGTCGGATCTGATGTTGTTTTACTTCATTAGAGCTGATCACACAGTGTGTTACTGGTAATGTCATTGGGTTAAATAGATCTACTATTCTGAAAAAAATGGGCAGGGTATCTTGTTTTATTCGTGAATTATTCTATACACTTTATAACAATTATTTAATAATTAATATGCTACATTTATTAATACTATGGCAATATGCTAATTAATTTGTCCATGCTAATGATCTCAGATATAGACTTGAATGTACTACATGTATCCAACATTTTGGACTGCATGGAAACATCCGACTCTTAAAAAATTGAAACAAAATTTCGTTTTAATGTCGTGACTAAAAACATATTCGAGTAATGTTAGTTTCACACATGCAAATATACAGTCAAGAATAATTGTAAAGCAAACCTCCTTCAGACTCATTACTTCACATGCAATCAGCATACGAATTCAATGTGTTTCTTGATATTTACATTGTCTGTGTTTCGTATTTCTTAGGTTGTATATAACAGTTTTGGGGCTTGAACGAAAGAATGAAGTGTTCGGGCGATTATGTGCACATACAGGCTAAACTGGGCTATGTTGAGATAATCAGATGACACTGCCATCTAGACACATGATTCGAAACACGGGAACTGAGCGGGGACAACCAGAGCGGGGACGAGACCGTGAGCTCCGGCGTGACAGGCGGCAGTGTTTAGCCACTACACCAGGACCCCTACCTTCAAATCAGGCTTAGGGAGTCATGACGTGTTAAACAAAAAAAATTGTTGTATTTTTAGTGTCTATAGATCTAGATGGTTCATTAGTCAGGGAAAGTTAGACGATTTTTTAGCAAAACCTAAAACAAATTCCTTACCAAAAATTGTTTTTACCATTATATAGCATAGGGTCTCGGGTAACTTCTGACAATTTGTTCACGCTCAACTGTCATAGGGAGATTTTTTACAGAGAATAATGTAAGATGGCCGGAATCCGTAATGACAAATATCAAAACCAGACATATTTTGTCATGGCATGCTAATCTATGCTACATTTTGTCAGCGTTGGGTAGACAGTTACGTTAAATGTGGTATTATTTATAAAAGAAAAAACACGAAATAACACACACAAATAAATCTTTTTGAGTTTGGGCTTCACCCACCCACCCACTTTCGAGTTTTTCTCGGATTTTTTTTTCAATTTGACAAGAGCCCTAATACTATAGATGTTGATCTGGCCTGGGAATGTTGGCTGGGCTTCACCCACCCACCCACTTTCGAGTTTTTCTCGGATTTTTTTTTCAATTTGACAAGAGCCCTAATACTATAGATGTTGATCTGGCCTGGAAATGTTGGCTTCAGTGCTATGATGATGCTGTTAAAACTGTGTACCCAAAATTACCGTAAAAAGATCAAATATACCCCCCGGAGCTCATCATTGGAATAAATTTAGAAAAAGTGAGAAATGAACTTTGGACATTATAGCAGGTCACACACAACCAGTTCATTGCTAATTTGCCTGACACACTAAACGAGTCTGGTCTTATTTCAGATCGAAAATAAATCTACCTAGAAAATTTGTCACGAAGGTCTACGCGCCACCAATCCCAATGTGGCTTGTATGTTTAATAAATATTCTAATAACAGCACTGGGAAGTCATTAGTTATACAAAATACCGTAAACATAAACATGTATTTGCCAAATATATATTTTACAGAATTGTATGTTTTAAAGGTGCGCTCCAGTCTGGAATACAATAATATAAAGCATGTGAACCAGATGGAGTGTCATAAGCTGCAGTGCATTAAACACTGTGCTAAGGAAATGAATCCTCCTCTGGTGACTTTATTAAATGTAAGTATGGAAATTAGCCAACGTTATACTTACTCATAAAAAAGTGACAGAGACGATGTTTCTAATTACATATTTTTTGTGGAAAAAATGATGGAAAAGAGTATTCACAGCCATGTTAGTATAATTACCAATAACATGATTTTCTCAACACGGATTTCTAAAAGGCAAATCTTGCAGTACCTAACTAACTAATGTTTACCATGAACTTTCATATTTGGACAGTTAAAATCAAACAGATATAATATATTTAGATTTCAGTAAATCTTTTGACAGTGTACCACACTGCTTCTTCACAACGTAAACATGTAAGGTTTTAATGATCAATTGCTGGACTGGTTTACCTTTGATCTAACTGATAGTCCTCACAGCAAGTGGTTGAAGAAGGTGTGGATTCAAGCTGGTTAGATGTTTCATCTGGCGTTCCACAATGTCCGATCCTGGGACCGTTGTTATTTTGTTATTTAATAATCCTATGCCTAAGGTGGCAGGCGCTAGTAAGTTGAGTTTATTTGCTGATGATGCAAAATGGCAAAGGGAAGTCAGAATGATCTAAATGGTCTATATGATTATGGAAAATGTCGGGGAATAAAGTTCAGTTTTATGTTACTAGGAAGACAAAACTGTTTTATATATTTTACTTATACTATTAATAATATACCACCAGATCGCAGGGTGAAATGTATGAAGTATCTTGATATCCTTAGTATCCAAATGTATCAGAATGATAGGGATTATGGAATGTGCTGTTGGTTACAAAGTTGCTATAAATGTTACATCTTACTTGTACAGTATAATTGTTCACAGTAGTTTGGCATCCATGTAATTTTATTGAATTAGTATCTATTCAACGGGCTACACGATATATACTGAATTATTGATTTAAAATACAACGAGAGATGTACCAAACTTAATTTTTGACCACTGTCATTTCGAAGAGATTTGCAGATCTAATTCTCTTTTGTAAACGTTTACATGGATTGCTGGACTGGTTTACCTTTTATCTAACTGATAGGAAACAGCGAGTGGTTGTAGACTTAGAAGATTTTACAGACACAAATATACACGGCGGAACTCTTTGTTCAACCAACTGTGTAAAGTGCAGCTTTCGCCCTAAGTTCTCTAAGACAACGTCGTTCAGACAGACAATCCTTTTTTTAACAGTGGATGAATGTCCACAAACCATGAACTGTATATTTTGTCATGACCACAAAAAAAAGAGAATCTTATCAAACCGCATCTGAAGTTATACAAATAATAGCAAAATAATAATGACATAATAGTAAAAACAATGTGGAGCATAAACAATTAGGAAGAATAAGAATGGAAAATGATTCTTCTGCAGTCAAATTGGTTCTTAATAGACGCATAAACTACTAACAGGCGAAAATATGTTATATGAAGACCAATTTGGCGGCCATTTGGTTTTTTATGTCGTCCATTCATTGCAAAGCTACTTCCAATAATTTAATCGGTACATTTGTGAACAAATTGATGATTGATATCACTCCCTATGTTATTTCAGTGTGAGCGTCGGCCATTTTGGATTTTATCCTGCTATGAATATCCAGAGTATACAAATTGTGTGTGGCTAGTCCAGACCTTATACTAGAACGTGGTAGAAAACTATTTTGGTAAGGAGTTTGTTTTAGGATTTTTATATTCTATGGTTTTCATTCTCAACGATCGTAAGAAAATATTAAAATAATATATCAAATTTCCATATTATATAAGCTAACAGTCATTACTGAGAATCCACCTAAAGCAATATAGACATATCTAGTATCAGAGACTATCAGTATTCTCGAGTGTCACTGACAGCGGCCCAGCAAACACTTGTATAACATTTTTACAATGGTGAACCAACGTCGAAGACGTTGGGCCGACATTATACAAATGTTATAGAAATGTTTGCCGGGGTAATACGGAAGTAGTATGGAAACATATAACCCACGACAGGATGAGATCAAGCAATATATTTTTTGGATGTCAAGATAATGTACATTAGCACAAAAAGCTGTTACGCCTACATTTTTCCTTAAATAAAAAAATGTAAATGCATTCATTTCTCTAAGAAACTCGGGGTGCAAAATATCTTAAATTGTTAACTTATAATATCTCCCTCAACGACTCGAAACACGTTGTAGGGAGTGACATCTTGATGACTATTCATTATGATCTGTTAGAAAAAGATAACTTTCATTACAGAAAATATGCTTATTGAATAATCGTGACCTAGTTTTTTTGCTCTGTGTTGGTGTGGAGTTGGGACCTGCCCGGCCCCAGTTTCACCAGCCTGACTTAAGTCAACATTTTGTCTTAACTATCAACACGTGATCATGTCTCGACCAATCAGTCTACTGACTTAAGTCCACTTAAAGTTGGTGAAACCGGCCCCAACCGGACCAATTCTCTGGAGCGGTATGAGCATAGTTTGAGCAGCGTGCCTCTGATGGCAACCCTCACATCCTCCATCATACTTGACCACGATCACGGAAATATAAGACAAACTACGTGATTGGTTTAGCAAGAATTACAAGCCATCAATCGTAGTCAAGTTGACACTCCATGACCACATGGGGAAAACCATAAACCTTTGCCCAAAGTAATAGAAGCGAATAATAAACGAAATGAAAATATATAAACCTATATATCTCGTCTCGTTTTTTATTCGCTTCCATCACTTTACATTACATTTGTATTTATGTATGTATTTATATGGAAAGTCGTTTTGATAATGGAATTGTTGACTATTGCTTACCCTATAGTCTATGCTTTATAAGATGTCTGAATTACTTGGCTAATTTTCAAGTGTTTCCATATGACTGAAAAGAGGGTACGAATGGTGGAATAAGGGGATGTCACAGAAACATACCAGCCACACCTCGGGGCCTCCACTTACACAGTCACAGTGGTCAATTATTATGCGCCTTCAGTCTAGAAAACTTGAGAAGAGAGCACATTCTTCTTACATGATATACTCTCTCCCTCGATGTGCAATTATTCCCCGAGACAAAAACAATTATTGGAAAAAAGTTCCCAGAAACAGCCCGTAAAAACAAAGAGCTCGAAGAGAAAACGTTGATGATCACATTATTGCGCAATCACCCACACGTTTGTGTACACTATGGTTCACACGCCTAACCAATGTGGATTTTGCCGACGGCTCATTTTCATTATACATTGGAGAATGACTGCCCGGATAATGTTTATTGATATTTCATAAACGACACTCGCCGTAATATATGGTTCCTCTTAAGCTCAGGCTTATTTTAATTTCAACCCACTTGTAGTTGTGCTCGCTATCGACGCAAGTGGATAAAAAAAAGTTACCGGCATACAAATAAAATCAAAATATTTCAATGTAAGGTAGTCTAGCAATTCTGATGCTCATTTTATTTCTGCAAATTGTGTGCTTTGAAAGACTAATGATAAGGCTGGAATCGTCTATAGACGTGAATAGAACTTCAGGGGCTCAAATGTCCAATGACTCATGAAAGGTTTAGGAGTATATGCCCCGGGCATTATTCCTGTATTTTTGGATTACTGTGTTATGCCAAAGGTATGGTTTTTCAACAACACAATTTCCTAACCACACAGTAGGCCAAGGGGGGGGGGGGGTCAGTGGGCTTGAGCACCCCCCCCCCCCCTTGCTTTCAAAATGTTCTTGGTGGATGGCCTTTTTTAGAAGAAAGAGGGGATTTGTTTAATTTTAACCCAGAACACCCCTCGGTTCACTTCTGTCACCACTACAGTAGGCATATTGCAATAGTAACAATATCCAGCCGGTGTTTGTGATGACGACCATGTTGTCGTAAGAATAATTATGAATCCAGGTGATGATGTATTAGTGTTTGGACGAGCAGTGATGGTGCAACAGCTGGCGACTGTTGATCACATTCAGTCACCCCACCATTACCATGAACAGTCGTCATGTATGGGAAAGTCATCTTCACAATGCTTTGTTGTAACAGTCACATCATTAAGATGGTGAAAAAGCCCTGTAGGCCCTACTAGACGCAGCGGCAGATAGGCATACCCGGTAAACACAAAATGTCGATTCAGTGCTGGTTTCATGTTGTGCAGGCGTCGCAGACGGTGTACCAACATTCGACCAGCACTTGGTCGTGGTCGTGTTTTCTAAGTTGGCCTACTCCCTTGGCTATCCATCCAGTGAAAATCTGGAATGATATGCATGCATGATCAACCAATTTTCCACTTAATCGATCTGGATTTGCTACGCACATAGTATAATTTTGCTGTTGTTTTGAATTACAAGAAATAATTATTATTTGAAAATAAGGTTGCATCCGCTTACAGGCATGGAAATGTGGATGATGAACTGAAAATGGATCAGGCTTTGTAATCAATCACTGGGGATCAACACGTAGTGGCAGCAACTTACAAACACGGAGTCTGGCAACACCGCATGTCCTATTATCCTCAGCGGGGTTATCCCACATACACGCGCCCAGCATCACTGGAAGGGAGATGGCTCGTCATCAGGACTAGGCCCATAAAACACTTTTAGTAGGTTAATAAATATGAATCATGTTATTGACGAAATATAATTCAGATTTGCACAAGGTAATGGACACATTGTTTTATTCTATCTACTGTTGTGAGTTTTTTCTCCATAAACCACCATGGTATGACATGTAGTGGCCTTGGGCAGATCTAGTGGGCATGCCTGGGCCGGCCTTGTGCTGGTAATTGGTTTGTCAGAGAAGGTGTCTGCTCGTTTGATGCAGACATGTACATGGTTCAGTAGCTGTGACTGAGGCTCACTAGTTCACAAGGATACAGAGACGACCTGGCGCAAATTGTAAAGTGACACATAATACATAATACACAGACAGTGTGATTATCATGAATTTGGTCATCTTACTGAAGTTACTGGAACAAAGTTTCAATAGATCGTTAAATGCTCTCAATCTCAGATATGGAGAGCAGACAAGACTTATAACCAATACGGATACCCTAGTACTTGGATTTTGTTAGGAAAATCTTCAAGGTTAGATTTCAAAGCGTCTAGTGCTATCATATCTCTGAAGAATATATGTAGGTATAATATAAAACAAGTCTGAGACATTAGATCTTAATCAACTGTTAATATACACGTATCTACCATGGTATCTCGACAAGCTTTGACACATATACCACACCACAGAAGCGGAATAGTTTTTATAGTGTTGACGCAGAATATATTAAATTATGTCTCCTTGTGATAGCACTGGGCATGCTGCTTAGTAGGCAACTCTGGAGTGGCGTACGTTACACACAAAATGTTGTGTAAACTGTACCGACGTCAGCGCTGTCGGATTTGCGACTGTGAGTTTGGCAACCCGGCCATGCCGGACAACAAGTATGCTGCGGCACGATTTGGTTAGAAAAGGGGAGCGAACAACCTGTGGTTAATACAGTATCTATAGTACTCTAAAAAATACCGGTAGATAAGAGATATGGAGACAAAGTGATCGTATGAGACAAAGTAATCGTACTGCCGTGAATATATTTACACAAGTAAAAGAAAACAACGCTCATGGCTTTAAAATATCTCCAATTCGCCCTGATAGCCCCACGTAAGTTCACGTGACACCATAAGACCCAACCTTTTTAAACCCCCGCCCGACGAGGTTGGGGCGCGGGGTATTGGCGTCGCCTCGGATGTCCGGCCACCGTCTGTCCGCATTTCGTTTCCGGAGCGGATCTCCCATGGATGGATTTTATTAATTTTGCACACACACTTTCCGTAGGGGGTGTAGATATGCCTTTTGAGGTTTATGAAATTTGACTTGTTTAATTGGTCGGCCATAATTAACTTTGATATGCCTAGTATCTGGCAAACAGTGCCAGATAGCTAGACCATTACCATAAAACAAAATGTGCAGTATCACATAGAGATATTCCCTGCAAAATGTCAACCTAATCAAATTCAAAATGACCGACTATCGGCCGTAATAATATTTAATATGCCCGATATCTGACAAACCGTGCCAGATAGCTAGACCATTACTATAAGACAAAATATGCGGTTTCAGGTAGGGATATGCTTTGAAAAATTTCAAGTTGATCAAATGCGAATCTGTCAACTCGATCAAATTCAAACTGGCCTATTTTAGGCCATTATTGGCTAATATTAGGAAAACTGTACCAGATAGATAGATGATTACTATAAAACAAAATGTGTTGATTCAGTCAGGGATATACATGATATACCCTCAAAAATATCAACTTGCTCAAAATGAAAAGATGCTGACTTGCGACCGTCATTGACTTACAATATCTGTAATATACACAGTAATCTGTGCTAGAGAGGTAGACAATTATTGTAAAACAGAATGTGAAACAGGGTGAAAAATGTCTATCACGCGGGCCGGGCGGGGGATTATGGTGGCCGACGGGCCTCTTGTTCATTTCTGGACCACCTCTGGAATTGTGTATTTTAGCAGAACTAGGAGTGAAGCCTAAATACAACCCAGTTATTAGAAGGGTTGTATAAAAAAACAAATATAAAGCTATAACTACATAAGAATGGATACATGTAGTACCTACGTAGGTCCATAAATGTATTGATTACCTCCGCTTTGTGTATCACCTAAACATCGGGTAAACGACGATAGCAGCATGATTAGAAGCCGTTCGCTGTAAAGGTTGACGTAATGTTGAAGCAGATTCTCTGACGCTGGTCCCAGCAAACACGCGACGTTGGCTGAATGTTGGATTATTGTTGGTCCATCGTCTTCGACGCTGGCCCAGCATTAACCCAACATTGGGCCAACGTCTCGTGTTTGCTGGGGTCCAACCATCAGTCTGTGTGCTGTGTGTCTCAGTATCTCGCTCTGAATGATGGTCCAGATAGTCAGAGTGACCGGCTATTTGCCTCAAGATACTCCACTATAATGATAGAGGAATATTCTCAGTCTCAAGTTATTATTGTCATCAGAACCGTCTGCAAGTCTTTCACCAGACTGTGATATACTGCTAGATAATTTGTCTTTCATTTTCATATTTCGAACGTTGTGTGGTTGAAGAAATATTACAGAAACAGTTCACAGAAAAAACTGAATCAAAAAAGGATATAAATGATCATGTCCAATTTCGGATAAAAAAAACGTTAAAAAATTGTTTTCTATTCATGCAGTTTTGGTGCAAGAAGGGAACATATTTTAAATTATCGACCTTACGATCCCCGTTACCCATATAATAATCTGATACTCGCGAGATTTCAAGCGGTCAAAACTACGATGACCATTTTCTGTAGCACAAGCTAGGCGGTGTTGATTTGCAATGCTAAAAGAAGTGAAACAATTTATTTGTTTTTTTAACAATTGAAAGTTTTGAAATGGTATCAAATAAGAATGGATGTTCAATGTTTTTCCAACAGGTTCAAGTTGTTATTCAATATATTAAAGGGACCCACCAACTGGTCCCTTTAAAGTGGTGGGCTGATGACTGGTCCCTTTAAGGTGGTGGGTTGGTGACTGCTCCCTCTAAAGTGGTGGGCTGGTGACTGGTCCCTCTAAAGTGGTGGACTGGTGACTGGTCCCTCTAAAGTGGTGGCTGGTCCCTCTAAAGTGGTGGGCTGGTGACTGGTCCCTCTAAAGTGGTGACTGGTCCCCTATAGTGGTGACTGGTCCCTCTAAAGTGGTGGGCTGGTGACTGGTCCCCTATAGTGGTGACTGGTCCCTCTAAAGTGATGACTGGTCCCTCTAAAGTGGTGACTGGTACCTCTAAAGTGGTGGGCTGGTGACTGGTCGCTCCAAAGTGGTGACTGGTCCCCCTAAAGTGGTGACTGGTCCATCTAAAGTGGTGGGCTGGTTCCTGGTCCCTCTAAAGTGGTGACTGGTCCTCTAAAGTGGTGACTGGTCCCTCTAAAGTGGTGACTGGTCCCTCTAAAGTGGTGGGCTGGTGACTGGTCCCTCTAAAGTGGTGACTGGTCCCTCTAAAGTGGTGACTGGTCCCTCTAAGGTGGTGACTGGTCCCTCTAATAATAATAATAATAATAAAGTCTTTATTTATCGAGGGTACAGGTATATCCAAGCACAAATGTGTAAAATCAAGATTAAAAAACATTTATGCACCAACCCACTGAGCATAGCTCATCTGCCGTGGGGCCCTCACAGATCATTAAATAAATAATAATAATAAACCATACATCGATATTTAGCGTATTACATTATATACATGTATATATTATATAAAACCTCAAATTATGCAAATCTATACGTTTTACATAATTGGTAAGAAAGTATATAATAATAAAAAAAAGAAAAAATAGCTATTAGAATTAATGTTTCCAGTAATAATTAAGTTGATATTACATATGGATGAGATCTACACAATTCCCATAATTTATTAACTTATAAATATAATATAAAAGCATTTACTAAAATGTGTTTGTATGATAAATCGGACAATGTTATTAAAACAAATTAACTAAAAATTCTACAAACATTTTGCATATATACTGCAAATACTTTTGAAGTACCGGGGTATTATAATTGATGTAGATACATATATAATTAATAATAATAAATCTTATATATATGGAAAATGCATATATTTAAGTATATTTATATAACTCGTATTTCTTTTTTTATTATTATCATATAAAGATAATATGAGGTATTTACATACATATATACATGGTAAATATGAGAATTATGTACATACATGTATACATTATATACATTTGTGAGTACAACTAAAGCATAATTGCAGGCACAAAATACAAATCTGTAATAAGATCGATCTACTTTGTATTTCCATTTTTATATTCGCGCATGTATTCATTTAATGTTGTTGCTTTACGAGCTTTATCAGAAAGGGAATTCCAGATTTTTGGGCCAATAAACCTCAGGCTCTTGTGATGAGCTGCTGGTACATGTAGTTTATTACTTGTTTTTGATCTTAAGGAGTGATTTTTATATGTGCATGCTGGTTTAAATAAATTAGTTATATAAGCAGGGGTGAGGTTGTTGAAAGCTTTGAATATCATTGAGGCTTGTTTTTCTTCAACAATCTTATCAAAAGTTTGCCATCGAAGCTGTTTGAACAGAGGATTAGATGGGGAATACATATCAGCATCCAGAATGAGGCGTGCGGCTTGTTTTTGTAATTCAACTATTGAATATGTGTCAGTTTTGCTACATTGTCCCCATATAGTGCAACAATATTCTAGATGTGGCTTAATATAGTAATTGTAATAGAACATCCGCGTCGTTGTGGGTGAATAACGTCTTATTTTTCTGAGTATAGACAGCTTGAAAGCAATTGTTTGTTTTACTTTTTTTTTATTTGATTATGCCATGTTAAATTATTATCGATAATCACGCCTAAAAGTTTTTCTTGTTTGGTGTATTGTATTTGCGTTCCATCAAGATTTAAGTTGAGGTCTATTTCGTCTTCTGCCAAATATATACTGCAAATACTGAGGTGACTGGTCCCTCTAAAGTGGTGACTGGTCCCTCTAAAGTGGTGGACTGGTGACTGGTCCCTCTAAAGTGGTGACTGGTCCCTCTAAAGTGGTGGGCTGGTGACTGGTCCCTCTAAAGTGGCGACTGGTCCCTCTAAAGTGGTGGGCTGGTGACTGGTCCCTCTAAAGTGGTGACTGGTCCCTCTAAAGTGGTGACTGGTCCCTCTAAAGTGGTGGGCTGGTGACTGGTCCCTCTAAAGCGGTGACTGGTCCCTCTAAAGTGGTGACTGGTCCCTCTAAAGTGGTGACTGGTACCTCTAAAGTGGTGGGCTGGTGACTGGTCCCTCTAAATTGGTGACTGGTCCCTCTAAAGTGGTGACTGGTCCCTCTAAAGTGGTGACTGGGCCCTCTAAAGTGGTGGGCTGGTGACTGGTCCCTCTAAAGTGGTGACTGGTCCCTCTAAAGTGGTGACTGGTCCCTCTAAAGTGGTGGGCTGGTGACTGGTCCCTCTAAAGTGGTGACTGGTCCCTCTAAAGTGGTGACTGGTACCTCTAAAGGGGTGGGCTGGTGACTGGTCCGTCTAAAGTGGTGACTGGTCCCTCTTAAAGTGGTGACTGGTCCCTCTAAAGTGGTGGGCTGGTGACTGGTCCCTCTAAAGTGGTGACTGGCCCCTCTAAAGTGGTGACTGATACCTCTAAAGTGGTGGGCTGGTGACTGGTCCTCCTAAAGTGGTGACTGCTCCCTCTAAAGTGGTGACTGGTCCCTCTAAAGTCGTGACTGATCCCTATAAAGTGGTGGGCTGGTGACTGGTCCCTCTAAAGTGGTGACTGGTCCCTTTAAAGTGGTGGTCTGGTACCTCTAAAGGGGTGGGCTGGTGACTGGTCCGTCTAAAGTGGTGACTGGTCCCTCTAAAGTGGTGACTGGTCCCTCTAATGTGGTGACTGGTCCCTTTAAAGTGGTGGTCTGGTACCTCTAAAGGGGTGGGCTGGTGACTGGTCCGTCTAAAGTGGTGACTGGTCTCTCTAAGGTGGTCACTGGTCCCTCTAAAGTGGTGACTGGTACCTCTAAAGGGGTGGGCTGGTGACTGGTCCGTCTAAAGTGGTGACTGGTCCCTCTAAAGTGGTGACTGGTCCCTCTAAAGTGGTGACTGGTCCCTTTAAAGTGGTGGTCTGGTACCTCTAAAGGGGTGGGCTGGTGACTGGTCCGTCTAAAGTGGTGACTGGTTCCTCTAAAGTGGTGACTGGTCCCTCTAATGTGGTGACTGGTACCTCTAAAGGGGTGGGCTGATGACTGGTCCGTCTAAAGTGGTGACTGGTCCCTCTAAAGTGGTGACTGGTCCCTCTTAAAGTGGTGACTGGTCCCTCTAAAGTGGTGGGCTGGTGACTGGTCCCTCTAAAGTGGTGACTAGCCCCTCTAAAGTGGTGACTGATACCTCTAAAGTGGTGGGCTGGTGATTGGTCCTCCTAAAGTGGTGACTGGTCCCTCTAAAGTCGTGACTGGTCCCTCTAAAGTCGTGACTGATCCCTATAAAGTGGTGGGCTGGTGACTGGTCCCTCTAAAGTGGTGACTGGTTCCTTTAAAGTGGTGGTCTGGTGACTGATCCCTTTAAAGTGGTGGTCTGATGACTCGTCCCTTTAAAGTGGTCGTGTGGTGACTGGTCCATTAAAAATGGTAGGCTGGTGACTGGTCCATTTGAAGTGGTGGGTTGGTGACTTGTCCATTTGAAGTGGTAGGCTGGTGACTCGTCCCTCTAAAGTGGTGGTCTGGTGACGGGTCCATTAAAAGTTCTTGGCCTCTTGACTGGTCTCTTAAAAGTGGTGGGTTGGTGATTATAGTCCATTTAAAGCGGTGGGGTTTTTTTATCAATTATATACATGTATGTGCATCAATTATAAAACTTCAATTGATTTGTTTTAATCAGATTGTCCGATTTATCATACAAACAAATTTTAAAAGATGTTTTTATATTATATGAGATAATAAATTATAGGAATTGTGTATATCTCATCCATTAGTAATATCACCTTAATTATTACTAGAAACATTAATTCTAATAGCTACTTTTTCTTTATTTTATTATTATATATTTTCTTACCAATTATGTAAAACGTATAGATTTGCGTAATTTGAGGTTTTATGTATGTAATACGCAAAATAATTATGTATGTTTTTTTTCTATATCTATTGTTATGTGAGGGCCCCACGGCGGGTGAGCTATGCTCAGTGGGTTGGTGCATGTGGGCTGGTGACAGGTTTCTCTAAGGTGGTGGGTTGGTGACTAGTCCATTTAAAGTGGTGGGCTGGTGACTGGTCCCTTGAACGTGGTGGACTGGTGACTGGTCCCTTTAAAGTAGTAGGATGGTGACTTCTCCCTTCAAAGTGGTGGGCTGTGACTATAGTCCATTTAAAGTGGTGGGCCGGTGACAGGTCCCTTTGAAGTGGTGGGCTTGGTGACTGGTCCCTTTAAAGTGGTGACTGGTCTTTTTAACCCTTTAAGTCCTCACGATGCATTAAAGCATCACTTTACATCCTTCAAAACAGACTAATTTTTCTACAGCATGTGGTTTAAGAACGAAAATCTCCATGAAACTGGTTTACCAATACATAGCAATTTTCTTTAATTTTTAAACCATATCAAATCATCTTCATCCACTACAAGTCGAGAATTGCGACAGCAATTCGCGGCTTGTAGTAGATGCTTTACGTCGTTTTTTGCGCAATCATGGCAATATCGCGACAGAAGGAAGCCCGAAATCTGGACTATGTCCTACTCTTGTCGAATGACTTGAAAAGTTCTTCGTAGTGCACCGTACTATAGACAGCACTACACACTCCATGCCTTTAAACAGTTTGGAGCACTATGTATGCACAACCTCGATGACAAACATCCGACACGGCCGGTTTCGAACCCAGTACCTCTGATGTCGAGTTTCGAGCCACACCCGGACCGAATGAGCCATCGGGGCCCGCCAGAAATAGCAACAACGTGTATTATATATTATAGAACTATGGGTCACAAAATGCTTGGATGTAAATTGGAAGAACGATGAGACATTTCCATTCTTTAATATGTAGGCCTATCTGAGATTTATTGTAAACAGTAAAATGAGTTTAAATTAAATAATATCAAGGTAAATGCAAGTAGTTTTGATTGACAACAGAGTTGGAGGGGGTGTTTCAGATGTATTCTAGTGTATTCGTCAGATGGCGTTACGGTATGACAAAAACACGATGTATCATCTCAATTGTTATTGTCTGAAACTCTGCCCAACATCAGGATAACCTTGGGTCAAGGTCTCGTTTTTGTTACCCCTCGGCCCGAAGGGGTATTGTGGTCCCCTGCGTGCGCCGTCTCCGCCACCGCCGCACGCACTCTTTTGGCTACTACACCAACATGGTGCAACAAATTGAATTCATAATTCATACAAACATTCAACCCCTCCCGGCAATTTCTCTCACCGAAGGTCAAAGGTCAAGGTCAAAGATTTAAAAAAATTCTTGTTAACGCGAAAAATAATTATTGGATCTCTCCAATTTTTTACGTGAAGTTACCCATGAGTATGGAGATCACCTGATTAGATTTCCAGCTTTCCACCGATAATCAAAATGGCCGCCACCTGGTGACTAAATTTATTTTTTCCGGCCTATTTTTTTCATAATTCCCTTGAAACGTGGTATATACAGGTTTTCGAGGTCTGCGAGTCTATTGGCATTGTCCGTTTTCGTGTGCTACTGAAAACGAGGCTATGGCGGCCATCTTCATTTTTAAATTTAATAATTCCTTGTTAACGCAATAACTTGAAAAATAATGATTGGATCTCTCCAATTGTTTCTGTGAAGTTACTCATGAGTATGGAGATGACCTGATTAGAATTTCAGCTTTCCACCGATAATCAAAATGGCCGCCACCTGGCGACTAAATTTCTTTTTCTGACTAAATTGTTTTTTTCATAATTCCCTTGAAAACTGGTACCGGTATATATATATGTTTTCGGGGTCTGCGAGTCTATTGGCATTGTCAGTTTTCGTGTGCGACTGAAAACGAGGCTATGGCGGCCATCTTGATTTTGTAATTTAATAATTCCTTGTTAACGCGATAACTTGAAAAATAATTATTGGATCTCTCCAATTTTTTATGTGAAGTTACCCATGAGGAGTATAGAGATGACCTCATTAGAATTTCAGCTTTCCACCGATAATCATAATGGCCGCCACCTGGTGACTAATTGTTTTCAACTTTTTTTCCAGTTTTCCCTCGAAACCTGGTATAGGTTTTCGGGGTCTGCGAGTCTATTAGTATTGTCCGATTTCATGCGAGACTGAAAACGAGATTGCGGTGGCCATTTTAGTTTTATCAATTTTAATATATCGTTCTTATTTTCAATTAATTGCCTTGAAATCTGGCATATATAGAGTCACTGCATCAGCCGAGGGGTATTCGAGTGCTTGCACGGTATTTTTTAGACCTGAGATGTCATTTCTCCAGACAGACTGGGGGGGGGGGGTAACTTGGCCAAATATAGCCTCTCACACCTGCCGAAAAAATAGAGGGGGCGAGGCGGAGGCTCAAACCTGGTACCTCCCTCATCCGCCTATAGTGCGCCCACACTATACTTGTATGAGTGCCGCAGGCCTCCGCCGAACCCGGTAACTGCCGCGCTAAACCAAAACGCTGTAACTGCTCACTTTTCAAGTGAGCAGTTACAGCGTTTTGGCTTTGCAGAGCAGTAGGTCTCCCACCTGGTCTATGACGGTCACTGTGATGAGAGGGACCGCCAGGTAAACCAGTGGGCTGCTGTTACCAGGTTACAGCCTGTCTGTGTTCTCCTGCTAGGATGGAGTGATCCGCCGCTCTCACTTCTTGATCAGTTGATGGCTGGGCGGTCCAGTGATCTGGAGAAGATCACACCCGCAATCAGTCTGCTGGCTGCGAGCCACGTGTCACCAATACAGCGCCATCGAACAGCAACAGCACTCTGTCGACAAAAACAGCCACATTACCAGCGACAACAGCATTCAGCAGCAGCAGTCAGAGTAATAGTAGTAGTACTACAGTTAACATTTGGTGTGTGTAAGAACACTTATATGAGGATCCTGTCATTCAGAATAGTGACACACCTGAACAATCAGTGTGGTTTTAGCGCCTATCACAGTGTCGTGATGGTGACAGATAGACGTGACAGAGTGTCCAGAGAGAGGATTAGTGACATGGACTCCTCTATCCATCACATGCCGTCTGTCAGGATGTCCAGGAGCAGCAACATGGCTCTGTGGATACTCACTATACTATGTTTTCTAAACCTAACACAAAGCTGTGACTTTGATAAAGCATGGTCATATGAGGATTTACCTTGTTCTGGCTGGAGTCTACCAGAAGCTAGTGATGGACAGCCGGGATTTATACGGACTGATAGGATAGATGTCAACAGGAGGAAAACCAGCTCCAGAAGACGAGGACATGATAATGGTCAATCTGGGCGTAATGACAGCATCAAAGACAGACTCACAAATAATCAAGGTAATTAATTTATTAATTAATTTATCAATTAATTATTTAATTAATTATTTAATTATTTAATTAATTAATTAATTTATTTATTTATTTATTTATTTATTTATTTATTTATTTATTTATTTATTTATTTATTTATTTATTTATTTATTCAATTATTCATTTATTCATTCATTAATTTTTTTTTGTTTTTACTATTTTTTATTATTATTATTTATGCTCTGTTTTGATGGGAAAATTATCTTGAGCAGTACAGAACACACATTAAACTAAGTGCATGTAAATACAAGGCTAAAATAAACTATCGTTCAATGATGACTACATTCATGATAGCCATATAAACAGACAGTCATACATACAAAGAGCTCTAACCTTTTGAAGCCAATGGTGACGAGTACATAATATATTATGTTTAAAGTACTATGATATATAAGCATGACACATCTACATATCCCTGTATCGTATATATGATGTTGACGAAAATTTATTCTAATAAATATAATTTGGTATTACCATGCATAATGCATATTACAGACGATTCTATATAGCAAATTCGAGGACAACATACGATGTTATTTGCGCTGGTAGTAACGGGGGTTGATTCACAAGCTAGACAAATGTGGCGATTATATTCGATAATATTTTGTTTAAAATTTAGGCGTCAAGCAATGAGTTGTTTCGTCTTCTCAGCTAACAAACGAAAATAAGTATGGAACAATTTTAGTACGATTCCAACAAACACGCGACATTGACTCACTCCGCCTCAACATCGAATCGACATTAATTCAATGGCTCCTGTTTGCATGGTTTGCTGGGATGTTTAAACAATTTATTTGTGAAAGAGAGTGCCAGACCACCCCACCCCTTCTCAATGTATACCACTGTGTAATTATAGTGTGGTTAATGTCCAGCTACTCTCATTCACACTATGCCTTGCAACACATTGAATGTAGACAGTGTTCTCAGAACACTGTCAATAAAGTAGCAATTGGTTTACCACAGAGGGAGGGGGGGGGGCGTAAATTACTGTATGCAACTATGTCTGAACCCTTTGACCGCCGGTGCCGCATATGTTCGGGTTTTCATTTTTATTAGTACATTAAGTACCACCTTTTAAACATGTTAAAGACAAAAATGACATCAATCAGCAATATTTGAAAACTGTTGACCTCCATTTTGTCAAATCTGAATAATTTTCACTCACTTGAAGTTGTGGATCGCGTCAGCGAGACACAACTTCAAGTGGGTGAAAATTCAGATTAAATAATTTGGCGGTTAAAGGGTTAAAGTTATCAAGACGATTTCGATGTAAGCATGTCAAATGTCATTACATCTTATAAATCCTTATTTATTATTGAACGAGTATGTTTTCACACAACCTTTGGTATGCAGCAGCGATACGTTTTTAGATAATCCTTAAACATGTTAAATGCTATAAACTACAATATAAAGATTGAGTTCCTTCGATAGATCGATATGGTTTAATATGTATTTACATTCAATAGTTATTGTCCCATGCCATATGTCCCCTGGCAGTCAAAGTGTCGTATGTGACACATATAACACTAGGGTTGCTAGGGGCGATATGTGCTAAAACAGCTTATTAATGTTGCAACTGATTATTTCCAAGACTTAAGTGTCAGTGCATGTGTGTAAACAAAGTTAACATGGTTGAGAGATGAAGGTCTTAACATTTTCAATATTCTTTTTTTTTATTCAGAAACATTCTCGTTCATATTTTATTTACATATATTCTGATGAACTGTGACAGTATCAATGGGCTACATTATGTTCTATTATTTGCTTAGTTCCACACGGAATTGGTATCATTAAGATGCTTCTTTACTTTAAATATAGCTCCACCTGACAAGCCTGAGGTGTGTTTAGTACCTCGCAACTGCCTAGGTTGAGCCTGTTAAGGGGAGCCCAGCCCAGCAAATACTTGATTTTGATCCCTTCAGATAGAACATTAGGGTATTTACTACATGGATCATTTTACATTGTTGTAAACATTTGTTCATTTGATGCGGCACTTAATGCGGCACTTAAACCCCTGTTATTTACACCTGGCCTGACTAAATTAACCATAGTTCTATATCACTTAAAGCGACACCATCAGGCCAAAATCATAAAAAAATATATATTTTGGCTCCTTAATATGTCCATACTGTGTCTTCATGTCCATAGAGTAGAATTACGTAACTTTTTAAAATTGTGTGTTGCGCGTTTTACCAGTTAAACGAAAAATAAAAGAAAGAAATAAGCAAATAAGTGATAAATGGGGCTTTTGGCACACTTGCTACGTTGCCACAGCAACCCAAAATTTAAATTATTATATATCCAGTCTATGGGTATGTTCACACATTATGGACATTATCAAGAAGCGAAAATACAATTTTGACTTTTTAGATGATTTTTGGCCTGATTGTGTCGCTTTTAAAGAATTTCAACCAATCAATTTTTTGTGGCAACCATTACACTACGGCCACAATGTCAACTCCGGATACAACATTGGGGAGTTTACTACAAGTATCATTTTACATTGTTGTAAACATAATTATTGTTGACATATTCATATACACTGCAATAATGTTTTGAGAAACAAAGCCTCATTTTCATCAGAATTATTGTTGTTTACCCTTTGGGGCCATTAAATATACCCATGTTTATATCTCAGCATAGCTGGGTTATCTTGCTACTGAAAAATCTAACCATTGAAGGTTGTCGTAATGGTGAAAAACAATTTCACTGAGAAAATACATATTCTCCTAAAATAATGTACTTAGGGGTGATTTCGTTGCCATGGCAATCGTCAATCAAGTGATAAGTTTGCTGTTTGCTGCGAGGATTAATCAGCGATGTGTAAATAATACACATCATGTGTATCGTTCTGTAATAATCTAGTGCAACATCGGGAAGATCGGTCCATAAATAATTGATCTCGGTACACGACTCTACAAAACAGGTCGATTATAAATGAACGAATGACACACTGGGACTCTCTGGTATCGTTCGACATCTCATGTCATAAATAATTCGTTTACTTTTCCATATATATATGTTAGTATGGTTGGAGCGCGAGCAGAACAAACGCTGATAAACATCATCAGATAACAATGAATGTGATGCTGAATTGGGAGCTATACGTTTACAATAGACATCTACTTTTCAATGCCACGAGTAGACCAGTTGGTTGAATCCCCGGCCACTAGGTGTCCTCATCGCTATTTCAGGCAAGCGTGGAGCTCAAAAATAGGCGTGTTTCTCGGGTTCGTCCCCCGCTCAGCTGGTTTTCTAGTTTAGGAAACAAAATGATGTTTGTTCTCTGCCCACCTGCAAAGATTCAGTATTGTATGAAGCCTCTGTGACCAAGAGGTAGCCTCCTCGACCTCAAATTCAAATTCGTATTCTTTCTCTGGAGATCAGTATCATCTGATTCGAATCACCATATTCATAAGGTTTTTTTCGACCAAATTTAGCCTGTTTGTACACAGAAAGGACTTAGCCCTTAGATCACTGAGCTATTCTATTTAAATTTTCAGTCACTTGAAGTTGTGTCTCGCTACCGCGATCCACAACTTCAAGTGACTGAAAATTTGTGTTATTTGTGAAATTGAAGTACCAACATATATCTGTGTTTCAAGATTGAAAGCATTTTTTATTTTTAACAACTGATCATATAGGTGCTAATGAAAACACAGAATGTTTACTGTAGTCGACATCAGTGTGCTAAGGGTTAAAGTATTATTCATTCTTGCGTTAATTTTTTATTTTGTCTATTCTTTCATTCATTCTTTAAACAGTGTTTAAAACTAGTGACCATGGTAACGTCTGTATATATTTTAGACGAAACTACGTATACATAAGCAGGGTTATTCCCCGTCCGGTGGTCAATCTGATCCTGCACATAATTTGTTGGTATAATCTATGGCGTTCAGCTTCTCTCGAATATATAAATGAATCCGGTATTCGAGCTAGATTTATCATCACAACTACAAACAAGCAAAATGACCAGATTGAGATTTATTGAACCGCTAAACAACCCAATGAATTGTTGGGTGATAGGTCAATTACATTGAAAACGTGACTAAAATTACGTCTGTGCAGATCAAGTCATAAAAAGAGCAATATTTTGCATTCGTCTAGGATAAAAAGGGGTGACAGGGTACAGTTAATCGAACACTGGGTAATGCGGTACTTTTCCATCTGCGCAGCCCAAATGATGTTTCGCCCCATTGTCTTTAGCCTAAAATGTGTCCGGGGTATTGATGTATTAGTTTGTGTGGTGGGCAGGGGCTGGCCTAATGAGAGCTGTAGGGAAGGGAGCTCACCACGAGGGAAATAACCCGGGTCAATGTAACCACGGGCCTACATCCCATAATGTGTTGTCAAGGTGTTCAGGGGAATGCATGCAATGTCACGAAATAATGTCTTCCTTCTGCACCCGGCGCCCGCCATGGCCATCATCCTCATTGAATTATTGACCTTTAAATCCTCTAAACTGTAGCGCGAGCCATGAAAACTATCCGCGACTTAAACAAGTTTATAGTTTCAAATCAATTTTTCTTAGGGTGGGGAGTATTTGTTTGAAATAGTCATCTTAGACTCTATAACATTAAAGGCACTGGCCCAGGCTAAAATCATTAAAAAAATCGGTGATTTTATTTTGGCTTCTTAATATGTCCATATGATGTAAACATGTCTATAGACTAGAACTGCAAAAGTTTTTTAATTTTTCTGCTGCGCATTCACCAGTTAGGCTAGATATAGAGACGAAATTCCCGTATTTCTTATTTTTGACATGGTTGTCCAATATTAGAAATCAGGAATTTCGTCTCTATATCTAGCCTAACTGGTGAATGCGCAGCACAAAAATTAAAAAACGTTTGCAGTTCTAGTCTATGGATATGTTTACATCATATGGTCATATTAAGAAGCCAAAATAAAATCACCGATTTTTTTATGATTTTAGCCTGGGCCAGTCCCTTTAACATATAGTAGCTCCGTTGCTAACGGCTTCGTGTCATTTTCGTCTATCAAATTTATTCGATGTTCCCTGCTGTAAATAACTGGTCATGTTATAATACTCAGTTGCTCGATGGGAAATCACCAGATTCACACTTTGTGCTGTTAATTTGGCACCAAATGGAGAGCTTTTATATGCCCCTAATAGGAGGGAAGTGGCATAATTTATCACTGCCTCGTCCTCGGAAAATTGCTAACAGTTTCACTGTGCAAAAACTTTACCTAAGGCCGTACACTTTAAATCATTTATTGGCTAATTAATTCGCTCGTTCTTTCATTTGATCTACCATTCATTCATTTATCTCACATAAACAAATATAATTGATTAATTTGAGACTATCAGGTAAGCCAAAATCCTATGCAAAATGATGATGTCATTGTTGCAGGTCTAATATTGTCATCTTTTTAAAGCTATTTTTAGTGTTGCTGACGACATGATGTCACGAAAACACCATTGAAAGCAATTAGACTTGCAGAAAAAAAGATATAACAGAATCATGAATAATTACATTGATAGATACAATCTTAATAACACATGTGAATAACAAAGTTGTATCAAAGTATGTACCTAATACAAGTTATCATATTATAAACTATACTCAGTGAAGTATACTTTGAAAAAGTCATTAAATATCATCCATTGGAGCCTTTTCAAGTAGTTTCCACCTGGTCATTATAATTATGATCATAAGAAACCAAGCATCAATGCCCATTTAATCACTTCTTTCAACATTGTCTGTGTCCATAACTTTTCATTGACGTTGCGGAAAATGAGCTGTACATGCGATCAAAGGGTGGAGTGCAGTGGTTAAAGCTGCGTGCTTGGAAAGTCGGAGATCGCGGGTTCTCACCCCACTCTGGCCTTCAAGTTTCAAAGAAGCAACATGTTTCTTCCCCGCTCACTTGTAAAGATTTAATATTGTGGGGAGGTTCCGTGACCGAGAGGTAGCGTGCTCGGCCTCAGACTGCCAGGGATCGAATTTTGAATCATGTGTCTTTAGGTCAGGGTCATCGCATTCATCTCACCATCCTCGGGAGGTTCTCCTGATCCAGTTTAGCCTAAGTGTGCACAAAGGTGGCCTAAAACCCCATTCATTTCATTACATGCGATCATGTAGCTGAAATAAACAGCTCTAATAAATCCATTTTCGACCTGATCAATCAAGGCAAAGTTCTTTAGACATGACTTCAAAGAAACGTCTCACGTTTTTGATTGTGCACAATTTGTGGCTGAAACCTTCAGTTTCAATGTTGTATAAGGATGGCTTTCAAATCGTGGCATAGAATCGGACAATAACGTTCCGACTAGCTCTATCAGATGATTCCAGCGTATTGGATCCACACACCACAACATGTTACATCCAATTATTAGTTTGATATCCAATTTCGATCACAATTAAATATGCCGCATTGCGCCTTCTAATTTCCATGCCTATAATTGTTAACACATGGGAAGTCCTTGTAAATGATTGTATTGCTGTAACATAGGCCATAGTGGGCCTACTTCGTCGCTTCCCGCCAATCATAATATTTACACGTATATTGGTCTCTTTGTATATATGTTTCTGAATACAGACAAGCACACAACCAAACATGCAGACTAACTGCTTTAAACAAGTTGCAGACATCCAGTGTTGGGTCTATATTGGCTAACTAGTTCAATATAGTCAGCTTCCCAAAGCTGGGGGCGTGCTTTGTGGTTACACTGAATGCCTGTGACGCCGAAGCTGATATCAAGTTTAACCCTTTCAAGCCTGAATTACCATTGTCATCTTCATCCACTACAAGCCGCGAATTGGTGTCGCAATTCTCTACTTGTAGTGGGTAAAGATGACCTGATCTGATTTTAAAATTAATGAAAATTGGCATGTATTGGTAAACCAGCTTCATGGAAATTTTCGTTCTAAAAACCTTAGTTGTAGGAAAATTAGGTCTGTTTTCAAGATGTAAAATGATGCTTTAATGCATCGTGAGGGCTTAAAGGGTTAAAAAAAATCCCTGGCCACTCGTAAAGTTATAGTATTGTGGGGAGCCTCCGAGAGAGAGAGAGAGAGAGAGAGAGAGAGAGAGAGAGAGAGAGAGAGAGAGAGAGAGAGAGAGAGAGAGAGAGAGAGAGAGAGAGAGAGAGAGAGAGAGAGAGAGAGAGAGAGAGAGAGAGAGAGAGAGAGAGAGAGAGAGAGAGAGAGAGAGAGAGAGAGAGAGAGAGAGAGAGAGAGAGAGAGAGAGAGAGAGAGAGAGAGAGAGAGAGAGAGAGAGAGAGAGAGAGAGAGAGAGAGAGATAGAGAGAGGGAGAGAGAGAGAGAGAGAGAGAGAGAGAGAGAGAGAGAGAGAGAGAGAGAGAGAGAGAGAGAGAGAGAGAGAGAGAGAGAGAGAGAGAGAGAGAGAGAGAGAGAGAGAGACTGGTGCAGTGGTTAAAGCTGCCTGCTTGGAAGGTTTGATATCGCGGGTTCAAACCCCACTCTGTCCTTCAAGTTTCAAAGAAACAAAATCTTTCTTCCCCGCTCACTCGTAATGATTCTATATTGTGGGGAACCTCCGTGACCGAGAGGTAGCGTGCTCGGCTTCAGCCGCCAGGGCTCGTATTTCAAATCCTGTGTGTGGAGGACAGTGTCATCTCATTCATCTCACCATCCTCTGGAGGTTCTCCTGGTCCAGTTTAGCCTATATGTGCACAAAGGTTGCATAAAACCCCATTTATTTCATTTCCATGACCAAGAGATAATGTACTCGTCCTGAGACCGTTAGTGCTCGGATTTCGAATCCCGTGTATGGAGGACCGTGTCATTGGATTTATCTCACTTTAGCCTGTATGTGCACGAACGTGGCATAAAGCTCCATTCATTTGCCAGCTTTAAGAAGAGACCCCCCCCCGCCCTCCCCCTCTCCCGCCGCCCGGGCCTCTCTACATGATGTTGAAGAGTAGGAAACTAATAGAATAACAACCAACAGAACATGATATATCAATAAATGTTCTCAGGTCTACAGGCTAACCCAGATAGGCCTCTCACGCCCATAACCTGTGAAAAATTACTTACTTACTTTTGTATTATTGAATCTTATTTTTTATTTAGGAAGGCTCAATAATTTCACGACTAAGACGTGCAATGGTGGGGTTTATATTTTCGTAACACGGCAAATCGAGTATCAACAGAGAGTGACTAGGCTTATTATATATGGAGCCTCTTACGTTATATGACTCATCAAACATGATTCCCGCGTTCCATGGAGACAGGTCGCTGTCACCTTTTGTGTTGGTCATAATGCCACAAGCTTTGAGATCGACCACACGTGAAGTTTGGTCGATAACAGTGTAAACTGAGCATAGATAAACTAAGCTGCAGGTGTGAAGAGTTTTTAAGCTCTGATGGTCTGTGCTGGCCCTGTATATATATTATCTTAATTAAGTATTGAATGAACGGACTGACACAATATAACAAACGAAATGGAATGTTTATCTGGTTTCACGAACCCACAACATAAAATTGATGAAAATGTGATTAGTTTATCTGTGGGCCTAAATTGGACCACTGTTAGAAACTGACTAGTTTTAGGTTATTAGTCCTTAGCCGACTTTTCCCACTCTAATTGTCTTCTGGTTGCATTTATGTGGGCGGACTGACTTGACTGTTTGTCACAGGATATTATTGGCTGTGATTGTATCCTAATGATATAAAACAATTTGCATCCATAAACTATATATTACAATTATAGAGCTCCCTCATAGTTACACTGCAGAAACTAATGTTTGGGGTTTGATAGGGTTAACGTCCTGATAATTATGATTTTTCATAGTGGCCAGTCACTAGAATTCAATTATTGGTTATCATCAGGAGTACATTTTTCCCTTCCTCTCATACTACTGTGTGTTTAGTTCATGAAATATTATCAGTATTGTTCCATAAAAGACACGTCAATTGTTTCTTATAGGGGCCTACGTTTAATTTGTTTATGGGCATATGCATTCTGTCGACATTGAAGGAGAATCATGTAAGTAAATATTAGAAAACAAAATTATTGTCGAATAATAGGATAATCTTGTCAATAAAGACAAAAACGGTCTTTATTGACAGAACTATCCTGTCAATAATCAGTGGAAATGTCCTTATTGTTAAGATTTTCCTAATTAGCTAGAGTTCAGTGGTACATCGGTGGAAATTAGACAAACAATCAGGGACAAATCTTCTCTTGGATCAACACGTAAACTATGTGTGTAGTTAGGCATAGATGATATTGGGGGGAACAAAAAGTGAAGTGTGTATTAGCCAATATTATAAAGGATTCTAGCAATCAAAGTGTCCATGGGAAAGGTACGTCTGCGATTCACGTGTTCTGGGTAACAGTAGGACGGATCAAGATGTGGGGGGGGGGGGTGGAGGGGGGGCAAAGAAAGGACAGCAAATCATTCTGTGCTGGAAATGCCCGCCACTTCCAGGCTAATTCTTTATTCTCGGAAATACCTATATAATGTTCCCAATAGAGTCGGCTATCATGTCTATTATTCTGATTTCTATGGAAAGAATTCGACCCATTGGACTAATAACTCCCGCTCTCCTCAGCGTCAGCACCACTTCCGGATCTCTCTGGTCTATTGACCACTCCAGTGTCCGCACGTGGGCTAACTCACATCTGCAAACACCAAACGACAACCCAACCCAATGATGACCCCCCTCCCCACGCCCAAATACACCGGTGTACATAATTTTAAGATATCATTAAAGAAACAGACGATGAATATCTAAATCTACTAAATATTTAAATCCATCAATTAAAGGCTATTTCCAATTTTGTTTCTGGATATCACATCTCTTGTACGTTTATTGAGCGTGGACGACTTAATTATTAACTAAACATAATATTATTAATGTTGCATGTAATACAGGCCTATGCAAACTTACGAATACGACATGAAAAAAACAACCTATAATAACAAACATAATAAAGGCAACAGGCCTGCAATTGGAGTTAACAAAATATTGAAACGATCATTAAAATGTAAAACATGTGTCTAAAAATTACAATGTTTTTTTTTCGTCAGTATTTTTATTAATGATGCTTTTTAGTGTAAACAATCAGAATCCACACACGTTATGTAGATAGCTTAATTTCCATTTTAATAATGTAGATTATGTTCTGCTGGTAAACATGTAGCATTGTGTACTATCAGAAATTCATAATACGATTATGCATTGTTGGTGATACACACTCATTCAATACACATAATTGCTAGTATTAAAATAAAGCTTATTATGTTTTTATATCATAACAGTTTTAAATACCAGTATATATTTTTTCTTGTAATTTCCTTTGTAATCATCATATACTTGATACATGATATATAATTGAATCTATGAGTTATATTTTCATACTTCACCTAATATATATATATTGCCTGGTAACACTATCGCTCACCTTACTGCAGTACAAAAAAATGTTCCCGATACTCATCAATCGATTATACTAAAACTTATGTCGTTTCACATGAACTAATAATTTATGCCTAGAGATAGGTTTCATTTTTAAGAAACTAAAGTACGTGTGTTAGATATTTTGCAAATGTCAGACCGATCATAGCATTATCATGAGAATAGTCAGGATTGCATTACACAACATATCACGATTAACCCTTTCAGTGCGGGGATCGTCTTTATACGTCAGAACCTGACGTCTGTAGACGTCAGATTCTGACGTATAAAGACGCTCCCATCACTGAAAGAATTAAAATGTATGTAATGTTCGTAGATCCATAACATCGGTATTCTAATAAACCGGAAATAACTAACTAAGACATGTATGATGATTTCAAACTGAAAACCCCAATTTAGTCTCCATGTTTTAAACACAAATTATTCAGCGCTTTAATGGGTATGTACTAAATGTTGTGTAAGACTGCCACGAAAGGATAAGGGATGAATTCACAGAGATACGTCACAGTGTAATACTAAGGCAGCAGGAGATAATTAGTTTTCAGGACACAGGATTGGTATTACCCTGCACGGCGGACGTGGCTGTCACTCCGGCACAGGTCTGGACACACGCCAAGCGACAGGCTATTCACTCGAGCACAATGAACGAGCAAATTCGCTTGTCCAGATCGATATCACCGGATTCGAACCCCGTGATGACATTAGGCGCCTCAGTTAGCAGCGTGAAAAAACGCACTTTATAATATCACAAAAAACCACCTCACTCTTGCCGCAATGTGAGATCAAAGAGCGGTACATGTATTGTGATTCCATTCAATATGACGTGATTATCATATTTAATGGAATCAAAATATACGTGTAGACTTATTTCTGTATTATTCTAATATAAATATGTCGATGGTTGAAAAATCTGTTTGAAAAATTAACCTAACGCATGCTGTTTTATATACTTTTGCAGTCATCGTTCTCTCCTGTTCATTTGAAGAATCACTGTAACATGTTTGCATCCCCGGTTTGCTACCAAACGAGCTGCCTGCTTTATTATGTTATATATTGTTGATAATTTCTAGATAATACACTATAGTTCCAAACAATATGTAATATTACTTTAGAGGAATAAAAAAAAAAAGAGTTTTCTGGAGGCCCTTTTGGGGGGGGGGGGGGAGTCTCCCCCTCCTGAAACTGGCCACTCTCCCCAACAAAAAAACACAAAATCCTCCAGGAAACCCTGAGAACCGTGTCACCAACACCTTGATTGAGGTAAATTATTACCAAATAAAGGGCTCTGTATTGTGTTATCTATTATATCCACTTTATTGTTAGTAACCTCATTTGTCTGTCATCTTGTGGTGCTGTGTAACTACATACTTTGGATGCCGCTCTTTCTGTGTCACAAATTGCTTACTGTAATTGGTCATAAAATATAAGGAGAGGGTCAAAGGGGTCAAAACAAATGTCATTTAATTGCGTGTGCTGTGCCTGTAAGGCTGTCCTAATAATTAGTTAATTGCAACACTTAAATCGTCGAGTTTGATAATTACATTTAATTATTTTTACCTTGTGTTTCGCTACTGCTAAGAGATATTGAAATGGATCTGAAATTAGTCAGTTTGATAATAACAATTATTTATTTTCCCAATTAAGCACATTTTGCCACAAAAACCACTAAGACGTCTATAAGAAAAACTGGAAGAATTAATCATCGTCCTTCGCACGCATACCATAAAGCGGGATCAGAATAATGTGTTATTGCTTGTCAAAGCGGTTAACGTCGGGCTAGCATGTCATGAAAAGTACATAGCGTAATAACCGTCATTTACTTATTGTAACATACACTGTATTCTTCTAGTAAGTCTTAAAACAATCCAGTTCCTCAAATTATTCCCATCTCCTGTTCTTCTAAAGACACACAACAACGTGTACAGCAATTCTCAAAATAAATTGTATGCTAATTATCTGCTGATTGATTGATTGATTGATTGATTGATTGATTGATTGATTGATTGATTGATTGATTGATTGATTGAATGATTGAATGATTGATTGATTGATTGATTGATTGATTGATTGATTGATTGATTGATTGATTGATTGATTGATTGATTGATTGATTGATTGATTGATTGATTGATTGATTGATTGATTGATTGATTGATTGATTGATTGATTGATTGATTGATTGATTGATTGATTGATTGATTGATTGATAAATTTCTGTGTAGATAAGCTCCCTCACTTATATAAACATTTTCACACATTTGTATTTAACCCTTTAATCGCCAAATTATTCAATTTGAATTTTCACCCACTTGAAGTTGTGTCTCGCTGACGCTATCCACAACTTCAAGTGGGTGAAAATTATTCAGATTTGGCAAAATAGAGGTCAGCTCTTCTCAAATCGTGCTGATTGATGGCACATAATGGCTTTAACATGCTTGAAAGGCGGTACTGAATGTGGTAATAATTGAGTGAAAAACTCATGGTACATGTAGACAGGGTTTTCTAACGAAAAATATATTTCATAGTCTTCTTATTAACGAGTTAAGTGAATGATTTGAAAAGATATGGACATTCCACATCGGTAGCGTAGCAGACATAATGGCCTGACTGGACTTTGTTATTCAGTATATTTATCTATCCTGGTGAATCATACCCTTTTTATTGGATCCGTAGTGGTGTTTATCCACTCTCTAAATATTAGATAGATCGTATTACAGACAGAATGCAGTGTAATTTAATTCTATGTCATAGTAATTGATGTTTGATTTAGTTGACATTTCCAGACAAATGAGATAATCAGTGTAAGATCTGCCATACACACGTACCATTCAAAGTCAACAATCAAGTGGCCCCCTTGTCACATATTAGGATTACTGCTTTGGACAATGATCGAGCGAGATACGCTCTGTGTCTAATAATGTCAGAGCTTTGAATTGGCGTATATAGAATACCTTTTTTACAAAAACTAAACCAAAATATGATGAGTCAAATATTCCAAATCGATTTACTAAAATTGAAACGTCTTGAGCAGAGTTTCCTAGGGGGGATCTCATTATAACATTGGTCAAGTACAGTACAAATAGTAACATTAAAGGCAAACCCTTCACTCATAGTAGCTTTAGTAATTATGTTTTAGTAATTATGCTACTCAATTCGACTCATATATTGCACTCCAAACCACGCACACTCCGCCAGTTTACTAGACGCTCACGTGACTGAGTAACTACCTATGATTCCACCGGGCACACGACGTTGTTGTGACGGTGAATCAACGTCAGTGACGTTGATTTAACGTCGCAACAACGTCGTGTGTCCGGTGGGATTATTTAGTGTCGAGTATAATTATTAGGTCTTCAAATGACTATGAGATTACATCTGTGTTTTAAAAGCCGATGTTGTCAACATATATCTGATATAGGAGATTGATAGAATGATGATCCCACTAGACACACGACGTTGACGTTGATTCAACGTCGTGTGTCTAGTGTGATTTTTCTCAATCTACTGCACGTAGACTACGTCTGCACTGTGTAATAAAAATACTTACCGTAATCACAATGGTCTGCAAAAATTAGATTTTCATCTTCACATATTATGGACGAGGGATTATTTTTGCAAAAATAGTGACAATAATATTATTGGTGATTAATTCAGTAAAATAATAATATAAAATATGACTTATTTAAATTAGTTTCGTTGTCACAATCTTAAGATATCTCAGTAACTCGCATTTTATGATTTTCTGCATTTAACAAGCTTAAAGGCAAATTTGTTAGAATTTATATCACAAAACTGTGTAAATTGGACTATAAACTATACAACTGATGCTTGAGTAGCATTTGGAGTTAGTGGAGCTGGCCCTGTTATCATCCACTATATAATACGCCAGTCAGTTTGGAAACTATCTACTTTTCATAGGTTGATAGAAAATGCTAATCGTTTCTTGATAAGTAATAATCTCGCAGGCTTGGGTACATAATTTGCAGTTAGTCTGTATGTACTGTTTTCTGAAGGGTGTTTTTATAACTTATCTCTTACTCTGGGGCATCGCTTAGTCCAATTTAGCCTATAAGTATATGGACACACGTAGGATGTAACACAATTCATTGCATTCCTTCTACCGTTAGTCGGCCTAAGTTACTGCCATGCAAAGCCCAAGGAGTAACAGTTTATTTTACATGTAAGCAGGTAATGCTCGGCAGATTACATGCCATGACTGTCTCATCACCTGCAACTATAAAGTGCTGCAGGCAGAACATCTCCAAAGGTCGGTGTAGGCTCGGTAAACTCTATTACGTGGCTACTTTTGCGGACCGTATTCCTCTCAGACGCGAACCATGTCCCCTTTCCTGGTGACAAAACACCCACCCCTGGACCCTGCTTTAAACTTGATATGACTTGCGTGATATTTAGCGACCCCTTTGAGTAGCTACATGACCAACAGGCTGACTTCCTCTTTGTACTTCTTTAAACACACCTGGGCCCGTATTCTCGTACAAGTTACGATATATCGTAGGCTTCTGATTGGTCGAGATGGCCATCTCGACCGATCAGAAGCCTACGATATATCGTAACAGATGCCTAGTGCGGATCTCGCACAGACATACGTAGCTTAGACTGAGAAATAAATATAATTTCCTGACGCTTAATACATGGATGTATCAGACACTTCATAAAGTGCTGGCTGATTTGTAAGGGACCTTCGACATTAGCCGTGTCGTCCTCCCGAGGCCATGGATTGCTGCATTCGTTTCACCTGAAAAAATCAACGTTTTCCAACATGGCAGGTGAATGAGAGCGATCTCGACCCAATGTCAGAAGAATGTCCATAATTTTTTTATGACTGCGGGCTGTGCGTCGCTGAGCATGCGGGCATGTAACTGAAATGTTACTGATTCTAAAAAAACTATTGTCGACCCCATTATTCGGGGACAAGTCTTAGATATGACCATCCAAAGAATGGTCCCACTATTTTGTACGAGCGCATAATCAATACAATGGTGGATTTTTTGCAGTTTTCATGCAGTCAATCATAATTTCGGATTAATTTCGCGTCAAATCTTTGGTAAAGTGGGATCATTAAAGCATGTCTTGGTCATTGCGGCCATCTTTTTGTCACATTAATACATTATCACCCTGATATCTTGGAAATAGCCTGTTCGATTTTCGTGGTGTATTAACTGAGCACCAGTAATACCTGAGTCCTCCTTAGTTACATTGACTTTTCAGAGAAAAAGAATATTCGGGCCATTTTCAATTCATTTTCGCCACATCAGGACCTTGTGTCTGTATTGTGCTTTGGAACAACGGTGATTCTAACAAATTGGAAAATATTGGGTCCATGCAGGTATGGTATTCTACCTACCCCCTAATTTAAATAGCAACTGAATGACGTCGGTGATTGGTTGATCTCGTCATGTTACAGGCTGAGCCACTCTGTCATTGGTCGGGGGTAAAATATCATACTTGGACCAAATATTGATTTGCACAATTAAAAAAATATTCAATTATCTTATTCCTTCGTTTATAATTATATTGCACATTTCTGTGAATTCTGTGATCACCCACCCCACCTCACAGACGTAGTGACATTCAGAGTTTGATTAGATTGGATATCAAATGCAAAATTGATACTCACAGATCCCTAGAATGGGCTGCTTGATCACATTAGTTCATTTATATTAATTTCAAACGTGTTATTAGTCTGTCTTGACTAACGCTCCAGTGTGATCCCAGCATACACAAGACGTTGAGCCAATGTTGATTTAACGTTGCTTCAACGGTAAACCAACATTGTTTCAACGTCTTGTGTCTGCTTGGATCTTGATCACCAGTCACGATCTGAGTACATATTAGCCTTTAATTAAATAAGGAGATAAAACTTCCTACGGAAAAATAATCATTGACATTTGGATATTCCATTCTTGTCATTATTATTTGAAAATAATGATACATTTATATCAATTCATATTCCTTATTTCATATTGCCTGGCACCAAGAGGCTGCTAACTCTTCAAGTCCTGCAGTACTCATGCTATTTTTTTTCATTTTAGACTGAAATTACTGGCGCAGTTGTCACTTTCGAATCAGATGAAATCGACCTTTTATAATTTACAATACATAATTATTTTCTTTGAGATCCCCACCTCCATATTTGATGAATTGAAATCATTTTCTTTGCTGTTAAAACCGTTCTAAAGCGCTTAAATGTGTCCCCCGTCCTGAAAGGGTTAACCTAGCACATGACCTTCTGGGTCCACGGACCTAGGAGATGTTTTGCAAACGCAAGGTGCACCATAATGAAGTTTAGAAACCTGAGTCTGCACCCACTGCACAAGAGATGGACTGCACATGTTGGTTCAGTGTTGGGCCGACGTCAAACGACGTCGGCCCAACACTGAACCAACATGTTACGCTATGTGCATATCCGCTCATGGTTCAGTGAGCTCTAGAAATAATGATTTTCTGGATTGTTTGTAAACAGTTTTGTGTTTGTGGTGTGGTGATTGACATATAACATGTGCTCTGCCTTCATCTCCGGTACATAAGCTCCAGCCTCATACGCCCACTGAGTTCTGCTGACAAATATAGCCACCATTTAAATCTGCATAATTAGGGACCGAGAAGAATATTTTCAGCATATTTCAGGTTCAACGGTTCACCACTAAATTATGCATATTTTTGCATCTTAATATTATCAAATGTAATGGTGCCAAAATAGTGCCACAATCATTAGAAGATAACTAGAATTACAATATAGTGAATGAGTTGATGATAATAGAGGATTTGTCTGTACCATCATGCCTATTATGATACTATCAGTTACTGTACCCAGAGGGCTGAAATTTCGCTCATCAGACAGGATTTTCACTCAGTTTATGACATATCGCAGTTCACTAGTGTTATTGTCACTGTTATTTTTTTACCTTTGACCCCGCAGTACTCGTGCGCTATTGGTCCGATAGCTAAGAAAAGACATATCACACTACCTCATTACCAAAGGCCATTGCCGTTAGATGTCAAGTGGAGGAGATAGATGAGCAGAAAACGGCCGTAAAATAATTAGGAAAATAAGAAAGAATACGACTTGCGGTGGATAATACAAACCGTGGGGGAGAATACGAGTCGTGGTGGAGAATACGAGTCATGGTGGAGAATACGTGTTGTGGTGGAGAATACGAGCCATGGTGGGGAATACGATTCTTGGTGGAGAATACGAGCCGTGGTGGAGAATACGAGCCGTGGTGAAGAATACGAGCCGTGGTGGAGAATACGATTCATGGTGGAGAATACGATTCGTAGTGGAGAATACGAGTTGTGGTGGAGTATACGAGTCGTGGTGGAGAATACGAGTCGTGGTGGAGAATACGAGCCGTGGTGGAGAATACGAGCCGTGGTGGAGAATACGAGCCGTGGTGAAGAATACGAGCCGTGGTGAAGAATACGATTCATGGTGGAGAATACGATTCATGGTGGAGAATACGATTCGTGGTGGAGAATACGATTCATGGTGGAGAATACGATTCGTGGTGGAGAATACGATTCATGGTGGACAATACGAGCCGTGGTGAAAAATACGAGCCCTGGTGGAGGTTACGATTCATACTACGAGCTATGAAGAACTGTTGAAATATAGTTTTAGCAACTTCTGGCTTCTTGTCGTGATGAATGAGTGAATGTGCAAGTACATTTTGTGAGGAATCTGGGCGAAGATGAGTTAAGTCGGATGCTGGCGCGTGAATGACTGCTCGATTCGCATCCGGTCTGTCCTAGACAAAGGCCGTTATGAGGCTCCCAATCCTCCAATGAAAATCATTTCAGTTAGGGAAATGATTTTTTTATCTGATGTTTCTTTTTTTCTTGCACGTCAGTGTCAATTTTTTTTGATAATTAATACTGCCTGTTCGGTTATTGAGTTGATAATGACGCAGTAATAGTCTGCACGCACCATAATACAGTATTAGCACGTACGCAGCTGTAACACCCCCCCCCCCTTCCCCCAAACAACCTTTAGAGCTTTCAGTAAAATCTGTCTACTGCACCTTGAACCCTGTATGTCCTATAATTACGTTGACAATCATCATGTCGCAACTGCTTGCTCAGTAGAGTCTTCTCTAGCTGTCTATTGTCTGGTACACTCAGCACGTCATTACCAGACAACTTTCTAATAAGATATCTTTTCCCAGATTACGCGTTATATTCTGTGTAGTATATATACCTATGATAGAAATACATTCAACTTATTAGAAAAAGGAAGCATATTTCTTAACAAAAATTATAAAATACTATTGGTAATCGACACAGGCCTATATATAATACAAAAAATCAGGTTTCGAATCATTCATTGCTTTCCAAAATATGTTTTAACTGGGTGAATTTCAAAAACAGTGTGTAGTCTATATCGTCCATAATATTTTTTAAACACACTACATTTATTTACTATGAGTATCATCGTTGTCTCTGATACGTTGACATATAATGCGTTGGCATGCAATTCCCAGTCAACCCTTACAACACTGAATTCATTTTGTATAAACCGTGGAGAAAAGGGTTTTTTTTCAATTTGAAATCATCATAAATTGCTCAGTTAGCTCTTTCCGATTCATTTGAATACCTATGTTATGGATCTACGGCCTTTAGAAATATTTTCGTTCTTTCAGTGCGGGAACCGTCGTTATACGTCAGAATCTGCCGTCTACAGACGGCAGATTCTGACGTATAACGACGGTCCCCGCACTGAAAGGGTCACGTAATCTTCACGCCGATCTACATGATCTACTGCGAGTCTACACTGCTCACCCTAGACACTGCTCCTTCGCATGTCAAATGTGCAGATGGTTGACGTCATATGTCCCCCGCTCTCAATTTCAAGTATTGTAGTAAGCTTGTGATTGGCCGGCTGTCTTGCTAAAAGTACCCTGATCGGCTGGCGAGAATATTATGGTGGCGGAGGGGTGGATGTAGACAGACACCTGTGTGGAGCCCAGCAAACGCGAGCATTTGACCCAATGCTGTTTCAATATTGGCCCACCGCCAACGGCGCTGGACCAACATTGAAACAACATTGGGTCGAGTCTTCGTGTTTGCTGGGAGAGCTGTCCGCATTTTGATACACGCGTACCGTCTGTGTCTGGTCCTGCGAGTCTAGCCGTGCACAGCTCTCTGTGCTGTAGTGATGACGTCACTAGGTTTGGGCAGACACTGAAACCTGACTTCGACGGATAGCCTTTATCACAATGATGACTCCAATTTGAGTAAATTATCCATCAAATTGCCAACTTATATAGGCCCTAGTTGAAATGTCTACGTACAGTAAGTTGTGTTTCGCTACCATGACCCATTACTTTTAGTTAGTGATGAACATTTCTTACATTTATTTCTAAATATTGCTGTATAAAAACAGTTGTTTCATCACAAAAAAATGGCTCCTAGTAATTAAAGTCCTTGTAACAATTTTTAAAAAGGCCACCACAGACAGGAATAACGCCAAAATCACTTTTATTTGTTGAAAATTGGAAAATAAATCTACAAGTTACTCGAATGTCCATAGAAAACAAGTTTCAGAACAAATCCAACCCTACGAATCTAATAGCCTACAAATGAACGCGAGCTGACAGGCGACCGGACGTCATGGGGACGACAATACCATTCAACCAAATTGGCTAAAGGCTAAAAAAAAGGCTAAAAATCAAATACCTCCTACTCCTGCGCTATCGTCAAACAATGGTCCGGGTATGGTGTTAACTGGACGGAATGCCTATCGGACATGAGCTAGGTAACCAATATTTAATCAATCAAATGTATTGTTACCACATGTTGGATTCCGTGTTCTAACATTGATCCAGTTATAACCATATACGCCTAATCAGCGACAAGTTTCTAGAGATATGGAGGATATTGAGCTCGGCACGCTGACTTCGATTTGAAAGGATACCTACTACAGTCTGTTCGACGGTGGAATCAGGTTTAAAATGAAAGTTAGCTTTTCTGGTTTGAAGTTAATGGGTTAAAAAAGGGGCGTCATAATTATAAATTTGCTACGTATCAAATGGTCTAACTTTTAAAATATTCAATATTTTTCTACGAAATTTTCAGAAAAGGTGGCAAATGACTAGAAAATAGGGTTTACAAAGTTTCATGAACGCTTGGGAATTGAGTAGAGCTAATTTTTATATTGGATCAGCTTTCACCGTCGGACAGACTGTAATCATGCTAATAACCAGGATAACATCCTTATTTTTTATGGATAACTAGAAAAAATGGCAAAATGGATGGAAAAATATGATTTATATTTATCTGTATTTTAGCAAATAAATTCACGGTTTTAGTGATATTTTTGTGATTATATAGCTTTGAGGAGTTCATAAATAGCGGTTTTAGTCGGGGTTATCACTGTGCTAAGTGGTAAGAAAGACTGCGTTTGTCATCATCTCCATATCTTCCGTTTAATACCTGGTTTCACTGATATCCCTATAATAATTTACTGATATCTTATTACACAAGTAAGAAAACGACAAATTATATGGTAGTGGTGAGCATGCTATGAAAACCTAACGAAGGTAACCAGCTACCTGGGCCACAGTTTTACAATTAGTCTCATTAGGTGTTTAAGCACGTGCATGTACATGGAGGGGTGTACATCATGTCGTAATTCATGTCACTTCAAATTAATCTTTTTGTACGTAGTGAATATAAGATAGACCTCTTTAAATACATGTTTTTTGTTGTGTTTTCGCAATTCCGAAGGCCCATTCACGAAAGGAAGTGAGTTTGTGCTCATGAGCATTGCTGTGACCGGATGGTGTACTCTTGACCATCCAGCATAACCCATAAACTGACTCATTGCTGGAACAACTTCGCGCGGCTTGGCAAAACTCTCTACGCTAAGTCAATACCGACACAACTACTATGGTGATAATATTCACCGGAAGATGAAAATGATTTAGGCTTTAAATCATTGATTTACTTATTTGCTGATTAGTATATCCAATCTCTTTCTTCCAGACGTAACATGATCTTAACCTGGGATTTGAATGAATTCATATCCCCGGTGATATTTATAACCATCCCACGTGTACGCAGAAACGTGATCAGGTAAATATTGTGCTCGCCTACATAATTGATTAGCAGTGTTTAATGTTTATATTGAAATCTCAACTTGCAATAAGCGAGCAGATTACGTTCAGACAGGAAGGAGGCAGACATGCAGATTTCATAGAACACCGCCATAAGGGAGTGAAAATAATGTATCTGATAATTATACTAATTTGAAGGAGGGCACAGTGAAATTAAAGGTTTAGCTCTCTTTCTATCACATTATTTATACATGTAGATCCACCTCCAGCGACATGAACGAGACAAGATTCAATGTGTCCTCCAACGATGGGCGTGTTAGTTTAGCATACTGTGAGACGTTCGTCCTACAAACCCAGAAAAAACCACCCAATCCGTCATGGTATGGGGGTGAACGATCGGGGGGGGGGGGGGGGGGTTGCGACGTTCTGTGCGAGGGTAGTGTACGATCTATGTAATGCGCCACACTCATACCAAGGTTCAATATATCTCTATTTTATTACGTTTATTGAGCTAAAGAAAAATGTCATGGATATACATCTGAAACTAAAAAATAACATCAGTTTAACATATTTAGCTTACTAGTCAGGCCCACTATATGTAATTTTGTTTTTTATTGCATTTTTGGAAATTTCGTTTTTCTTATAATTGTTAAAATTGGAAAGAAATGCTTGCATTCTTTGTGAAAATTGGAAATAGCCGTCATCTTTTTTATTTATTAACAGAGTGAACCTGACTATATGGCGACTACAGGCTTTGTTTATTTATAATTATTGGTGATGCGCTGTTGAAACGTGTTTGTTCCTGTAAATTCGTTTTCTGATGTGTTGCATCTATGGGTCTAAACGAAATATGCCTATTGGCCATCATCAGTCATATGAGCTAGTGTTAATTGACATTTTTCAATCTGCATTTTTCAAACGACGACAACGAACTGTGTGACCATGATTATTATCATTTCAATACTAATTTTCGCGTTTACTCCACAAAATTCGCTACAATAAAAATCTGGTGGAAATGTCATCATGAAGATATCCCTTATGTGCATGGATCAGAGGTTAGATTGTGGATGCATCCGTGCATGTATAGGGATAGCGGGCTTCGTCTGTGCTTCTGCTTCAGTGCACGCCGTGATGTAATGCACTGCTTCGGGCTGTGTGCTCCCCCAAAGACTAATCAACAAGCTCAAGAAGCCAACTGAGTGATGGCCCAACGTCGGGTGACGTTGGCACATCACTGAGGCAGGTTGTTGTTGAGCCACGCCTGTACCCGGGTGCGACAGCTGAGCAGTGAGTGAGGGGGGCGCGGTCTGTCATCTTCACGTGTTCTCACATGGATCGAGGGTGTATTGTCCTAGCAGGTAAACCGCCATATCACTCAACAGGACATCCCTACCCAGTATACATAAAACATTTGTATAACATTTGTACAGCGTCGGCCCAACGTCTTCGACGTTGGTCCAACATTCTACAAGTGTTCTACAAATGTTTTGTGTTTACTGGGTATTCGCCCTTCTCTTCTCAGGGCGGGGACCCTAGGGTAGTGGTTAGCACCGCTGCCTTTCACGCCAGAGTTCGGGGTTCGTTCCCCGGTCTCGGCGGTTTGAAAGAAACCAAAACGTTTCTTCTCCATCCACTCGTAAAACTCAGTATTGTGGGGAGTCTCCGTGACCGAGAGGTAGCGTGATCGGCCTCAGACCGCCAGGGCTCGAATTTCTAATCCTGTGTTTGAAGGACAGTGTCATCTCACTCATCTCACCATCCTCAGGGGGTTCTCCTGGCCCAATTTAGCCTATATGTGCACAAAAGTGGCCTAAAGCCCGATTCATTCATTTCATTTCCCTTCTCTTCTCACTCAACAGCACATCCATATAGTAACCCTTCTCTACATATAAACGTTTTGTAAGACTTTTCAGATCAAGTCCAATGCATTTGAAGTTGATAAAATATGTTGTGATAGGTGCTAATTTAATCGACTGATTCATTCAATTTAAGATATGTCTAAATTTCCTAAATATAATTATTTTTTGTCACTTGAAAAATAACAACAAACAACTTAGCAGGATGTGTATTAAACGATCCACATCCATGCATGCAACATAAGCACTAGTGAACTGGTGGCTCAGTGTATCAAGCGATCGATACAATACAGGACCGGGCTTCCAATCTCGCGCAGGTGAAATTTGAAAAAACCCTGTTGATTACTTTGATAATGGATTTCTTGCAAAATTCAGAAGCAACTGTATCTGATAGTGATATACACAGCTGCAGAACTTCAGCAAAACACCAGAATGATACACTCCTTGTCCTGATCATATTCGCATCTAATAGATTATTATAAATTACGCTTTAAACAGTTGGTTGTCTTATGAAAAGAGAGAGGCATTGTAAGGTTTATACCAGAACTAGTGCATAATCTCGCGTCAGCCCTCGCGCTGCGCGCTCCTCTACTGGTTGTCTCATATCAATTCGCTTAGCACCATTCACTGCACAGACAAAACATACCCAGTGATGATGTTCTTTGCCTGTGTGTAGTAGGTAAACTGATATTAAAAATCATTAGGTAACACCTTAAAATCTACTGCAGCTCACTTTTGGCAAAATTATTTCAGAAGAAACATCATCTCTGTCTAGAACATGATCATGTCAGTCACGATTCAGCCGCTTATTTTGTAGCAAATCTTAGTGACTTCTCCCACCCACCAGCCCACGTGAAGACAAATATCTTCAAAAGCTACAATTTCAAGTTTTGCCTTGTTTGATACTTTTTGATGTACTTTGATGTACAAAACCATTGGGTTGCATAAAAGAAACCACTATTAGCTGTGCAGAGATTGTTATCAGAAAAGAAGGTCGGAAAAGAAGATGACTGATGTGTTTTATTCTCCATGGGAGTCGGTCTGATTACCTTACTTAGCCAGTTACCCACACCACTCTCCAAGAAACATGAAATATTTACACAAACTTACCCCAATGATAGGACAACATCTTATGCGTTGGCCCAGTATTCATCTGTTGCTTACCCAGAAAACCCGAAACTTTGAACCAATCTTGATTTACGATAGGACCACGGTCTGTGGCGCTGGCCCAATCCCAGCAAACAAAAAACATTTGTATAACATTTGTACAACGTCAGCCCAACGTCTTCGACGTTGGTCCGATGTGTTCAAATGTTATACCAATGTTTTGTGTTTGCTGGAATAGTAAACCAACATTGGTTGAGCGTCTGGTGTTTGCTGGATATAAACGCCACGTGACATTCAGTAATACGTGCTAGCCTGCTTATTATCTCAGATGAACCAAGACAAGGTCCACACAATAATTTATTTTATTTGAGATAAGGTCTTTTTACTCACATGCTACATTAGGTTAAAAATGAAAATAGCAGGACATAATATCAATGGAACAAACTACAGTGTTAAACAACAACATATTATTTCTTTTTATGTCTAACCCTAATAATTGCATAGCCAGGAAATGGAAAGTTGACAGTTACAAGTTAAAAAAATAAAAATAAAACTGGCACTAAGTAAAATCAGGTAGAAGTAACCAATCAAGGATCATCCCTGACAACCACGTGGTTAATTCAGCTAATCCGCTAAGTCCCGTTTTTGCTGGT